>JAKSXO010000068.1:1830706-1920379 GCA_024509115.1 Crotalus helleri | reverse complement strand
AATCCATTTTTAGTGACTGCTGTTAGGGTTTACTGCAAATGCACAGTCCTGGTTTCTTCTGAAACTTGAAAGTTGGAAGGGACTTTGTGGCAAACCCTTAGATATTGGAACACTGCCACCATGTCATCCTAGGAGAAAATAGCTAGATAGCTGGATAGGTGGATGGATGGATGGATGGATGGATGGATATATATATATATATATATATATATATATATATATATATATATATATATATATATATATATATATATATATATATATATATATATATATATATATATATATATATATATATATATATATATATATATATATATATATATATATATATATATATATATATATATATATATATATATATATATATATATATATATATATATATATATATATATATATATATATATATATATGATTGGAAATAAAAACAAAAACATGACTCTTGGGAATATTCATGTTAGTCAAATAGTAATGATCACCAAGAGAGTATCTATAAAAATAGAATTTTAATCCACCGAGCTTTCGTCAAACACAATTGACATCGTCAGGGTTAAAAGGTAAGCGCCGGGGGAGAGTCTTATATGAATCTAGGGCACAATTCCGGGAGACGGATAAACAAGACCAAAATAGCCGTGAGGCTTGTAAGGATACTGAAAGTGATAATTGCCCACCCCCACCTGTAGAGGGAAGTCGTGTGTGGGATGGTGGTGGAGGGGAGGCTATGAGTAAGGAAGGCAAAAAGATCTGGACTCCCAACTCTGAAACAACTTATGACAGAATGCAGACTAGTAATGTGGGATGTAGGCTGGAGATCCAACCCGATCAGCTGGGGCCTATGACACGCTCCAGGAGCCGGAAGCAGACATTAAACAGCTGTATATAAGACTCTCCCCCGGCGCTTACCTTTTAACCCTGACGATGTCAATTGTGTTTGACGAAAGCTCGGTGGATTAAAATTCTATTTTTATAGATACTCTCTTGGTGATCATTACTATTTGACTAACATATATATATATATATATATATATATATATATATATATATATATATATATATATATATATATATATATATATATATATATATATATATATATATATATATATATATGAGCCGAGGTGGCGCA
Source organism: Crotalus helleri (assembly GCA_024509115.1). Classification (NCBI taxonomy): domain Eukaryota; kingdom Metazoa; phylum Chordata; class Lepidosauria; order Squamata; family Viperidae; genus Crotalus; species Crotalus helleri. The sequence continues at coordinate 1,919,250 of JAKSXO010000068.1, read as the reverse complement.
GCAGTTAGAGTGCAGTACTGCAGGCCACTTTAGCTGACTGTGTTCAGCAGGTCAGTGGTTCACATCTAACCGGCTCAAGGTTGACTCAGCCTTCCATCCTTCCGGGGTAGGTAAAATGAGGACCCAGATTGTTGGGGGCAATGTAAATATATATATACATTGCTTACTGGTGTACACCGCTTAGAGAGTGCTCACACTTAAAGCGGTATATAAGTCTCATAAATAAATAAAATAAATAAATATAGATAGATAGATAGATAGATAGAATAGAATAGAATAGAATAGAATAGAATAGAATAGAATAGAATAGAATAGAATAGAACAGATGAATGAAGTTCCACCTAATATCTACAATATATCTCTACGCCCCTATACCTGTCTAGCTATCTGTCTGTTTATCTATATACCTATCTAGTTTGCTAGCTACCTGTCATGTAGTTATCATCTAGCTATCATTTACTTATCTAGCTATCAAGCAACAAAGATGATTAGGGGACTGGAGGCTAAAATATATAAGGAACGGTTGCTGGAATTGGGTAGTTTAATGAAGAGAAGGACGAGGGGTGATGTGATAACAGCGTTCCAATATCTCAGGGGCTGCTACAAAGAAGAGGGAGTCAAGCTATTCTCCAAAGCACCAGAAGGCAGGACAAGCAGCAAAGGATGGAAGCTAATCGAGGAGAGAAGCAACCTAGAACTAAGGAGAAATTTCCTGACAGTGAGAACAATTAATCCATGGAACAACCTCAGCCCACAATTACGCTGTGTGCAAACCGAAACATTTCACTTATCCCCCCCCCACCTCCTCCGGGTGCTCACACGGGCACCCTTGCCAACTCACACCCCGCTGCCAATTCAAAACTGGAGTCCTCAGCAGGAACCATATTCACTAAGGTGCCGGCTTGCCCGCAGCACAAGCCAGATGCATTAACTCGCAGCTTTCTTCCATCAAAGCTGCGCGCGTTTGAAATTAAAATCTACGGCAATAATGAAACGTATTAAAATGCATGCGAAGTCTGGAGGGCTTATAATATGCTAAAAAAAAAAACAGCAAGGCATGTTTACCTCCATATATCAACTTGGATGGGCTGAGAAGATTTAAAGTCTGAAATATGCAAATATGTGTTATATTGTCACACTTGGTCTCCCTAATGGAACTCCCATTCGGTTCAGTTTCCCCTTAATTTCATGAATATTGTATGACCCTCACACCTTCCTTTTTTTTTTTACTCCTGCTGTTGCCGGGATTGAGAAGATTATGAAAATATGTTAATGGCAACTTTCATTAGGTGGAAATAGAGGGAAAAGGGCATGTGTGAGTGTCTATGTATACGTCTGAATGTGGCTGACCTCATCTGATCCCAGAAAGCAAGCTGGGCTGCCTGGATGTGGATGGATGTAGGATTTCAGGCATCAGACAAGACAGAAAGATTGAAAAAAAAAAACATTCTCACCAACATAAATGCTCTACTTTCCCGGGATGCTTATGTGAATGGCATTCATTAAGACAGTGTTTCTCAACCTTGACAATTTTAAGGCATGTGGACTTCAACTCCCAGAATTCCACAGCCAGCAATGCATTGCTGGCTGTGGAATTCTGGGAGTTGAAGTCCACATGACTTAAAATTGTCAAGGTTGAGAAACACTGCCATAGAATGTTGACTGTCATTCAGTGGAGAAAAGTAAGAACTAGAATTAGAACTCTAGGATTAGAATTAGTCTCCTGATAATTGCCCCAACATTACCCAACTTGCTTTCATGTCTAAAATGGGACTAGAACTTACAGCCTTCGGGTTTCTAGGCTAGCAGCTTAACTACTAGATCAAACTGGCTCGAAAACGTGATTCTAGACTTCTGCAAATCTAGAAATAATAATAATAAAGTTGGAAGGGACCTTGGAAGTCATCTAGTTGTAGTCCAACCCCCTGCTCAGGCAGGAAACCCTATATCATTTCAGACAAATGGCTGTCCAGTCTCTTCTTTAAAAACCTCCAGTGTTGGAGCATTCACAGCTTCTGGAGGCAGGTTGTTCCACAGATTACTTGTTCTAACTGTCAGGAAATTTCTCCTTAGTTCTAGATTGCTTCTCTCTTTGCTTAGTTTGACTAAACAGCTTGACTAAACAGAGGCATAGAATCAAAATCCCGTGAAGTATTAGTACCGCTTTATAAAGCCTTACTAAGTCCACCCCTGGACTACTGCATCTAGTTTTGGTCACCACGATGTAAAAAAGATGTTGAGACTCTAGAAAGAGTGCAGAGAAGAGCAACAAAGATGATTAGGGGGCTGGAGGCTAAAACATATAAAAAAGTGTTGCTGGAATTAGGTAGGGCCAGTCTAGAGAAAAGAAGGACTAAAGGGGACATGATAGCAATCTTCCAGTAAAGAAGATGTTGAGACTCTAGAAATAGTACAGAGAAGAGCAACAAAGATGAGGGGGGACATGACAGCAGTGTTCACAGAGAAAAGGGAGTCAAGCTATTTTCCAAAGCTCCTGAGTGCAAAACAAGAAGGAACAGATGGAAACTAATCAAGGAGAGAAGCAACCTGGAACTAAGGAGAAACTTCCTGACAATGAGAACAATCAACCTGTGGAATGACTTGCCTTCAAAAGTTGTGGGTGCTTCCTCCCTGGAGTTTTTTAATAAGAAATTTGACAGCCATTTGTCTGAAACGGTATAGGGCCGTGGTGGCGAACCTATGGCACGCGTGCCACAGGTGGCACGCAGAGCCCTCTCTGTGGGCACATGCACTGTTGGCTGAGTCCTAGGCCTTCAGCTGGGTTTTATAATCCTCCCTCCCTCCTTTCCTTCCTTCCTTCCTTCCATCCTTCCTTTCACCATCCCTCCATCCCTCAATTTCCTTCCTTCCTACCTTCCTTCCTTCCTTCAATTTCCTTCCTTCCTCTTCCCTCTGTCCCACCTTCCATCCCTCCATCCCTCCATTTCCTTCCTTCCTACCTTCCTTCCTTCCCTCACTCTCTCACTCCGTTTCCATCCTTTCTTCTCCCTTCCCCTTCTTTCCTTCCTCCCTCCCTCCCTTCCTTCTTTCCTTCCACCATCCCTCCATCCCTCCATTTCCTTCCTTCCTCTTCCCTCTGTCCCACTTTACATCCCTCCATCCCTCTATTTCCTTCCTTCCTTCCTTCTCTTTCTTTCTTTCTTTCTTTCTTTTTTTCTTTCTTTCTTTCTTTCCACTAAAGCCATCAAACCTTCCCCAAATACCGAACTCTATTATTTATTTAAAGTTATACAGTCACCTTTTGTGTATATTATTAAAGCCCCCCAATGGGGTTCTTTTGTTGACAATGTTATTAAAATGCAAAATACTGAATGCAATGTACATAGCGAACAAAAAACATTCTTACTCAAAAGATTGCAACTGTTTTCCAAAACAAGAAAGTCAATTCAATTCCGTAATCCCCAGTTACCAAGGGCTTATATATGTATTTTTTTTTTAATGAACAACTAGTTTGCATTAGCAATTGTGGATCTGGCCACGTGGCCTAAGATCTTTGCAGGTCCCAAATTTCTTTCACTTTCTTCCTCTTCTGTTCCCTTCTGTAACTGTTATCATCTCTCTCTCTCTCTTTTTTTTTTTAAATTTGTATCGAGAAAGCCCACAGAGAAAATATGGAACTCAGCAAAATACACTTTTAATTTATCTCCAACATTCTTCAGAAGATCCACATACAAAGAAGAAATCTCTCTGTACAAACTCACCTATAGGTTAAAACCCATAACCAATCCATCTCGGGACAGCCCCTCCCCCCCCTTCTCAACTTCTCTTTTTCTTTTATGCAGAATTTTCATCAGGAAAAACAGTGGAAAATATTTATTCCCTATCATATCCCCCAGAGAAGGAAATATTAAAAGGGCAGAAAAATATATTTCCTCAAAAGATCTTAAAGAGGCAGAAAAGCATGGCCAGTTTTCCTCCCCCAAGCAAAAACCAGCTCTGTAGAAATGCAGATGTAAACCATCAGGAAGATTGAAGCTAGAAGCTTAAGAAGACAAAGACACCTAAAATCTACGTACCCACCCAAACTCTAAGACAGGACATAATAGGATTAACCCACAGATGCCAAAGGACACACCCAGACTCAGGTCAGAATACATGTCACAGGAAATACAAAGCCTCAAACAGGAACAGGAAAAAACCTCAAACGCCCAGAGGGTATAAAAACCCACTCCGCACATAAGCTCTCTCTCTTTTTCTTCTAGAGCGATATTTCTGTCTGGCTCTCCTCTTCAATAAACTGCAACCTTCTTTCTAAAGCAGTCGCCATTTGTTTATTCCCGCCTTGGACTGGACCCTGGTGAAGACTTTTCCTTCTACAATTGATAGATATATAGATACAGGGCTTTTTTTTGCCATAGAATGCCCAGAACGGAGTTCCGGCACCTTTTTTGGATGTAACCTTGTAGGGTAGGCAAGGTGGGTTGTATGGCATGTGTGAATTCTGGCACCTTTTTTTTTTTTACAAAAAAAGCACTGGATAGATAGATAGATAGATAGATAGATAGATAGATAGATAGATAGATAGATAGATAGATAGATAGATAGATAGATAGATAGATAGATAGATAGATAGATAGACAGATAGACAGACAGACAGACAGATGATAGATAGATAGATAGATAGATAGATAGATAGATAGATAGATAGATAGATAGATAGATAGACAGACAGACAGACAGACAGATAGACAGACAGATGATAGATAGATGATAGATAGATAGATAGATAGATAGATAGATAGATAGATAGATAGACAGATAGACAGACAGACAGACAGATGATAGATAGATAGATAGATAGATAGATAGATAGATAGATAGATAGATAGACAGACAGACAGACAGATAGACAGACAGATGATAGATAGATGATAGATAGATAGATAGATAGATAGATAGATAGATAGATAGATAGATAGATAGATAGATAGAGTGTTCTTGTTTCATTGATTAGGCTGCTGTTTCCTATTATGTTATTTGTCCGAGTTTGAAGTTCCTTGATTGTAGTAATCTTTAATTCTTTATTTTTTTTGTCTATTTAGTCTTAATCTCTGCTTATCTGGGTGTTGATTACTCATGAGGAGGTGATTCCTTTTAGTAGTCTTGAATCTTTCCCAGTGTAGCTTCAGGGCATAATTGTAGGAGAAGGATAGGCAGAGCATGGAAGTAGAGTCAAGAAAGCAATCGGCTTAGAGTCATTATTACATTCTCATAAACAATTCCAGTCCAGCCCCTCTTGAATTCTATTAACTCTTATGTAGCCCCAATTTAGTGCTCACCATTAGTTGACTAGTCTCTTGTGTATGGGCATGAACAACTAACCAGCTTAACTAGAACTTAACATGTGGTCTTCCTTCTTCACACCTGACATTAACACTGAACAGAAAAAAATAATCTAGATTTCCTATCTCCTGCATGATACTTTTGGTCTTTTTTCTTGTTCTTTCTCTACTTTTTTTCCCAAGATAACAATCTATGTGCTTCAAATTTTACAATAGTTCCCCAAAGCAGAATCTCCTACTGGCTTATGCAAAGATTTGAGCTGATGGTATGCTTAAAAGTCAAAATCGATCCAATCTCTAAAACTAATAGATGTTCCAAATTGGATTGTCAATTCAGGTCAAGCGGTTGGATTGAATTGGTTGCCTCTGAATAGATCCAGTGATTTTTTTCTGAAAAAAACAACAACAAGATTTCACCCACCTATCCCCTGAATTGAATTGAATTGACTTTCCAAATAATCAGATCAACAATTTCACTCAGAACTGACTCAGTTTGCAAACTGGATTTGATGACTAAGCTTGCAACTTTTTAATTGAGGAAAGAGAGAGAGAGAGAGAGACAGACAGACAGAAGAGAGAAAGTGAAACATACAGACAGAGAGAGAAACAGACAGATAGACACACAAACACACACAGAGAGACAGATCTCCCTTTCTCAAAATGTTAGCATTTGACTCTATTCAGTGAAAGTAACAAATGGGAGACTCAAGAATCCCAAAATGTCATTTTAAAACTCATTAGTCTTTGCTCTTCTTCCCATTCTCGGAATAAATTCTTGTCTTTATCTATGATTGCTTTCCCTGGCTGTTCCACACTGGACATTTCCATAACTAAATCTTACATTTTAGTTATTGGAAACACTTATGCAAAAAATTAGATGTATGGCTTCTCACAACCCTGTAGAAATATCTGCCCCGGCATCCTTTTTTTTATATGGGAATCCATTGTTTCCCGAGAGGAGTTTTACCTATAGATGTCCCAAGGGCAGTTTTTCAAAAGTCAACTGGACTTTGTTTCTTTTCCTTGAAGATGTTTCACTTCTCATCCAAGAAGCTTCTACAGTTCTGAAGAAGAAGCATCTTGGATGAGAAGCGAAATGTCTTCAAGGAAAAGACAAGGAAATGTCTTCAACTGTGAGAGGGATCTCAAAGTCCTAGTGGACAATCCCTTAAATAAGAGCCAGCCATGTGCTACAGCTGCCAAAAAAGCCATCATGGTCCTAGGCTGCATTAGCAGAGGGATAGAATCAAGATCATGTGAAGTGTTAATACCACTTGCAGACATTTCATGACCCAAACTCTGTAACATCAGTGCTAGAAGGGAGTGAAGTTTGTGAGGAGGAGGAGGAGGAGCAGGAGGAGGAGGAGGAGGAGGAGGAGATGGAGAAGGAGAAGAAGAGAAGAAAAAGAAGAAGGAGAAGGAGAAGGAGAAAAAAAGAAGAACAAGAAGAAGAAGGAGGAGGAGAAGGAGAAGAAGGAGGAGGAGGAGAAGGAGAAGAAGGAGGAGGAGGAGGAAGAGGAGGAGGAGGAGAAGAAGAAGAAGAAGAGGAGGAGGAGGAGAAGAAGAAGAAGAAGAGGAGGAGGAGGAGGAGGAGGAGGAGGAGGAGGAGGAGGAGGAGGAGGAGGAGGAGGAGGAGGAGGAGGAGGACTGTGCACTGATCATGTTACTCTCATTTGGGCCATGAAATGTCTGCAAGAAAACATCCAAGCTCAGAGAGGCACCAAGGACCCACCACAAGTTTTGGAGTTGTACCAATGTGTTAAAAAGAAATAAAAGTCAAACAACAAAACATTAAGACTAAGAAAAACAATTAAAGGCAGTGTGATTTGTTTGTAGACAAATAAAACACTGTCTGTTTTACTTTAGGATTGGAAGAGCTGTTTACAGTCTCCTAGCAACACTCATTTTAATTTTTCACACTTCAGCTGGTGAAAAAAAGAATCATTTACTACAGATTGCTCCATAAACATAACATGAAATCTTTAAAATTATTCCAAAAATAATTGAACTTCCTTCCTCCCTCCGTCCCTCCCTCTATTTGTTGCTTTATTGCAAGGGGAAAATAAAATTAGATAAATTCTGTTGCATCTCTGTGTGGGTGTTTGTAGCTGTAAAGACGAAGTTCACCATTAAAAATAGTTAGTCTAAACTGGTGCAGTGATTCTCTGAGTGAATTTGAAATACATTTTTTTTTTCCCTCTTGGGCTGAAAATGAGGTTTCTAAATAAATATGTTTTCCGCAAAAGAGTGTCAGTGGGTGCAACTTAAATATGTTTGTTAATGTCTTAGTAACAATGAAAATATGAAACACAACACTCTATTTGTAAAACAATAAACTCTCCCTAGAGGAATCTTCCTTCCTTCCCTCCCCATTAATATTTGGCTCTAAAAGGAAGAAACAGGTTTAGTTTCTTTCATGTGCTGTGTGTGTGAGAGAGAGTGTGTATTGTGTATGTGTTCGTGTGTGAGAGAGACACAGACAGAGAGGGAAAAGGAAGGAAGGAAGGAAGGAAGGAAGGAAGGAAGGAAGGAAGGAAGGAAGGAAGGAAGGAAGGAAGGAAAGAGAGGGGGAGGGAGGGAGGGAGGGAGGAAAGAAATGCAGGGATGGAGGAATGGAGGGATGGTGGAAGGAAGGAAGAAAGGAAGAAAAAAAGGACTGCTATGATGTCATCCCTAGTCCTTCTTTTCATTAAACTAGACATACACTCTAGGTTTACACATACTAGACATACACCCTAACTAGACATACTAACAAACTAACTAGACATAAACCTAACTCTTCCCAGAGTATCAACTTCTTTTTTACATCGTGCCAACCAAAACTGGATGCAGTATTCCAAGTGTGACCTTACCAAGACCTTGTAAAGTGGTATTAACCTTTCATGTGACCTTGATTCTATCCCTCTGTTCATGCAGCCCAGCACTGTGTTGGCTTTTTTGGCAGCTGCAGCACACGGCTGACTCATATTTAAGGGATTGTCCACTAGGACTCCGAGGTCCCTCTCACAGTTACTGCTATTTGGCAGGGTACCACCTATACTATACCTCTACATTTGGTTTTTCTTGCCTAAATGTAGAATTGTCTAAGTCTTTTAGTCCAACCCCCTGCTTAAACAGGAAACCCTACAATAGGAAATAGAGAAGTGGAGGTTCAAAATGTGCTAGAAATGTGCTTTGTGTAAATTGTTCTTTTTGCTTAAAGGATGCAAGTTGCAGAATTATCCTTCAGGTGTTGAATTTCAAAACTGAGTGCTTTGCAGTTGTTCATTGGTGATACTACTACTACTACTACTACTACTAATAATAATAATAATAATAATAATAATAATAATAATAATAATAATAATACTTAACATTTGTCGATAAGAAAGAAAAAAAGTCTGGATATTGGACGTGGCAGTGCCTGGAGACAGCAGAATAGACGAGAAAGAACTGGAAAAGATAACAAAATACAAAGACCTACAAATAGAAATAGAAAGACTGTGGCAAAAGCAAGCAAAGGTAGTACCAATAGTGATAGGCTTCTTAGGTGCAATCCCAAAACAACTGGAGCACCATTTGAACACCATTGGCATTGACAAATTTGCTATTAGTCAATTGCAAAAGGCAGCCTTATTAGGAACTGCTTCCATCCTGCGACGATATCTGTAATACCATCAAACATCCACATCTGCCTATCCCAGGTCCTGGGTAAGGACTCGATAGGTAGACAGAATGCCAAATCCAGTCTGAACATCTGGCTGACTGTGCGATGATCGATAATAATAATAATAATAATAATAATAATAATAATAATAATAATAATAATAATAATAATAATATAATCCCCCAGTGAGGCACTACCTTGACGTGGTTGTGGGGCTTGTGTACTCTGAGGAAGATGAGAGCTATGCCAGAGGTTCAACCATACTGGACAGGTCTCATCAGAGGAGTCAGACAAAGAGTGTCTCTCCCATAAAAAAATATGGTGAGACGTAAATTTCAGAATGCCATACCGGCTCGGATGTCGCCCGGGTTAACAAGGTCCGCGCTAGATATTGGAGTTCCTGGATATCTGGTGAAAAATGGGTTACAGGACTCAGGACTGTTGGCTGAGCAACCAGGGCCAGCAGCTGCAGAACTACTGGAAGAAAAGGTGTTTACCCGTCGCAGATACACAGTGATGGAAAACAAAGAAATAATGATCTGTTACTACAGATCAAGTCCAACAAGACGAGGATATCTAAAACGAATGCACCAGTTCTGGAAAGAACAACATCCAGAATCAGAAATAACAGAACAGAGACTAGCAGATCAACGCCGATTTATAACACGAAATAAAGTATTTACAGAAACAGAATTGGACGAACTGCAAAGGTTTACCCAGGGCAAAGAAATCAAAGCCTTACAAGAAGTAATTCAGAATGTAGAGGCAAACCAAGGGGAGTTGGCAGTGAAAGAATCCAGTAGAGATATACAACTGTTCTCATTTGGAAACCAGGCGCCTATTCCTCAGGAAGAACAAAACCTTCTAACTAAAGAAATAAAAGAATTGAAACAAAGAATAACTGAGCATCTAGAACAGCACAAAAACAACAGAATAAGGCTGCCTGCATTGAAGCTTGTTTCAAAGAAACAGCTAGCACAAGCATTAAAAGATGCAAATACTGCAATAGCAAGTATAAGCACCAATTCACTGCAAGAAACAAACCAACTAATGTACAGCACAGCTGCAGTTATAACTGAATACCTGGGATGCAAAATCAACAAAGAAGAAAAACAAACAAACAATGCACCACAAAAATGGAAGGTTAGACTAGAAAATAAGATCAACAAGTTAAGATCACATGCAAGCAAGCTAGAACAGATGAAAGAAAAGAAGCTGAAGAACAAGAAGATCAAAGAATACCTAATCAAGAAATACCACTTAGAAACAAGGAAGATCAAGGAAGCATTGGAAATAATAAAGCAACAAATAACAGCTATAGCCAGGAAAATCAGTAGATATGAAGCTCGAATTGCAAACTATAGGCAAAACCTCCAATTTCAATCCAATCAGAAATGTTTCTACCAATCCATCAATGGAGAAACTGCAAGGAATCAGTCAGTACCTGACAAGGAAGAAACAGTGCAGTTCTGGAAGCAGATATGGGATAACCCAAAGAAATACAACAAGGATGCGGCTTGGTTAAAAGAGGTGGATGCAAATAAAACAGAAGTTGAAATGAAAGAACTAGTAATAACAACAAAAATGGTAGAAAAAAGAGCAAAGAAAATCAAAAATTGGTCAGCACCAGGTGAAGATGAACTGCATGGGTTTTGGTTGAAACATCTAACTGTTATACACCCACTCATTGCCAAGCAGTTCAACAATATACTACAGGGAGGAGAAATTGAAAAGTGGCTAACAACTGGGAAAACCTACCTAATAATGAAAAATCCAGCAAAAGGGGCAACACCAGGTAACTACAGGCCAATTACCTGCTTACCAACAACTTTCAAATTACTAACTGGTGTGGTAGCTGATGCAGTACAACAGCATCTAGTTGAAAACAATCTCTTTCCACCTGAGCAGAAAGGAAACCGCCCCAATAGCAGAGGAACAAAAGATCAACTCCTAATAGACAAAATGATCTTGGAAAACTGCAAGAGAAGGAAGACCAACCTGAATGTGGCATGGATTGACTACAAAAAGGCATTTGACTCTCTGCCACATGATTGGATAATCAAGTGCCTAGAAATAACAGGAGTCAGTAGAAACATCAGAAAATTTGTGCAAAGATCGATGGCACAATGGAAGACACAGTTGCAGATCAATGGTGAGAAGCTGGGAGAGGTTAATATCAAGAGAGGAATATTTCAAGGAGATTCATTATCACCATTACTATTTGTTATTGCACTGTTTCCTCTGTCAACAATACTGAATAACTCAGGACATGGCTATCAAACATCAAAAACATCTGCTAGACTATCCCACCTCCTCTACATGGATGATCTGAAGCTGTATGGAAAAACATCATCTGAAATAGAATCGCTGCTCAACACTGTCCGTATATATAGCCAAGATATTGTAATGGAGTTTGGCTTGGACAAATGTGCCACACTTACTATCAAACAAGGAAAAATAGTGAAAACTGAAGGAATCAAGATGCCCCACGAAAATAACATTAAGAGTCTGGATGAGGAAGAGTACTACAAATACTTGGGTATCCTTCAAGCTGACAACATCAATCACACTGAAGTCAAGAAAAAGATTAGAGGTGAATACATCAAGAGAGTGAAGAAGATCTTAAAGTCCAAACTCAATGGAGGAAATACCATAAGGGCAATCAACACCTGGGCAATCCCAGTCATTAGGTACACAGCTGGAATAGTGGACTGGACTCAAGCAGAACTAAAAGCAATGGATAGGCAGACCAGAAAAATAATGACAATGAATCATGCCCTTCATCCACGAAGTGACATTGATAGACTTTATCTACCAAGGCAAATAGGTGGGCGTGGAATGCTACAAGTACATCAGATGGTTGAAGAAGAAAAAATGGCTTTGGAAGAATATCTGAAGAACAATGATGAAGATGCACTGAAATTAGTATATCAGGAAGGTTTACTAACTACTGGAGAGACCAAACTGGCCTACAAGAAAGATCAAATGAAGAACAGAATAGAGGCATGGGAAGACAAAGCACTACATGGCCAATACATGAAAAAAATAGCTGGGAAAGCAGATAATAATAAAACCTGGCAATGGCTAAGAGCAGGAAAACTGAAGAAAGAGACCGAGGGACTAATTCTGGCTGCACAAGACCAAGCCTTAAGGACAAATGCATACAAAGTCAAAATTGAGAAGACAGCAACAGACAGTAAGTGCCGCCTATGCAAAGAAGCTGAAGAAACAGTGGACCACTTGGTAAGCTGTTGCAAGAAGATTGCACAGACTGATTACAAGCAGCGGCATGACAAAGTAGCAACAATGGTGCATTGGAAGATCTGCAAAAAATATCATTTGCCTGTAAGCAAAAACTGGTGGGATCATAAAATAGAGAAAGTCATAGAAAATGATAAAATTAAACTGCTCTGGGACTTCAGAATTCAAACAGACAAGCACCTGCAACATAACACCCCAGACTTAACAATTGTCGATAAGAAAGACAAAAAAGTCTGGATAGTGGATGTGGCAGTGCCTGGAGACAGCAGAATAGAAGAGAAAGAACTGGAGAAGATAACAAAATACAAAGACCTACAAATAGAAATAGAAAGACTGTGGCAAAAGCAAGCAAGGGTAGTACCAATAGTCATAGGCGCCTTGGGTGCAATCCCAAAACAACTGGAGCACCACTTGAACACCATTGGCATTGACAAATTTGCTATTAGTCAATTGCAAAAGGCGGCCTTACTAGGAACTGCTTCCATCCTGCGACGATATCTGTAATACCATCAAACATCCACATCTGCCTATCCCAGGTCCTGGGTAAGGACTCGATAGGTAGACAAAATGCCAAATCCAGTCTGAACATCTGGCTGACTGTGCGATGATCCATAATAATAATAATAATAATAATAATAATAATAATAATAATAATAATAATAATAATAATAATAAAAATAAAAATAAAAATAGCAAGAAACAAACCAACTAATGTACAGCACAGCTGCAGTTATAACTGAATACCTGGGATGCAAAATCAACAAAGAAGAAAAACAAACAAACAGTGCACCACAAAAATGGAAGGTTAGACTAGAAAATAAGATCAGCAAGTTAAGATCACATGCAAGCAAGCTAGAGCAGATGAAAGAAAAGAAGCTGAAGAACAAGAAGACCAAAGAATACCTAATCAAGAAATACCACTTAGAAACAAGGAAGATCAAGGAAGCACTGGAAATAATAAAGCAACAAATAACAGCTATAGCCAGGAAAATCAGTAGATATGAAGCTCGAATTGCAAACTATAGGCAGAACCTCCAATTTCAATCCAATCAGAAACGTTTCTACCAATCCATCAATGGAGAAACTGCAAGGAATCAGTCAGTACCTGACAAGGAAGAAACAGTGCAGTTCTGGAAGCAGATATGGGATAACCCAAAGAAATACAACAAGGATGCGGCTTGGTTAAAAGAGGTGGAGGCAAATAAAACAGAAGTTGAAATGAAAGAACTAGTAATAACAACAAAAATGGTAGAAAAAAGAGCAAAGAAAATCAAAAATTGGTCAGCACCAGGTGAAGATGAACTGCATGGGTTTTGGTTGAAACATCTAACTGTTATACACCCACTCATTGCCAAGCAGTTCAACAATATACTACAAGGTGGAGAAATTGAAAAGTGGCTAACAACTGGGAAAACCTACCTAATAATGAAAAATCCAGCAAAAGGGGCAACACCAGGTAACTACAGGCCAATTACCTGCTTACCAACAACTTTCAAATTACTAACTGGTGTGGTAGCTGATGCAGTACAACAGCATCTAGTTGAAAACAATCTCTTTCCACCTGAGCAGAAAGGAAACCGCCCCAATAGCAGAGGAACAAAAGATCAACTCCTAATAGACAAAATGATCTTGGAAAACTGCAAGAGAAGGAAGACCAACCTGAATGTTGCATGGATTGACTACAAAAAGGCATTTGACTCTCTGCCACATGATTGGATAATCAAGTGCCTAGAAATAACAGGAGTCAGTAGAAACATCAGAAAATTTGTGCAAAGATCGATGGCAGAATGGAAGACACAGTTGCAGATCAATGGTGAGAAGCTGGGAGAGGTTAATATCAAGAGAGGGATATTTCAAGGAGATTCATTATCACCATTACTATTTGTTATTGCACTGTTTCCTCTGTCAACAATACTGAATAACTCAGGACATGGCTATCAAACATCAAAAACATCTGCTAGACTATCCCACCTCCTTTACATGGATGATCTGAAGCTGTATGGAAAAACATCATCTGAAATAGAATCGCTGCTCAACACTGTCCGTATATATAGCCAAGATATTGTAATGGAGTTTGGCTTGGACAAATGTGCCACACTTACTATCAAACAAGGAAAAATAGTGAAAACTGAAGGAATCAAGATGCCCCACAAAAATAACATTAAGAGTCTGGATGAGGAAGAGTACTACAAATACTTGGGTATCCTTCAAGCTGACAACATCAAGCACACTGAAGTCAAGAAAAAGATTAGAAGTGAATACATCAAGAGAGTGAAGAAGATCTTAAAGTCCAAACTCAATGGAGGAAATACCATAAAGGCAATCAACACCTGGGCAATCCCAGTCATTAGGTACACAGCTGGAATAGTGGACTGGACTCAAGCAGAACTAAAAGCAATGGATAGGCAGACCAGAAAAATAATGACAATGAATCACGCCCTTCATCCACGCAGTGACATTGATAGACTTTATCTACCAAGGCAAATAGGTGGGCGTGGAATGCTACAAGTACATCAGATGGTTGAAGAAGAAAAAATGGCTTTGGAAGAATATCTGAAGAACAATGATGAAGATGCACTGAAATTAGTATATCAGGAAGGTTTACTAACTACTGGAGAGACCAAACTGGCCTACAAGAAAGACCAAATGAAGAACAGAATAGAGGCATGGGAAGACAAAGCACTACATGGCCAATACATGAAAAAAATAGCTGGGAAAGCAGATAATAACAAGACCTGGCAATGGCTAAGAGCAGGAAAATTGAAGAAAGAGACCGAGGGACTAATTCTGGCTGCACAAGACCAAGCCTTAAGGACAAATGCATACAAAGTCAAAATTGAGAAGACAGCAACAGACAGTAAGTGCCGCCTATGCAAAGAAGCTGAAGAAACAGTGGACCATTTGGTAAGCTGTTGCAAGAAGATTGCACAGACTGATTACAAGCAGCGGCATGACAAAGTAGCAACAATGGTGCATTGGAAGATCTGCAAAAAATATCATTTGCCTGTAAGCAAAAACTGGTGGGATCATAAAATAGAGAAAGTCATAGAAAATGATAAAATTAAATTGCTCTGGGACTTCAGAATTCAAACAGACAAGCACCTGCAACATAACACCCCAGACTTAACAATTGTCGATAAGAAAGACAAAAAAGTCTGGATAGTGGACGTGGCAGTGCCTGGAGATAGCAGAATAGAAGAGAAAGAACTGGAGAAAATAACAAAGTACAAAGACCTACAAATAGAAATAGAAAGACTGTGGCAAAAGCAAGCAAGGGTAGTACCAATAGTAATAGGCTCCTTGGGTGCAATCCCAAAACAACTGGAGCACCACTTGAACACCATTGGCATTGACAAATTCGCTATTAGTCAATTGCAAAAGGCGGCCTTATTAGGAACTGCTTCCATCCTGCGACGATACCTGTAATACCATCAAACATCCACATCTGCCATCAAACATCCACATCTGCCTATCCCAGGTCCTGGGTAAGGACTCGATAGGTAGACAAAATGCAAATCCGGTCTGAACATCTGGCTGACTGTGCGATGATCCATAATAATAATAATAATAATAATAATAATAAAGTTGGAAGGGACCTTGGAGGTCATCGAGTCCAACTCCCTGCTCAGGCAGGAAACCCTATACCATTTCGGACAAATGGATGTCCAGTCTCTTCTTAAAACTTCCAGTGTTGGAGCACTTACTGCTTCTGGAGGCAGGTTGTTCCACTGGTTAATTGTTCTCACTGTCAGGAAGTTTCTCCTTAGTTCTAGGTTGCTTCTCTCCTTGATTAGTTCACCCCCCGTTGCAAACTCACCTTCACTGCTCCTACTCCCTTCAGCCAATTGGATTCGCGCCAGCCCCTTTCCCCACACTTATTTTAGTAGTGCAATTGTGTGTGTGCAATAATGGGAGGCCGTGGCCACGGAGCACGTAATTGTGTGTGCAAATGTCTCATTATTGGCCTTTGTGTGCGCAATTAACCAATTTGCCTATATTGTCGCCAAAGCTTTGCTGCTAAATTAGACAGGCATCTGCGCTGACAAATGAGAGGCATGTAATTGCACAGAGAAAGCCAAACCAGACTGATTTGTAGATAATTATTTCTGGAAAGGTGGGTTTAGTCGCAACTTCAAGGGAAGTTACTCAGAAGACAGACATGTAGGATCAGGGGAAAAAATAATCAGCAAAATGGGAAGGGACATTCCCTTCCTTCCTTCCTTCCTTCCTTCCTTCCTTCCTTCCTTCCTTCCTTCCTTCCTTCCTTCCTTCCTTCCTTCCTTCCTTCCTTTCTGTGATATGATACTTAAGCAATTTTCACAGAGTAGAGGCAGTCAACCTGCCTCTCTTCTTTCTTTCTTTCTTTCTTTCTTTCTTTCTTTCTTCTTTCTTTCTTTCTTTCTTTCTTTCTTTTCTTTCTTTCTTTCTTTCTTTCTTTCTTTCTTTCTTTCTTCCTTCCTTCCTTCCTTCCTTTCTTCCTTCCTTCCTTCCTTCCTTCCTTCCTTCCTTCCTGTGATATGATACTTAAGCAATTTTCACAGAGTAGAGGCAGTCAACCTGCCTCTCTTCTTTCTTTCTTTCTTTCTTTCTTTCTTTCTTTCTTTCTTTCTTTCTTTCTTTCTTTCTTTCTTCCTTCCTTCCTTCCTTCCTTCCTTCCTTCCTTCCTTCCTGTGATATGATACTTAAGCAATTTTCACAGAGTAGAGGGAGTCAACCTGCCTCTCTTCCTTCTTTCTTTCTTTCTTTTCTTTCTTTCTTTCTCTTTCTTTCTTTCTTTCTTTCTTCCTTCCTTCCTTCTTTCTTCCTTCCTTCCTTCCTTCTGTGATATGATACTTAAGCAATATTCACAGAGTAGAGGGAGGTCAACCTGCCTCTCTTCCTTCTTTCTTTCTTTCTTTTCTTTCTTTCTTTCTTTCTTTCTTCTTCTTTCTTTCTTTCTTTCTTTCTTTCTTTCTTTCTTTCTTTCTTTCTTTCTTTCTTCTTCCTTCCTCCTTCCTTCCTTCCTTCCTTCCTTCCTTTTCTGTGATATGATACTTAAGCAACTTTCACAGAATAGGGGGAATCAATCTGCCTCTCGTCTTTCTTTCTTTCTTTCTTTCTTTCTTTTCCTTCCTTCCTTCCTTCCTTCCTTCCTTCCTTCCTTCCTTCCTTCCTTCCTTCCTTTCTGTGATATGATACTTAAGCAACTTTCACAGAATAGAGGAAATCAACCTGCCTCTCATCTTTCTTTCTTTCTTCTTTCTTTCTTTCTTTCTTTCTTTCTTCCTTCCTTCCTTCCTTCCTTCCTTCCTTCCTTCTTCCATCCTTCATTTCTTCCTTCCTTTCCTTCTTCCTTCTGACTTACTCTCTGTAGCAAATGAGAACTATGTATATTTAGTCTAACAAAGAGAAGGACTGGGGTGATAACTATCTTCCAATACTTTAGCAACTTTCACAGAGTAGATGGTGTCAACCTCCCTCCATCCCTTCCTCCCTCCCTCCATCCCTTCCTCCCTCCCTCCCTCCCTTCGTTTCTTCCTTCTTCCTTCCTTCCTTACTTCCTTCCTTCCTTCCTTTCTTTCTTCCTTCCTTCCTTCCTTCCTTCCTGGTTTCTGAAACAATTCTGCATTCTTCTTAGAAGGTCTGTGCTACAATCTAATCAACGTTTCTTTTGCTTCTAGAGGAAAATGTCATGTGGAACTGTGCCTAATGCATTAGAAGATTCAACAATGCCTTTTGTCTCCTACTCTTTCTTTTCTTTCTTTTTTCTTTTTCTTTTTTATTGTTTTAAAAGAATGAAAATGCTTTGATACTTGTTATCTTTCAGCAGGGGAAAAAAAAAAACCTTTCCAGGAAATGTCACTATTTGCAATTAAATGTAGGATTGTTGGTCTGAGCCGGTGTTTTGTAAAATGAACTTGAACCTGGCCAAACAGGATCAAATTTATCATGAACCGCTAGCAGACTTATCACGGAGCCTAAGAAAATAGGATTAGGAATTGGGATTGTTTAATATACAAATCAATACACAAGTCATGTTTCTCTTTCTTTCAATCACTCACTCTCTCTCTCTCTCTCTCTCTCTCTCTCTCTCTCTCTCTCTCTCTCTCCTCTCGTAAAGTAAAGGAGGAGGAATGAGAAGCAAACATAGAAAAAAAATATTGTTCATAGAATGTCTGAAACATTTCTTATGTTCTAGAGGCCAGGATATCTGGTTTGTTGATAAATATACTGTAGGAGAAGAACAGGCATAGCTTGGGAGCAGAGTCAAGAGAGGAATCAGCCTGGAGTCATTACATTTCCACAAATGGTCTAATTTCAACCCTTCTTGAATTCTGTTGACTCTTATCTAGCACCAATTTAATGCTGACTGTTAGTTGACTACATTCTTGAGTATAAGAGAAACAATAAATTAGCTTAACTGGGACTTTAAGGTGTGGTCCTGATTCTTCGCACCTGACATATACAAACTATGCAACTTTAAATAGATCCTGCAAAACCTCTCAGTCAAGATGAAGTGAAGGTGAAGCACTAGGTCAGGGGTCTTCCACCTTGGCCCTTTTATAACTTGTGGACTTCCACTTCCAGAATGCCTGGCTGTGGAATTCTGGGAGTTGAAATCCACAAGTCATAAAAGGGCCAGGTTTGAAGAACCCCTGCACTAGGTGAAGGACTAGGGGTGACATGATAGCAGTATTCCAGTATTTGAGGGGCTGCCACAAATAAGAGAGGCTCAACTTATTTTTCCAAAGCACTTGAAGGCAAGAGAAGAAGTAATGGATGAAACTAATCAAGGAGAGAAGCAACCTGGAATTGAGGAGAAACTTCCTAACAGTGAGGACAAATAATCAGGGGAAAGATTTGCCTTCAGAAGTTGTGTGTGCTCCATCACTGGAGGCGAATAGAATAGAATAGAACAGAACAGAACAGAACAGAACAGAACAGAATAGAATAGAATAGGGAATGGAATGGAATAGAATAGAATAGGGAATGGATAGAATAGAATAGAATAGAATAGAATAGAATAGAATAGAATAGAATAGAATAGAATAGAATAGGGAATGGAATGGAATGGAATAGAATAGAATAGAATAGAATAGAATAGAATAGAATAGAATAGAATAGAATAGAATAGAATGGAATGGAATGGAATGGAATGGAATGGATGGGATGGGATGGGATGGGATAGGATAGGATAGGATAGGATAGAATAGAATAGAATAGAATAGAATAGAATAGAATAGAATAGAATAGAATAGGGAATGGAATGGAATGGAATGGAATAGAATAGAATAGAATAGAATAGAATAGAATAGTATAGAATAGAATAGAATAGAATAGAATAGAATAGAATAGAATAGGGAATGGAATGGAATGGAATGGAATGGAATGGAATGGAATAGAATAGAATAGAATAGAATAGAATAGAATAGAATAGAATAGAATAGAATAGAATAGAATAGAATAGAATAGAATAGAATAGGGAATGGAATGGAATGGAATAGAATAGAATAGAATAGAATAGAATAGAATAGAATAGAATAGAATGGAATGGAATGGAATGGAATGGAATGGAATGGAATGGAATAGAATAGAATAGAATAGAATAGAATAGAATAGAATAGAATAGAATAGAATAGGGAATGAATGGAATGGAATGGAATAGAATAGAAAGGGAATGGAATAGAATAGAATAGAATAGAATAGAATAGAATAGAATAGAATAGAATAGAATAGAATGAATAGAATAGAATAGAATAGAATAGGGAATGGAATGGAATGGAATGGAATAGAATAGAATAGAATAGAATAGAATAGAATAGAATAGAATAGAATAGAATAGAATAGAATAGAATAGAATAAGTGTTAAAATTAAGGAAAACACAAAAGCATAGACCTCCCCAGCATGCTGCAACACGATTCTGTTTCGTAAAATATTAGCTGACGTTTGTTGGTTGATGGATGAAATCTGTAAAGTATAATCAAACCAGTCTACTTCCATCTATATAGTTTTGTACATGATCTCCCGTTGTGTATTAATCTGCAGGCTTAAAATAAACCGAATATTTTTAAAAAAACAGAGAACATTTGCATTTAACTAAGCATTTTTCCCCCAAACATACTGTCTCTCAAAAGGCATAATTCTAAGCCCCTTTTTTTTCATCTCAAAACATGCATCTTTAATAGATTTTGATGCTTTCTTCTCTGCTGAGCATTAACTTCGAACTTGCAGGGAAAACAGAAAAGCTTCTAAAAAACTCAGTTTCAGCCAGCCTATTAGTTCAGGAGGCAAAGAGGTGGGTCTGGCTGCAGAGGAATCTCCAACGATTGAATCCCTCGTCTCTCCCTAAAAGATAAAGAGTTCCCATCCTTTCCTAACTTTTATTTCCTTCTTTTCCTCCCTCTCACATCCATCTCATCTTCTACTATGATTGTGAAAGGGTCCTGCAAGTCTCCGGGACTTCAAGGCAATCCAAGTGGTCTATCTATCTATACTATTTATCTATCCATCCATCTATAATCTCTCTCTCTCTCTCTCTCTCTCTCTCTCTCTCTCTCTCTCTCTCTCTCTCTCTCTCTCTCTCTCTCTCTCTCTCTCTCTCTCTCTCTCTCTCTCTTTGCCATTTGGTACTGCCAACAAAAGTACGTATAGTCCAGGCCATGGTTTTCCAGTTGCAATGTATGGCTGTGAAAGTTGGACCATAAGAAAGGCTAAGTGCCAGAATGGAGGCCTTTGAACTCTGGTGCTGGAGAAGACTCCTGCGAGTCCCCTGGACTGCAAGGCGATCAAACTGGTAAGTCCTAGAGGAGATCAACCCCGATTGCTCTTTAGAAGGCCAGATCCTGAAGTTGAAACTCAAGTACTTTGGCCACCTAATGAAAGGAAGGACTCACCAGAGAAGCGCCTGATGCTGGGAAAAGATGGGGGGCAAGAGAAGAAGGGGACGACAGAGAATGAGGTGCTGGATGGAGTCACTGAAGCAGTAGGCGTGAGCTTAAATGGACTCTAGAAGATAGTAGAGGACAGGAAGGACTGGAGGAACATTGTCCATGGAGTTGCGATGAGTTGGACACGACTTCAGAACTACAACATAAACTATTTAATTTGTGGAGAAAGATATACAGAAGGAGAAGGGATTTTTTTAAAAAATGTATATTTTAAATTTACCAAGCCACCCATGCTGCCATTTTTTCCCAGTGTTGCTCTTAAAGGCAGGACAGATATACTTCCCCAATACTCTTGGAGGATCTCCAGTTGAGTGTACCTGCTTGACCTTCCAGAGGCTTGCAATATAATCAACAATCAAACTTTCCAATATAGTTAGATAATTAAATCTAGAACAGACTCAGATTTAATAATCATAACATGACTTGGACTCTTGGTGCAACCAACTACTATCTCCTTCTCCTCCTCCTCCTCCTTCTCCTTCCTTCCTTTCTTCCTCCCTCCTTCTCTCCCTCCCTCTCTCCCTTCCTCCCTCCCATTTGACCTCCTTCCTTCTCCCTTCTCCCTTCTTCTTCCTTCCTCCCTCCCTCCCCTCCTCCTCCTCCTCCTCCTCCTTTTTCTTCTTTCTTCTTCCTTTCTTCCTCCCTCCCCTCCGTGATTTCGAGTCTGATTCTGTAGCGTCGTCGGGGTTGATTTTGGTCAGGCTGGTTTCAACTCCACATATAATGGTTTCAGTGGGGATGTGTTTGGGAGCGACTGCAAAGTTGAATCCTTTGGAAAGGACATTGGTTTCGGCTTTGGTGAGGATCCTAGCTGAGATGTTATGCACTGTTTGTTTCATGTTGTGGCTGTGAGGGAGGAGGGTTTGTTTCTGGTGTTCTTGTAGTCTTTGGAGTTTGTTGGTGTGTGTATCTGTCTTGAGGGTGGTCTGTGTTTCAGCTCTCCAGACGGCGAGTTGTTTGGATTGTCCCAAAGTGCGGGGGGGATCTTGTTGCTGAGTTTGAGGTGGAGTGTGAGGAGATCTTTGTTAATTCGGTCTAGGAGGAATCATTTGTGTGAAGTTCATTTCTGATTAGGGCCAATTCTGTTCTTTTCAGGATCTGTTTGGTGTCTGCCGAGTTGGAGGGGAATTTCAGTTGGAAACATGTGGGGATTAGATTTTGATCTCGGCAGTTGCATAGGAATGCGAGGTCGCATAAAATGGAAGCTCTTTGGACTTGAAGTTTTTCATAGGTCCTGGTCAGATGGTGGATTTCCTCCCCGTAGAGGTTCGATATTTGTTTTCTGAGGTTTTCGCGGGTGTTTTGTATGTAGTTCTTTGGTTGTTCAGGTTTTCTCCCACGTAAAATTGGAAGTGTCTTGGCGACGTTTCGACGAAGTCCCATTCGTCATCTTCAGGCTGGTGTTTTCAGCTTCGTGCTTCGAGCAGCAATGTGTGGTCTTAGCTGTTTCTTCCTTTTAACTGCCAGTGGGGGTATGAACTGATTGGGTGGGAGCTTGGCTGTGTTATGATTGGATGGAGGTGTGTTCTGATTGGTTAGGGGCTTGGCTGTGCTCTGATTGGCTGGGGGGTTGGCTGTGCTCTGATTGGCTGGGGGGTTCATACCCCCACTGGCAGTTAAAAGGAAGAAACAGCTAAGACCACACATTGCTGCTCGAATCACGAAGCTGAAAACACCAGCCTGAAGATGACGAATGGGACTTCGTCGAAACGTCGCCAAGACACTTCCAATTTTACGTGGGAGAAAACCCGAACAACCAAAGACCTACATACAAAACACCCGCGAAAACCTCAGAAAACAAATATCGAACCTCTACGGGGAGGAAATCCACCATCTGACCAGGACCTATGAAAAACGTGAAGTCCAAAGAGCTTCCATTTTATGCGACCTCGCATTCCTACGCAACTGCCGAGATCAAAATCTAATCCCCACATGTTTCCAACTGAAATTCCACTCCAACTCTGCAGCCACCAAACGGATCCTGAAAAGAACAGAATTGGCCCTAATCAGAAATGAACTTCACACAAAAAGATTCCTCCTAGACCGAATTAACAAAGATCTCCTCACACTCCACCTCAAACTCAGCAACAAGATCCCCCCCGCACTTTGGGACAAATCCAAACAACTCGCCGTCTGGAGAGCCGAAACACAGACCACCCTCAAGACAGATACACACACCAACAAACTCCAAAGACTACAAGAACGCCAGAAACAAACCCTCCTCCCTCACAGCCACACATGAAACAAA
Organism: Crotalus helleri; assembly: GCA_024509115.1. Lineage (NCBI taxonomy): Eukaryota > Metazoa > Chordata > Lepidosauria > Squamata > Viperidae > Crotalus > Crotalus helleri. The sequence continues at coordinate 1,895,864 of JAKSXO010000068.1, read as the reverse complement.
CAGTGCATAACATCTCAGCTAGGATCCTCACCAAAGTCGAAACCAATGTCCTTTCCAAAGGATTCAACTTTGCAGTCGCTCCCAAACACATCCCCACTGAAACCATTATATGTGGAGTTGAAACCAGCCTGACCAAAATCAACCCCGACGACGCCAACAGAATCAGACTCGAAATCACCAACATCCTCTGCACCAGCAAGCCACCCAAAAGCAACTTACCCAAAGAGGAACAGACAGCACTATGTAACCTGAAAGAAGACACCAGCATAATAATCCTACCAGCAGACAAGGGCAACGCTACGGTGGTTATGAACACATCTGACTACCAAACCAAATTAACCAACCTACTCCAAGACTCCACATACAAACCCCTAAATACAGATCCCACCACCTACCTGGAAAAAACCACCAGATCCAAAATAAAAGCCTCCCCCATTAGCGAAGAGATCCAGCAAAGAATCATTCCCAGAGAGAAATCATCCAGATGCCCCAAACTCTATGGTCTCCCCAAGATACACAAAGAAGGAACCCCACTCAGACCTATAGTCAGCTCCATAGGCTCACCTCTACAAAACCTAGCCAAATTTCTCGCCAAACAACTACAGCCCTATGCAGAATCCATCACCTCACACGTAAAAAACTCATTCCAGTTTATAGAGATCATAAAGAAACAAAACTTACAGCCCAGCGACCTACTAGTGAGCTTCGATGTCATATCCCTCTTCACCCAAGTGCCTATCAAAGAAGCCTTGACAGCTATTCAAAACAAATATAACCCCCCCAAACACATCTTAGATCTGACCAACCACTGCCTATCCAACACCTACTTCATCTATAATGGACAAAATTACAAACAAACAGAAGGAGCACCCATGGGATCACCCCTCTCACCTGTCATTGCCAACCTCTACATGGAACACTTTGAAACCCAAGCTCTAGAAAAATCGGACCACAAACCCAAACTCTGGCTCAGATACGTAGACGACACCTTCATAATCTGGCCACATGGGAAAGAAAAACTGGACAACTTCCTCACACACCTCAACAGCCTACACCCCAAAATACAGTTCACCATGGAAACAGAAGCTAACAACCAACTTCCCTTCCTGGATGTCTTAGTCTACTAGAAATCCAATGGCTCCCTAGGACACACCATCTACCAGAAGAAAACACACACAAACCGCTATCTGCACGCTCTCTCTCACCACCACCCAACACAGATCAACTCTGTAGCCAAGACACTCATCTCCAGAACAAAACGCTTAGCTGACGAACAACACCTAAAAACTGAACTACACACTCTCACCAATGTACTAACATCCAATGGATTCCATAGAAATAAGATTACAAACCTAATCCAAAAAGAAACCCCCACTAAAATCCAAGACAAAGAACAAGAAAACGGCAAAGCCCTCCTCCCATACATAAAAGGCACCACAGACAGAATCAGTAAGATCCTCCATAAACACAACATCAAAACAGCATTCTGCACAAACAGAAAAATATCCACCATCCTTAGAAACCCCAAAGATAAAATTGAATTAGAAAATCAAGGAGTATATGAAATCCCATGCACCACTTGTCCCACCACATACATCGGACAAACCAACAGAAGAATAAGTGCACGCATTGAAGAACATAAGAACTCAGTCAAAAAAGAGGAACCAACATCCTCCCTGGTCCAACACCTTAAAGCCACAGGACATGAAATTGACTTTAAAAAATACCAGAACCATTGCCAAAAGTGAACATTTTAATAACAGAATAATCAGAGAAGCCATCGAGATAGAAAAACGCCCACACAGCATGAACAAGCGAAATGATACCTCCCGCCTACCAGCCATTTGGAAACCCGCCCCTTATTGACAAACGACTCCCTAACACAAAAAATGATACCAGACCCACACTCACAAAAACCCACACAGGATGTCACCACACACATCCACGCAGAAACAAACCCACAAAGCCACATCGATGACGAGGCATGACCACAAACCAGAACCCAGACCACAGCTGCATCATTAGCCACTTTAAACCCCTCAAAATCCATACATGAAGCAAACTGACACCCTCCCATGAAGAGGAGGCACGACCACAAACGCGAAGCCAAAAAATAGCAAGGCAGCCCAAAATCTTAAACCCCTCTGCAACTCAGACTAACCTGAGCACAACCAAAACAGAACACTCCCCCAGCCAATCAGAGCACAGCCAACCCCCCAGCCAATCAGAGCACAGCCAACCACCCCAGCCAATCAGAGCACAGCCAAGCCCCTAACCAATCAGAACACACCTCCACCCAATCAGAACACAGCCAAGCTCCCACCCAATCAGTTCATACCCCCACTGGCAGTTAAAAGGAAGAAACAGCTAAGACCACACATTGCTGCTCGAAGCACGAAGCTGAAAACACCAGCCTGAAGATGACGAATGGGACTTCGTCGAAACGTCGCCAAGACACTTCCAATTTTACGCGCGAGAAAACCCGAACAACCAAAGACCTACATACATATATATATATATATATATATTATATATATATATATATATAACTATATATATATATAAAACTATATATATATATATATATATACATATATATATATATATACTATATATATATATATATATATAGTCTATATATAGTTATATATAGTTATATATAGTTATAGTTATATATAGTTATATATATATAGTTATATATAGTTATATATAGTTATATAGTTATATAGTTATATATAACTATAACTATATAACTATAACTATATATATATATATATATATATATACTATATATATATATATATATATATATATATATATATATATATATATATATATATAAAACATTATATATTATATATGTGAAATCCAATTATTGAAGTAATATTCTTTGCACCACAGTTGTAAAATATACTAACTAGTACAATTTACCTTTATTGGGGTACTTTTACTGCATTACTTGCTGTTGTTTTCAGGTATACCTTCCATCTGTATAATAAAAAATTTCATTCATTTATTATCGACATCAGTAAACCCAGAAAAGATGCAAAGCTTCAATCAAAAAGTGACAAATATTGTTTTTACACATACAATACATGCACCCCTAGGAACACTTTTGAATTTCATTAACATTTTCTTATCCCCAGAAGGGGGGGGGGGAGACAAACATTTAAAATTTCACAAAGCACTGGATTGAGCTAGTTCCCAGAGGAAGAAAAAAAAATAATTTGAGTTGTCAAACTCCGTGTTTCATCATAATTAAGGGATTAGTAATTAGTGTAATTGTCAACTTGAGGGTTTTTGACAGAAGAGGATATTTATAGCTCAAGGTTGAACTGTGGGGTCTGTCACCCCCTCTGAACTTAGTGGTTTTCTTGGAGACATTTCATGACCCAACTAGGTAATATCATCAGTGCACTCAGGGAGCATTAAGAACCGCACAGCTTGAGGGTTTAACAGCCATTTTTAATGGAGACCTCGGTTTCCTGAATGGATCGGCAGGAGAGTCCTCCATTTCATGCCTCTCTTTATCACTTGATGGTCACATTCATTCAGATTGGGTTGATATCCAAAACAATGTCTTCATGAGAAGTTCTTCCTCTGAAAATGTTGCTTAGTGTCTTCTTCAGTTCCTTCCTTGGACTCTGCTGAGTGTTCAACAAACAATTTTGGGTGCATGGAGAGAGCCGGTTTGGTCTAGTGGTGAAGGCACCAGGCTAGGAAAAGCAGTAGGACTTTTAGACTTATCTATACCACTCCACAGTACTTTGCCGCACTCTCTGAGCAGTTTACAAGGTCGGCCTATTGCCTCTGACAATCTGGAGTTCTCATTTTACTGACCTTGGAAGGATGTAAAGATGTGTCAATTTTGGGTTCTGTCATGATCAAACTCCAGCCTGTGGGCAGAGTTAGTCTGCAATACTGCATTCTAACCACTGTGCCTCCAAGAGGGAGGGAGGGAGGGAGGCATGGAGGGGTGGAGGGATGGAGGAAGGGAGGATGAGATGAAGGAAGGGAAGGAGGGAGGGAGGAAGGAAGGAAGGAAGGAAGGGAAGGAAGGTCAAAGGGAAGGGAGGGAGGGAGGGATGAAGGAAGGAAGAAAGATCAAATGGGAGGGAGGGAGGGAGGAAGGAAGAAAGAAAGAAGAAGGAAGGAAGGTCAAATGGGAGGGAGGAAGGAAGGAAGAAGGAAGGAAGGAAGGTAAGGAAGAAGGAAGGAAGGTCAAATGGAAGGGAGGGAGAGAGGGAGAGAGGGAGGAAGGAAGGTAAAATGGGAGGGAGGGAGGGAAAGAGAGAGGAAGGAAGAAGGAAGGAAGGTCAAATGGGAGGGAGGGATGGAGGGAGGGAGGGAGGAAGGTTAAATGGGAGGGAGGGAGGGAGGGAGGGAGGAAGAAGGAAGGAAGGGTTAAATGGGAGGGAGGCAGAGAGGGAGGGAGGGAGGAAGAAGGAAGGAAGAAGGAAGGAAGGAAGGTTAAACGGAAGGGAGGGAGAGAGGGAGGAAGGAAAGAAGGAAGGTCAAATGGGAGGGAGGGAGGGAGGAAGGAAGGAAGGGTCAAATAGGAGGGAGGGAGGGAGGAAGGTCAAACAGGAGGGAGGGAGGGGAGGGAGGGAGGGAGGGAGGGAGGGAGGAAGGAAGGAAGGAAGGAAGGAAGGTCAATAGGAGGGAAGGAGAGAGAGGAAGGAAGGAAGGTCAAATGGGAGGAAGGGAGGGAGGGAGGTCAAACAGGAGGGAGGGAGGGAGGGGTAAGGAAGGCTCATATTTAAGCCCATTATTCTCATTCTTCTGTAGTGATTGCTGCAAAGGTGATAATGTCTTCTTAACAACCCCATATTTCTTTCCTCACTTCCGTTGCTCTTAAGCACCAGCTCTTAACACCTTTCAGAGGAACCATGTATTTCTCCTCTGAGTCTTCCTTTACCCTTTTTTGCCCCAAGTTCCTTTACTGTCCTTTTCCCTTTTCCTTGTGAAGCATCTAATTTCCCCTCTCTTAAAACTGCCAGAGCTCCATTGTAAGTCTTGGGGAGTTTTATTCCTCCTCATTCGGAATTTTATTGCACCCCTTTGGATGTTTTGATCATCTTTTTTTTCTGCTTCGTTTATACATCTTGTTGTATTGCATTATGCATATTTTATTGTGCACCACCCAGAGTCCCTTTGGAAGAGGTGGGTGGCCGTGTGAATTTAACAAATACTATAAAATAAAACACTTTCTTCAGCAACCTTTCCCTGCCTCGCTGTTGTAGGTTTATTTCACTTGGGGCTGACACAGAAGGAACAGGGCCAAACAGTTTCTTGATTCCTCTGTCGCACAAGGGATGCTTAGAAAAGCACATGATTTGTATTTCTGTCGTTTTTATTGTCTTCTGCTTTCTTCCTTGCCTGTTTGTGGAACTATAAGTCTGTCTTGCAAAAAAAAAATACAATGTAGATTTTTGTTACAAAGACTTTGAACCTGCACTTGCAGTTGCAACCTCCAACTATTGTAAGAAATAGAGAAATATGTTGCCTGCCTACAATCAGTATTACTACAAATAATTTCCTTCCTTCCTTCCCTCCTTTCTTTCTTTCTTTCTTTCTTTCTTTCTTTCTTTCTTTCTTTCTTTCTTTCTTTCTTTCTTTCTTTCTTTCTTTCTTCTTCCTTCCTTTCTTTTCCTTCCTTCCTTCCTTCTTCCCTCCCTCTATCCTTTCCTCCCTGCCTCCCTTCTTTCCCTTCCTTCCTTCTTTCCTCCTTCCTTCCTTCCTTCCTTCCTTCCTTCTTTCCTTCCTTCTTTTTTCTTTTCCTTCCTCTTTCCTTCCATCCTTCTTCCCTCCATCCTTCCCTCCCTCCCTCCCTCCCTCCCTTCCTTCCTTCTTTCTTCATCCTTTCATTCTTTCTTCCTTTCCATCTTCTCTTCCACCCTCTTTCCCTTTCTTCCTTCCTTTCCTTCCTTCTTTTTTCTTCTTCCATTCTTTCTTCGTTTCCATCTTCTCTTCCTCCCATCCTCCGTCTCTCCCTTCCTTCCCCCCTTCCTTCCCTCCCTCCACCCCCCTCTCTCTAACACCAGAAAGAAGCAGCAAGGGGAACTATCCCAATCAAATCTGTATATTTGCACAGAAAATAGCTAGACATTATTTGGGGCAAGAGAATCTATCCGCAGAGCCTTAAGACGCATTATAAGTTCCTATTTTAAGCCTATAAGACATATGCATGGCTTAACCATGCACTTGAACGTATTTTACTTCCAAGTTTGTTCTTCAGCTAAAGGTGAAATAAGGAGAAAGAGATGTTTTGGCTTGTTCTGAACCACACGGACCTAATTCAAACACCCAGAAGTCAGTTAGCTTAATTTTACTTATACGATACGTGTATGTCCTGGGCCTTTATATACCTGCTTTAGAAAGAGACCTGGAATGAACCAGGAAAAAAAAAAGACAGGAACAGCTTAAAACCTGCCACACGAAACCAGATCAGATTGTATTATTAGCATCACGTTGACCAAACACCTGACACCCACATTAGCTCCAAAATGAAACATCTTGTGACCCGCTCTCTCTAAGCAGGCAGGAAACTTAATGAGATAAGAAACTGGATTAGTCATTTCAAGACATCTTTCTTTTCAATTGACAGGCAACAAATCTCCGCAGGTGGGGAACCCTTTAGTTGGGATCCCAAGTCAATTGATCTTGATCTTCAAGTCACTCAAAAAAAGAGGGATAGGCACTCAATTTTGTGGACCAACTGGGAGACAGAGGTGATGATTAAAGTCAACGGTCTGTAAAATCCCCAAACCATTATTGATGCTTTGCATTGTGATGCTTAAGAAAATGGTTTAGAATACCTTGGATTAGATGAAGAACAAAACGCAGAATGAAATAAACCACAAATGCTGGCAAAAAAAGCATTCATTTGGAATTGGGTTTCAGGAATGTCTTGTTTAATGAAAAGAAGAACTAGGGGTGACATGACAGCAGGATTCCAATATCTCAGGAGCTGCCCCAAAGAAGAGGGAGTCAAGCTATTCTCCAAAGCACCTGAAGGCAGGACAAGAAGCAAAGGAGAGAAACTAATCAAGGAGAGAAGCAACCTGGAACTAAGGAGAAATTTCCTAACAGTGAGAACAATTAACCAGTGGAACAACCTGCCTCCAGAAGTTGTGAATGCTCCAACACTGGAAGTTTTTAAGAAGAGACTGGACAACCAGTTGTCTGAAATGGTGTAGGGTTTCCTGCTTGAGGAGGGGGTTGGACTAGAAGACCTCCAAGAAGGATATTTGTAGCTCAGGATTGAAATGAGGGTCCTTGGTACTTTCTGAGCTTGGCTGTTTTCTTACAGATGCTGCATTACCCAAACTAGATAACATCATCAGTGCATTCATCGTGGAACTGAAGACTAAATATTCTGGATACGTGAAGACAAGAATCACCAGAGATGTTCTGATGCTTGGAAATAAGGAAAACTACTGGAATTGGGTAAGTCTAGTCTAGTGAAAAGAAGGATCGGGGGTGACATGATAGCAGTATCCTAATACTTGAGGGACTGCCACAAAGAAGAGGGAGTCAAGCTATTCTCCAAAGCATCTGAAGGCAGGACAAGAAACAATGAATGAAAACTAATCAAGGAGTGAAGGAACCTGGAATTAAGGACAAACTAACAGTGAGGACAATTAACCAGTGGAACAACTTGTCTTCAGAAGTTGTGGGTGCCCCATCACTGGAGGCTTTTAAGAAGAGACTGGACAGCCACTTTTCTGGAATCTTATAGGGTTTCCTGCTTGGGCAGGTGGTTGGACTAGAAGACCTCCAATGTCCCTTCCAACTCTGATATTCTATAGTCTATAAACGAAGCAGACAGAAGACAAAATAGATAGATGCCATTGCTGTTGACCCAAGCGGGAGTCATTAGAAGTCAAAGAAACAATTATTATTTTTTTTCATTTTTTTTATTTTATTTTTAAACCAACAAAACAAAACATAACACACATACATACACAGTATATACTCCTACCCTTTTTTAACAGCGATTATGTAACGTTAATCTTTTATTATTTACATTTCTCCCCCTTATTCTTCTTTAGAATATTTGTCCTTATTGCCCCGTTGTTTCTTATTTATATTTTTCTTCCTTCATACTCTACTTCTTACTAAGAATAATTCATATTATTATTATTATACATTATTATACACATATTTTCACTTTTGACCGTTCCATATTTATTCTCCTCTATTATTTCTAGTCTCCCACCAGTCATACCACTTGTTCCATGCTATATAGTACTCTGTGTCTTCCTTTTCTTTTATCTCTTTTGTTAATTTGTCCATCTCAGCACAGCCCAGGATTTTTGAAGGACAGGCTTCACAAAACCACATCCATTGCAAGATCACTAGTAAGAAATGATTGAGTGACCGTGCAACAATTTTATATGTTGTAAGCGTCCTTATACAAAATATATTACTAAATAAATTGTGTAGACAATTTAAAGGTAGATGCACACAATCCCCCTGACATGACATCAAAGAAGTGAGAAACAATTGTTTGGGTTCATGGATTTTATTTTATTTTTTCCTGAAAAGATTTCTGTTTTTTCTTTTCTTTTTTTATCAATTCGGCAATGAGCAGTGTAGCTTAAAATATATCCCAAACGGTGAGAGGATAATGCAGTTACAGTAAATATATGCCAGCCTCTGTCTCCATTTTGTTGTGACTTCTCATAGTTTTCAGGCAGATCCACTCCCTCTGTCTTTCATCTCCTCTGCCCAAATCTGTCAGTTTTAATGAGCGAGGTCCATATTTTTTTCTCTCAGTCTGATCCAAAAAATAAGCCAAACCAAACCAACGAACAAAAACAGCGTAGAAGGTTGCCACTTAGCTTTAATTTCTCAACGGCTTCTAATATCTTGTGATCATAATTTCACTCCAAGTCTTTCCATCTGCTGCTGCAAAGCTCATCTAAATGTAAATGAAAATAAATACCGTTTCTGAAAAAAATAAAACACAAGAAAATGCAGTCTTTGAAGTGAAAACTTTGGCATGCTTAGAAGTGTAAATATAAGTATAAATCCATCCACTCCCCACCATCCAGCCAGAGCTGAAGAAGCTGCTTGCATGAGAAGCGAAACGTCTTCAAAGAAAAACAAGAAAGTCCAGTTGCCTCGTGAAAAAAGCACCTTTGGGACAACCATGACCTGGATGACGGAGAATTCTCCATATACTTATATCCCAAAATAATAAAGTTAGAAGGAATCTTGGAGGTCTTCTAGTCTAGCAAGAGACCCATATACCATTTCAGAAAAATGGATCTTCAATCTCTTCTTAAAAGCCTTCAGTGATGGAGCACCCACCACTTCTGGAGGAAAATTGTTCTGCTGATTAATTGTTCTCACCATCAGGAAATTTCTCCTTAGTTCTAGATAGCTTCTCTCCTTGATTACTTTCTGTCCATTGCTTCTGCCTTCATATACCTTTGAAATAGGTTGGACCCTCTTCTTTGCAGCAGCCTGTTAAATATTGGAAGGCTGCTATCATGTCACCCCTAGTCCTTCTTTTCATTAAACTAGACATATCCAATTCCTTCAAATATTCTTCATATGTTTTAGTCCACTAATCATCTTTGTTGTTCTTCTCTGCACCTATTTCTAGAGTCTGAACACCATTTTTATACAGTGGAGACCAAAACTGGATGCAATATTCCAAGTATAGTTATTAGAAAACAAACGGAAGCTAGAGTTAGACTGAAGAAAACAGAAGCTTTGACCTCTTAGAGGGGATATTATATTATTAATTAGATGTTTGAATATGGTTAAGGATAGATTGCTAGAAATAGAAGTATTATTATAACTCAATAGATAAGATTGGTAATCAGAATATCATATTTTGGCATGAAAAGGGAAATAAGAAAATGCTAAAAAAATTGAATAAGAGAATCTTTCAGTTACCCAAATATAATTTGTTTTGAAATTATAAATGATTGGGATATTTTGAATATGGATGGGAAATTAAAATTGAAAAAAAAGCGAAAATAGAATATTGACTGAATAAATGGATATTGAGTGCAAATGCAATTAAGATATGTTTTGGTTAGAAAAGATATTTTAAACTGATATCATTGATATTATTAGAAAGCTGTAATAAATGCTGATATTCAGCTGTATATTTATTAACAATAATAAGAATTGTATTTGTTTAATGTGAAAAAAGGTTTATTACCAGAAAAAGAGAGGAGGTATTGGAGGGTGTAATATTGGATTTAGTTTGAAGAACCTTATATGCACCATAGAATTACTAATGGACCCAGTCAACAGAATCAAGATCACGTGAAGTGTTAATACCACTTTACAATGCCTTGGTAACGCCACATGGAATACTGCATCCAGTTTTGGTCACCACGATGTAAAACAGATATTGAGACTCTAGAAAGAGTACAGAGAAGAGCAACAAAGATGATCAGGGGACTGGAGGCTAAAACATATAAGGAAAGGTTGCTGGAATTGGGCATGTCTAGTTTCATGAAGAGAAGGACAAGGGGGGACATGATAGCCGTGTTCCAATATCTCAGGGGATGCCCCAAAGAAGAGGGAGTCAAGCGATTCTCCAAAGCACCTGAAGGCAGGACAAGAAGCAATGGATGGAAACTGATCAAGGAGAGAAGCAACCTAGAACTAAGGAGAAACTTCCTGACCATTAGAACAATTAACCAGTGGAACAACCTGCCTCCAGAAGCGGTGAATGCTCCAACACTGGAAGTTTTTAAGAAGAGACTGGACAGCCATTTGTCTGAAATGGTATAGGGTTTCCTGCCTGAGCAGGGGGTTGGACTAGATGGCCTCCAAGATACCTTTCAACTTTATTATTATGGATCATCGCACAGTCAGCCAGATGTTCAGACTGGATTTGGCATTTTGTCTACCTATCGAGTCCTTACCCAGGACCTGGGATAGGCAGATGTGGATGTTTGATGGTATTACAGATATCGTCGCAGGATGGAAGCAGTTCCTAATAAGGCCGCCTTTTGCAATTGACTAATAGCGAATTTGTCAATGCCAATGGTGTTCAAGTAGTGCTCCAGTTGTTTTGGGATTGCACCCAAGGAGCCTATGACTATTGGTACTACCCTTGCTTGCTTTTGCCACAGTCTTTTTATTTCTATTTGTAGGTCTTTGTATTTTGTTATCTTCTCCAGTTCTTTCTCTTCTATTCTGCTATCTCCAGGCACTGCCACGTCCACTATCCAGACTTTTTTGTCTTTCTTATCGACAATTGTTAAGTCTGGGGTGTTATGTTGCAGGTGCTTGTCTGTTTGAATTCTGAAGTCCCAGAGCAGTTTAATTTTATCATTTTCTATGACTTTCTCTATTTTATGATCCCACCAGTTTTTGCTTACAGGCAAATGATATTTTTTGCAGATCTTCCAATGCACCATTGTTGCTACTTTGTCATGCCGCTGCTTGTAATCAGTCTGTGCAATCTTCTTGCAACAGCTTACCAAGTGGTCCACTGTTTCTTCAGCTTCTTTGCATAGGGGCACTTACTGTCTGTTGCTATCTTCTCAATTTTGACTTTGTATGCATTTGTCCTTAAGGCTTGGTCTTGTGCAGCCAGAATTAGTCCCTCGGTCTCTTTCTTCAATTTTCCTGCTCTTAGCCATTGCCAGGTTTTATTATTATCTGCTTTCCCAGCTATTTTTTTCATGTATTGGCCATGTAGTGCTTTGCCTCTATTCTGTTCTTCATTTGGTCTTTCTTGTAGGCCAGTTTGGTCTCTCCAGTAGTTAGTAAACCTTCCTGATATACTAATTTCAGTGCATCTTCATCATTGTTCTTCAGATATTCTTCCAAAGCCATTTTTTCTTCTTCAACCATCTGATGTACTTGTAACATTCCACGCCCACCTATTTGCCTTGGTAGATAAAGTCTATCAATGTCACTGCGTGGATGAAGGGCATGATTCATTGTCATTATTTTTCTGGTCTGCCTATCCATTGCTTTTAGTTCTGCTTGAGTCCAGTCCACTATTCCAGCTGTGTACCTAATGACTGGGATTGCCCAGGTGTTGATTGCCTTTATGGTATTTCCTCCATTGAGTTTGGACTTTAAGATCTTCTTCACTCTCTTGATGTATTCACTTCTAATCTTTTTCTTGACTTCAATGTGCTTGATGTTGTCAGCTTGAAGGATACCCAAGTATTTGTAGTACTCTTCCTCATCCAGATTCTTAATGTTATTTTCGTGGGGCATCTTGATTCCTTCAATTTTCACTATTTTTCCTTGTTTGATAGTAAGTGTGGCACATTTGTCCAAGCCAAACTCCATTATAATATCTTGGCTATATATACGGACAGTGTTGAGCAGCGATTCTATTTCAGATGGTGTTTTTCCATACAGCTTCAGATCATCCATGTAAAGGAGGTGGGATAGTCTAGCAGATGTTTTTGATGTTTGATAGCCATGTCCTGAGTTATTCAGCATTGTTGACAGAGGAAACAGTGCAATGACAAATAGTAATGGTGATAATGAATCTCCTTGAAATATCCCTCTCTTGATATTAACCTCTCCCAGCTTCTCACCATTGATCTGCAACTGTGTCTTCCATTGTGCCATCGATCTTTGCACAAATTTTCTGATGTTTCTACTGACTCCTGTTATTTCTAGGCACTTGATTATCCAATCATGTGGCAGAGAGTCAAATGCCTTTTTGTAGTCAATCCATGCCACATTCAGGTTGGTCTTCCTTCTCTTGCAGTTTTCCAAGATCATTTTGTCTATTAGGAGTTGATCTTTTGTTCCTCTGCTATTGGGGCGGTTTCCTTTCTGCTCAGGTGGAAAGAGATTGTTTTCAACTAGATGCTGTTGTACTGCATCAGCTACTACACCAGTTAGTAATTTGAAAGTTGTTGGTAAGCAGGTAATTGGCCTGTAGGTACCTGGTGTTGCCCCTTTTGCTGGATTTTTCATTATTAGGTAGGTTTTCCCAGTTGTTAGCCACTTTTCAATTTCTCCTCCTTGTAGTATATTGTTGAACTGCTTGGCAATGAGTGGGTGTATAACAGTTAGATGTTTCAACCAAAACCCATGCAGTTCATCTTCACCTGGTGCTGACCAATTTTTTATTTTCTTTGCTCTTTTTTCTACCATTTTTGTTGTTATTACTAGTTCTTTCATTTCAACTTCTGTTTTATTTGCATCCACCTCTTTTAACCAAGCCGCATCCTTGTTGTATTTCTTTGGGTTATCCCATATCTGCTTCCAGAACTGCACTGTTTCTTCCTTGTCAGGTACTGACTGATTCCTTGCAGTTTCTCCATTGATGGATTGGTAGAAACGTTTCTGATTGGATTGAAATTGGAGGTTCTGCCTATAGTTTGCAATTCGAGCTTCATATCTACTGATTTTCCTGGCTATAGCTGTTATTTGTTGCTTTATTATTTCCAGTGCTTCCTTGATCTTCCTTGTTTCTAAGTGGTATTTCTTGATTAGGTATTCTTTGGTCTTCTTGTTCTTCAGCTTCTTTTCTTTCATCTGTTCTAGCTTGCTTGCATGTGATCTTAACTTGCTGATCTTATTTTCTAGTCTAACCTTCCATTTTTGTGGTGCACTGTTTGTTTGTTTTTCTTCTTTGTTGATTTTGCATCCCAGGTATTCAGTTATAACTGCAGCTGTGCTGTACATTAGTTGGTTTGTTTCTTGCAGTGAATTGGTGCTTATACTTGCTATTGCAGTATTTGCATCTTTTAATGCTTGTGCTAGCTGTTTCTTTGAAACAAGCTTCAATGCAGGCAGCCTTATTCTGTTGTTTTTGTGCTGTTCTAGATGCTCAGTTATTCTTTGTTTCAATTCTTTTATTTCTTTAGTTAGAGGGTTTTGTTCTTCCTGAGGAAGAGGTGCCTGGTTTCCAAATGAGAACAGTTGTATATCTCTACTGGATTCTTTCATGGCCAACTCCCCCTGGTTTGCCTCTACATTCTGAATTACTTCTTGTAAGGGTTTGATTTCTTTGCCCTGGGTAAACCTTTGCAGTTCGTCCAATTCTGTTTCTGTAAATACTTTATTTCGTATTATAAATCGGCGTTGATCTGCTAGTCTCTGTTCTGTTATTTCTGATTCTGGATGTTGTTCTTTCCAGAACTGGTGCATTCGTTTTAGATATCCTCGTCTTGTAGGACTTGATCTGTAGTAACAGATCATTATTTCTTTGTTTTCCATCACTGTGTATCTGCGACGGGTAAACACCTTTTCTTCCAGTAGTTCTGCAGCTGCTGGCCCTGGTTGCTCAGCCAACAGTCCTGAGTCCTGTAACCCATTTTTCACCAGATATCCAGGAACTCCAATATCTAGCGCGGACCTTGTTAACCCGGGCGACATCCGAGCCGGTATGGCATTCTGAAATTTACGTCTCACCATATTTTTTATGGGAGAGACACTCTTTGTCTGACTCCTCTGATGAGACCTGTCCAGTATGGTTGAACCTCTGGCATAGCTCTCATCTTCCTCAGAGTACACAAGCCCCACAACCACGTCAAGGTAGTGCCTCACTGGGGGTATTATTATTATTATTATTATTATTATTATTATTATTATTATTATTATTAATCATCATCGCACAGTCAGCCAGATGTTCAGACTGGATTTGGCATTTTGTCTACCTATCGAGTCCTTACCCAGGACCTGGGATAGGCAGATGTGGATGTTTGATGGTATTACAGATATTGTCGCAGGATGGAAGCAGTTCCTAGTAAGGCTAATTGACTAATAGCGAATTTTCCAATTGAATAATAGCGAATTTGTCAATGCCAATGGTGTTCAAATGGTGCTCCAGTTGTTTTGGGATTGCACCCAAGGAGCCTATTAGTATTGGTACTACCCTTGCTTGCTTTTGCCACAGTCTTTCTATTTCTGTTTGTAGGTCTTTGTATTTTGTTATCTTCTCCAGTTCTTTCTCGTCTATTTTGCTGTCTTCAGGAACTGCCATGTCCACTATCCAGACTTTTTTGTCTTTCTTATTGACAATTGTTAAGTCTATTATTATTATTATTATTATTATTATTATTATTATTATTATTATTATTATTATTATTATTATTAACACTTTGTCTAATAAGCACTTGTTTTTGAAAATAGAAAACTAATAAAATATTTATAAAAAGAAAGAAAGAGAGAGAGAAAGAAAGAAAGAAAGAAAGAAAGAAAGAAAGAAAGAAAGAAAGAAAGAAAGAAAGAAAGAAAACAGAATATAGGATAGCAGAGTTGGAAGGGACTTTGGAGGTCTTCTAGTCCAACCCCCGTCTCAGGCAGAAACCTTATACCATTTCAGACAAATGGCTGTCCAATCTCTTCTTAAAAGCCTTGAGTGTGAAGCACCCATATGTTCTGGAGGCAAGTCGTTCCACTGATGAATGGTTAGGAAATGTCTCCTTAGTTTTAGATTACTTCTTTCCTTCATTAGTTACTGTCCATTGAGGAGGGTCTAAGGATAGAGAAGAGCACCCTAAACTAGCAAGACTTCATTCTGCAGAGGAAGCGTGGAGAATATCTGAGGGGATGCCACAAGAAAGAAGGGGCCAGGTTGTTCACCCGAGCACCAGATGGAAAGACGAGAAACAATGGTTGGAAACCGATCAAGGAGAGAAGCAACCTGGAATTAAGGAGAACCTTCCTGACAGGGAGGATAATCAACCAGTGGAACAGCTTTGCCTTCAGAAATCATGGGCGCCCCATGACTGGAGATTTTTAAGAAGAGACTGGACATTCACCTGTCTGAGACAGTATAGGTTCTCCTGCTTGAGCAAGGGGCTGGACTAGAAGATCTCCAAGGTCCCTTCCAGCTCTATTCTATTCTACAATTGTGTGCCTTGGAAAGAGCCTCCGTGCCAGTCATGAGGCAGTGATGAAGGTTTTGCAAAGAGTGCCAACTTTTACGTGAGCCAAGAAGAGTCTGGTCGCCTCAAATCATTGCAATTTCTGGAAAGATCGTGTTTATTTTAGGTCACGTTTGCCAAAGAAATTTGCTTTGTGTCAAGCTTGGATGCCCTCTAGTTTGGTTCAATGCAGTATTGACATCTGCTCCAGCTCTGAAATTTGCCGCGGGTTCTCAGTGTCATCGGCACTCAGATTGTTGACTCCCATTCTGTGGGTTACCATCGCTTGCAAATAAACTCAGAATAAGGGTGGGAAAGGGATGGGGGTTTTTGAGAAAAGCAAAGTCAGAATACTGCTGGGGTGCAGGAATCCCCATGGAAACAATGGACTGCTACCATTTGGAAGAGGTGCAGTGATGTTTAGCTTGTACTCACTTGACCCTTTTGATGAAATCGGGGGATGTTCAGTTTGGAAGGGACCTTGGGAACATTCCAGCCCTCTGCCCAGAACACAAATAGACAACCACAGCATTCTGAACAGAAGCCTATCTAACTGCTATTGAAACACCTCCAAGGAGAATAATCTTCTAATGGAAGAAGAATTATACATACTGTAGCTCAAGGTTGAACTGTGGAATCCCTGGCTCTTGATCGTTTGCTTGCAGATGTTCTTTGACTCAACTAGGTGACCTCATCAGAGCTAGAAGGGAGTGGGGTTTGTGGAGAGGAGGAGGAGGAGAATGAGGAGGAGGAGGGGGAGGAGTATGGGGTCCTTGATGCTCTCTGAGCTTGGTGGTTTTCTTCCAGACATTTAATTACCCAAACTAGGTAACATCATCAGTGATAGAAGGGAGTGAGGTTTGTGGAGAGGAGGAAGAGGAGGAGGGGGAGGGGGAGGAGGAGGACGGGATCCTTGGTGTTCTCTGAGCTTGGTTGTTTTCTTCCAGTTATTTCATTACCCAACAAGTAACCTCATTAGTGAGAATAAGTGTGGGGTGTGCTTCTTGTTTATGTACAGTAGCTTGCCAGTCAGTGTTGGTGGGGTGTGTGGGAAACAAACAAACAAACGAATGAATAAATAAATAAGTGTTCCAATATCTCAGGGACTGCCCCAAAGAAGAGGGAGTCAAGCTATTTTCCCAAAGCACCTGAAGGCAGGACAAGACACAATGGATGGAAACTAATCAGGGAGAGAAGCAACCTAGAACTAAGGAGAAACTTCCTGACAGTGAGAACAATTAACCAGTGGAACAACCTGCCCCCAGAAGCATTGAATGCTTCTGCATTAACAGAGGGATGGAATCAAGATCATGTGAAGTATTAATTTCACTTTACAATGCCTTGGTAAGGCCATACTGCATCCAGTTTTGGTCACCATGATGTAAAAAAGATGCTAAGACTCTAGAAAGAACACAAAGAAGAGCAACAAAGATGATTAGGGGATTGGAGGCTAAAACATATAAGGAACGGTTGCTGGAATTGGGTATGTCTAGTTTAACAAAGAGAAGGATGAGGGGTGACATGATAGCAGCCTTCCAATATCTCAGGGGCTGCCATAAGGAAGAGGGAGTCAAGCTATTTTCCAAGGCACCTGAAGGCAGGACAAGAAGCAACGGATGGAAACTAATCAAGGAGAGAAGCAACCTAGAACTAAGGAGAAACTTCCTGACAGTTAGAACAATTTTCTTCCCATATCTCACCTCTTAACTATAAACAAAATCTTCAAGTCTCATCATTCATTGCTAATCGGTTAAGGGCTACCAGAGATATCTGCATATCTATTTTAACCTGCCACAGAGAAGAGGGGGGGGGTCACATTATTCTCCACAGCACCAGAGGGAAGGACAAAAAACAATGATTGGAAACTGACCAAAGAGAGAAGCAACCTGGAATTAAGGAGAAACGTCCTAACAATGAGGACAATTGACCAGTGGAACAGCTTGCCTCCAGACATCGTGGGCGTTCCATCACTGGAGATTTTTAAAAAGACGCGAGACAGTCACTTGTCTGAGATGGTGTAGGTTCTTCTGCTTGAGCAGGGGGCTGGACTAGAAGACCTCCAATTTCCCTCCCAGCTCTATTCTATTCTAACCTTGATCAGATGAGCCAACATTATGTTTCTTCCCTGTTCTTTTAACAATCTTGACTTTTCATCCCTTAAACAACATCCACAAACTTGATTTTGTTTCACTGGCTTTTTGTCTCTTCTCAGAAAATCCTTCAAAATGTTAACAAATTGCTGTTGTAAATCCAGTTGTTGTTTTTTTTTTAAAAGATTATCCAAATACTATTTTCCAAAGCCCCTGAAGGCAGGACAAGAAGCAATGGATGGAAACTAATCAAAGAGAGAAGCAACCTAGAACTAAGGAGAAACTTCCTGACAGTGAGAACAATTAACCAGTGGAACAACCTGCCTCCAGAGGTGGTGAATGTTCCAATACTGGAAGTTTTTAAGAAGAGACTGGACAGCCATTTGTCCAAAATGGTCTAGACCAGTGATGGCAAAACTTTTAGAGACCGAGTGCCAAAACTGCAACCCAAAACCCACTTATGTATGGTCAGGTGCCGAGTAGGTGTGGCCAATTGGGTGGGCGTGGCCCATTGGGCGGGTGTGGCTGCGGTGATAATGGCAGACTGGGTGGGACTAAAAAGTTCAATCAATCAATTCCAACTTTGCGAGATCTTTTTTTTTCCCTGAGAAGTTGAAATTGATTGATTGATTGACTGATTGATTGATTGATTGAATGAATCTTTTTTTTTTTTTGCATATGGTAGTGGAGGCCTAAAGTGAAAAGGTTTTATAAAACCCAGCTGAAGGCCTAGGACTGGGGCGATGACGCGAGTGCCCACAGAGATGGCTCTGCGTGCCACCTGTGGCACGCATGCCATAGATTCACCACCATGTGTCTAGGGTTTCCTGCCTGAGCAGGGGATTGGACTAGATGACCTTTCAAGGTACCTTCCAACTTTATTATTATTATTATTATTATTATTATTATTATTATTATTACTACTACTATTCTGGTTTGGTATTTGTATGTCTATTTTAAGTATTAAGATATCAGCTCGTTTCTTTTCAAAGTATGTCCATCTTTCTCCACACACACATACACCTTTTTTTGCATATCATTCTTGTAACTTATCATATTTAAATCCACATTCAAATCAATTTCAGTCTTTTCCAGTAGAGTGTGTTTCTATTCTGAGGACATTCTGAGGACATACCATCTATCAATTGTATCAGACATCCTTATAATTAATTTCCAGGTCCGTTCTTCAAAACAAGAGAAATCCTTCAAAACACCTGCTGTTAAAATATTTTGCTTCGTTTTTGTGTGAATGTCTCCATTTAAAATATCCTTCCCTTCTAATTGTAATGTTTAGTTTCTATATTTTTTTTATAATGTCCAACCTTCAAAGTCCTCTCCTACATTTTTTTCCCCCAAATCCAAACACTGAGAATTTCCTAATCCTATATATATATATTCTGGATCCTTAAAGTTGTATTTTATTTATTTATTTATTGCTAAGGAGAAAGATGCTCATCCACCGAACGAGGTGACAACTTGCTATTCAGAAGGTTCTTAAAAAGCAGTGTGGGAGGTCAGCCCCCCCCCCCGAGAAATAAATGTTTTTGGAAATATTTAAAAGGCAGACTATATTTCCCTAAAGGATTTAAAGGCAAAAACCAACAACCCACCCCCCCCAAGTCTCTCTGTCCCAAACAGAAACCAAGTCTGCAGAAATGCAGATGTGCTAATCTTGTCAGAAAGACTGGGAGTCAGGAAACTGGGATTAGGAAGAAAGATCCCTAGAATCAACAACCCTTCACAACAAAAATCTAAGAGTCATCAGCCCCAGCCCCAGGGAAGCAGGATATGACCCCTGGGACATAATAGGATTAACCCACCACCATCAGAATACCAGAAAGGCAGACTCAGACTCAGGTCAAAGTTCATGTCACAGAAACAACTCCAAATAAAAGACTCCAGAGCAGGGGTGTCAAATTCAATTTCATTGAGGGCTGCATCAGCATTGTGGTTGCCCTTGGGGAGCCAGGTGGGTGTGGCCAGGGTGGGTGTGGCCTACTGGGTG
The DNA here is from genome assembly GCA_024509115.1 of Crotalus helleri. Classification (NCBI taxonomy): domain Eukaryota; kingdom Metazoa; phylum Chordata; class Lepidosauria; order Squamata; family Viperidae; genus Crotalus; species Crotalus helleri. Next base: position 1,875,942 of record JAKSXO010000068.1, on the reverse strand, counting down.
GGCATGGATGGAGTGGGTGTGGACTACTGGGTGGGCATGGCCAGCTATACATTGTTCACGTCAAGGGTGCCTGTGGGGGCCTGGGCAGGAGTGGGACAGATCTGGGGGTCTCTGGCAGAAGGGGGTGGGACCGGGGCAAGCACCAAGGCATGGTCCATTTCTTCATTCCTCACAAAGGGTGACACCTCCCCAGCATGCACCCAGGGGGCGGGGCCGACACAGCAGGGGCTGGTTCCTCGCTTTTTCCAGACGGCCTTGTGGAGCTAAGACTGAATGTGTTTCAGCATAGATGGCCACCACAAAATTGTACATTGGCTCCTGGCTGACCTTGGCCAAGCTAAGGCAGCAGGGGCCATTCCCTCACTGTTTCCAGGATGGCTTCACGGGCCACATGAAACCACTTCACGGGCCGCATCTGGCCCCTGGGCCTTGTGTTTGACATGTCTGCTCCAGAGGGTGTAAAAACCCACTCCCTACATGTGCTCACTCTCTTTTCTTCCAGAGCCATCTTTTGTTCTGGCTCTCCTCCTCAATAAATTGCAACCTTTTTTCTAAAGCAGTCGCCATGTTGTTTATTCTCGGCTTGGACTGAACCATGATGAAGACTTTTCCTTCAACAGCAGTAAAGGATAATTCCAAAGGGGTTTAAGCATAGGGGTTCAGTCAGCTTTTTGGCCACAAAGACTATATTATGACTATGAGCTTAGATGGAATTCCCTCAACTCTCAGCTGTTTGACTCATAAACCAACTGTAAAAAAAACTATCCTGCATTCTACTAGGTGAAACCTGGCTTAATGCCAGTAACTGTGTGAGTGATCTGGGAGTCCTAGTGGACAACCACTTAAATATGAGTCAACAATGTGTGACAACAGCCAAAAACATCAATGCAATCCTAGGCTGCACTAATAGAGAGACAGAATCAGGATCATGTGAAGTTCTAGTACTGCTTTACAAAGCCTTAGTAAGACCACACTTGGAATACCATAACCAGTTCTGGTCAGCACAATATAAAAAAAGATATTGAGACTCTAGAATAGGGGTCTTCAAACTTGGCCCATTGATGACTTGTGGACTTCAACTCCCAGAATTCCTCAGCCATGCCCACTGGCTGAGGAATTCTGGGAGTTGAAGTCCACAAGTCATCAAAGGGCCAAGTTTGAAGACCCCTGCTCTAAAAAGTGTACAGAGAAGAGCAATAAGAATGATTAGGGGGCTGGAGGTTAAAACTTGCAGGAATTGGGTAGGTCTAGTCTAATGAAAAGAAGGACTAGGGACGACATGATAGCACTGTTCCAATATTTGAGGGGGCTCCTACAAAGACAAGCGGGGTGGTGAAACTATTTTCCAAAGCATCAAAAGGTGAGACAAGAAACAATGGATGCAAACTAATCAAGGAGAGAGAAGCAACCTAGAACAACGGAGAAATTTCCTAACGGTGAGAACAATTAACCAGTGGAATGGTTTGCCTTCAGAAGCTGTGGGTGCTCCTTCACTGGAGGCTTTTAAGAAGAAATTGGACAACCATTTATCCACAATAGTATAGGCTCTCCTGCTTGAGTGTGGAGTTGGAGTAGAAGACCTCCAAGGTCCCTTCCAACGCTTCCTTCTTCTCCTCTTTTTTCTCTTCTATCTTCTCCTCCTCTTCCTCCTCTTCCTCCTCTTCCTATTAATCCACCATGAAGGCTTTCTGACTACTGGAGAGACCAAATTGGTCTACAAGAAGGACCAAATGAAGAACATAATGGAGTCATGGGAAGACTCTTCCTCCTGGTCCCCATGGTCCTCCTGGTCCTGATCCTGGTCCTGGCCCTGGCCCTGGCCCTGGCCCTGGTCCTCCCCCTCCCCTTCCCCTGCCCTCCCTCTTCCTCTCCCTCCTCCTCCTCCTCCTCCTCCTCCTCCTCCTCCTCCTCCTCCTTCTTCTTCTTCTTCTTCTTCTTCTTCTTCTTCTTCTTCTTCTTCTTCTCCTCCTCCTCCTCCTCCTCTTTTTCTTCTTCCTCTTCCTCCTCTTTCTCATCTTCCTCTTCTACCTCCTCCCCCTCCTCTTTAGAATGGGGGTGAAAGGAAAGGAAAACCCATCAGATCCAAACTTATATTTATCTAGGATTGATTCCGAAGGCTTGATTGTCTCTTTGGCCACTGCCTAAGTTGATTATAACGAGCTAGCTTCAGGCTGGAAGAAAGTCCTGGAATGCAAAGTGGAGAAATATTTCTCTCTAAACTTGTCCTAAGCATCAAGAAAAAGAATGATGTAGTTGAAAGAGGGGTGTGGGGGGGGGTGTAGGGGAGAGAACATGAGAAAGGGAGAGAAACGAAATGAGAAGAAAAGAAAGAAGCCACGCTGGGGGGGATTACTTAAAAATAAATAAGTAAAATATGAAAAGCTCTTGTCATTAACTTCAATCTCCCATTTCTCAAGTTGCGCCGGCTGTGACTTTTCCTTAATTGATTTGCTGGTTCTCTTTCATTTGCATATCACCTTCAGGGAGAAGCGAGAAAGTGATCTCACAGACAGTAATAAAATTATTATTCTCCTTATCATTCACAAACAACACTCCCCCCTTTTTTTAATGCTCTTTTATACTTGCAGTCCATGCATAGTTGGAAAATGGGGTCTTTTTTTTTTTACATACGGTACGACAGCAGAAGTCAAAAACAGATTTAAGAGACGGCCAATAACAGGCACGTGAACATCGGAACAACAATGGTCAAAATTGTGGTCCCTATTAAGCATTTTAAAATTCACTAAGATATCAGCGCTCTGCTGCAATAGGTACCTGTTTGAAACCTCAATCTTATTTCCTTTCACGGAAAAGTTAGGGGTATAAAAGAATTTGGTGATGGATTTCGTTCGGATTTTTCTCATTTCCAAAGTAAGTAAAAACTCACTAATTAGTAAGTCTCCTCCTCCTCCTCCTCCTCCTCCTCCTTCTTCTTCTCCTTCTCCTTCTTCTTCTTCTCCTTCTCTTTCTCCCTTTCCCTCTCCCTCTCCCTCTCATTCTCATTCTCATTCTTCTCTTTCTTTCCCATACTTCTCCACCTCTTTCTCCTCCTCCTCCTTCCTCTTCCTCTCCCCTTTTCCTTCTTTTCCTTCTCCTCCTTCTTCCCCATTTCTTTCTCTTCTCCATCCCATCCTTCTCCTTCTCTTTCTTGTCTTTCCTTCCCATCTTTCTCCACTTCCTCCTCCTTCTCCTTCTCTTTCTTCTTTCCTTCCCCTCCTTCTCCACCTCTTTCTCCTCCTCCTCCTCCGTCACTTTCTTCTCTTTCCTTCCCATCCTCCTTCTTCTTCTCCTTCCTCTCCTCTTTTCCTTCTTTTTCCTTCTTTTTCATTTCCTTCTCTTCTCTTTCCTATTCTTCTCCATCTTGTTCTCCTTTTCCTTCTTCTCCTTCTCCTTTCCCTCCCATCCTTCTCCTTTTTTTTCCAGAGAAATTCTCTCCTTCCAGTCAAAGATACAAATAAAGTTGTTTTTCTTTTTCTTTTTTTCTTTCTTTTTTTTGAAAAAAACAAGATGTCAGCTTGGACCATGCAACTGGAGCACGGCCCTCTATTTTACAGCCATTTTCCCTACCCAATTCAGACACTCCTGCCTCATTCTGACTTGCTTCCCCTCTGTGGCCCTTCCTCTAGCAACTGTGTGGAAATGCACCAATGCCTCTGACTCCTATAATTGTGTAGGACACACACAGAGAGACATACACACAAAGTGACACCAAGGGAAAAGAAATGCAAGCATACTCAACCTCCTTTACTTTCTCTCTCATAGATCAATATGCATTTCTTTGGATGATGATGATGATGATGGTGGTGGTGGTGGTGGTGGTGGTGGTGGTGGTGGTGGTGATGATGATGATGGTGGTGGTGATGATGATGATGACTTTATCATAAATCTTCTAGAGAGCAAATCTGACCTGAAAGATGGGTTATAAAATGGATTGGTTTTACAACAATCCACATGTATCTGCTGAATATAAATCCTATAGCTCCTGCTTCTTTCATCCTTCTGTCCTATTTTTCCATTTCAGGGCTTTCATGAAACCATTAAGTCATTGTGTGTTTGTGTGTATGAGCAGGGGTGACAGGTATAACCACAACACTTTACTCTTATTGTAGCGGTCTTCTAAATTTGCTCCAGTCTGCTACTGCCTGCAGTTTCTTGGGCCCCCTTCTTCATTTTGAAGACGAAGTGGACATCTGCTCTCCTTCAATCTTTTGGGATCTCACCAGAGATAAAGAAGAATGGTTCTACCAATAGTTTCTTCACTACGTAACTTACCCTAAACATGTAACTTACCCTAACAATGATATTTGAATTTCCTTGCATAAGCTAAGTTCTCTCTCACATTTTCCTTGTGCATCCTAACAGCCAGGTCAAGTGCTGGGGAAATCAGGAGATTCACGCTATTCATATGAATATAAAGATTTATTACAAGCTTAAGCTGTCTACAAGAATTTGATCTATTAGCAATCAAGGGAAATGAGTGGGAGATAAAAGAAATATTCAAGATGGGCTGGATTTAGATCTTATGACACATTTGACCCCTTCCTCTGGCTCAGCTTGATGTTCTCCTACATTCCAGGCCCTTAGATGATGGTCATCTGAGGTCCTCTTCTCTTTTTGAGACAAGACAGAAGCAAAACAGGAGCAAAAAAACAAAATGTCCTTCCATTTCCCCACTTTCTCCTCTTTAATTTCCAATGTACCTAACTAACCCTTTTGTGTTGTTTTTTGAGGGAGAAATCTCTCACAAATCTCAGTTCATTCTAAGCATTAACCTTTCTGACATGGTTGGGGCTTCTGGACAGAAATTCCCAAACTGTGGGACTTGGGGAAGGGTTGTTAATGATTTTATAAGAGTCCCTCACTCAACGAGTAGCTGGTCAAATGGAACAATATTTTCTTGTGCCCAGGGCAAAGTTGACTTCAGGATCAAGGTCAGGACCCACAGGATTAAACCGAATACAACTGTAATGCACAGACACTTTCAATCCCTATGGCCTGCTTGAGAGCACAAGTGTGCTTTTCAAACAGCTCTTCCACAGTTGTTGCTTTATCCAGCCACATAAATAACTCCCTCTCCTCACCTTTTCCCCTTGGTGGAAGGGAACAAATCATGTTAGCTTTGCATTTGACAAAGTTGACAGAATCCACCTGACAGAAGCCCCCTTGCCTTCTTTTCAGCGGCGTTCATAAACCAAAATAAACAAGACAGGAATATAAAACTACATCCTGGAGTGATGGACCGGTTTCTCTCTCTCTCTCTCTCTCTCTCTCTCTCTCTCTCTCTCTCTCTCTCTCTCTCTCTCTCTCTCTCTCTCTTCTTTCTCTCTCCTTTTTTTTTAACATGCTTGAAAACTATTTCTGTTCATTCTTTGGGTTGAAAGTGGGTGATTAAAAACAGAAGAAAAGGAAGTGATTTGCAGTTAAGAGGGAGAACATGAATATTGCACAGAAACAAGTTTTACATACCACCTATGGTATTTTCAGATAAGGCAGAGAAAGGTCCTGCATGTAAGCTTTGGGCGGTGAGGCTTACAATATCATCTAGAGTGGTCTCCTGATTATCAATGTGTTATTGGAAAAACCACAGCAGTCCATATTCAGACAATATCCACATTCAAGGAGGTTTAATGGTGAAGTTGATTTCCATCATTCCTTCTAACATTTAATATACTCTGTGGCCTATCAGCTAAATTTCCCTTCCTTCCTTCCTTCCTTCCTTCCTTCCTTCCTTCCTTCCTTCCTTCCTTCCTTCCTTCCTTCCTTCCTTCCTTCCTTCCTTCCTTCCTTCCTCCCTTCTCTCCTCCTCCTCCTCCTCCTCCTCCTCCTCCTTCTCCTTCTCCTCTTCCTCCTTCTCCTTCTCATCTTCCTCATCCTCCTTCGTCTCTTCTCCTTCCTCCTCCTCCTCTTTTCTCCTCCTCCTCCTCCTCCTACTTCTCCTTCTCCTCCTTCTCCTTCTCCTTCTCATCCTCCTCCTCCTTCTCCTCCTCCTCCTTCTCCTTCTCCTCCCCCTCCTTCTCCTTCTCATCTTCCTCATCCTCCTTCTTCTCTTCTCCTTCCTCCTCCTCCTCTTTTCTCCTCCTCCTCCTCCTCCTCCTCCTCCTCGACTGTCTAATTTCCAATGTATTTTTCCCCAATAAAATATTTGAATAACAAGGACATGACAGCCAGACAGCGTAGACAAGACTCTGCCCTCATTCCCCATCATGCACAGTTGATGCTGCAGGGCGCAGGGAGACGGTGTGGCCGCCATGGCGATGCTGGGCTGCCTGGGCGATCCTTGGCTGTGCTGCTCTGTGTGGGCCACACTTGGGGGTGACTCTCCTCCTCCTGCTGGTGAGGAGGGGATTGCAGGGGAGGCAAGGCTGGGGCAACGGCATGTGTGCCCACAGAGAGGGCTCTGAGTGCCACCTCTGGCACCCATGCCGTAGGTTCACCACCACTGATTTAGGGTCTCCCCAAGTAGGAAGAAACTAGCCATAGGGAGCAGAGGTCCGCTCTCCTGCGGCCATGCGCTGCAGTTGCAAAAACCGGAAGTCATAAATTGTTTCTATTGTTGTGTATTTCATGATGCTTTTATCTGTTGCTAGCCTCTCAAAGACATCAGTTAAATAAACATAAACAAATACATATAAGGCTAAAACATATAAGGAACAGTTGCTAGAACTGAGTATGTCTAGTTTAACGAAGAGAAGGACAAGGGGGAACATGATAGCAGTATTCCAATATCTCAGGGGCTGCCCCAAAGAAGAGGGAGTCAAGCTATTCTCCAAAGCATCTGAAGGCAGGACAAGAAGCAACGGATGGAAACTAATCAAGGAGAGAAGCAACCTAGAACTAAGGAGAAACTTCCTGACAGTGAGAACAATTAACCAGTGGAACAACCTGCCTCCAGAAGCGGTGAATGCTCCAACACTGGAAGTTTTTAAGAAGAGACTGGACAGCCATTTGTCCAAAATGGTGTAGGGTTTCCTTCCTGAGCAGGGGGTTGGACTAGATGACCTCCAAGGTCCCTTCCAACTTTATTATTATTATTATTATTATTATTATTATTATTATTATTATTATTACTATTATTATTATTATTATTATCTCTGCACATGAAAAATAAAAAGTCAGAAGGCTCACTGATCTCTGTAGATCCTATATTGGACATAGAACTGCTAATCCTCTATCACATATAAAGCATGATGGGAATGGATGAGTTTATTGAACACATTAAGCTGCAATCAAAGTCTACCATTGATTAGTGTGTTACTTGATCCTGACCAGCTGAGATGAAACCAGCTTCCCTTTTTTTCCAAATTAGTAGAATTAATTGAAACAAGAGTCCTCAAATACAGTTCTAAAATCAAGAAAATATGGAGTGATGGGCAGCAACGTCAAAAATCCCCGATGGAGAGAATTACCCAGCTTATTGCTGAAGAGGTCCCTCAGGTCTACCATCTGAAAATGAGATTACACCCCTGTTGGCTGTTTTGCATTTTTTGGCCATGCCCTGTAAGAGTTTATGACCTAATTTCCTTCCTTAAAGTAAGACAGAAAGTATCCTGACTCTGAATTAAAGATAGGATCCTTTCAGACACCATCTATTGATCCAGTTTTGCTGATTTTGAAGTAAAGTGGTAGAAATGTGAATGGATGCTCTGTGGCCTCTGTTGCTAGTTGTTGTTGCTGTTCCTCAGTCCAGAGAAAGAAGCAGAAATATATCACTAGATTCCCTACAAGGAAAAGTCTTCAAGAGTTGTAAAGTACAGGTAGTTGTGGAATGTAAATGATCGAGATATCTTGTCTTAGGACCAAAGAGAAGAATAGAATAGAATAGAATAGAATAGAACTGGAAGGGACCTTGGAGGTCTTCTAGTCTAGCCCCCTGCTCGAGCAGGAGAACCTTTACCATCTCAGACAGGTGATTGTCCCATCTCTTCTTAAAAACCTCCAGTGATGGAGCACCAACAATTTCTGGAGGCAAGCTGTTCCACTGGTTAATTGTCCTCACTGTCAGGAAGTTTCTCCTTAATTCCAGGTTGCTTCTCTCTTTGGTCAGTTTCCAACCATTGTTTCTCGTCCTTCCTTCTGGTTCTTTGGTGAATAACATGACCCCCTCTGCCTTGTGGCAGCCCCTCAAATACTGGAACACTGCTATCATGTCTCCCCTATTTCTTCTTTTCTTTAGACTAGCCAAACCCAAATCCCATAGCTGTTCTTCGTATGTTTTAGTCTCCAGGCCCCTGATCCTCTTATTTTTTTCCAAACTCTCAACATATTTTTTGTGATATAGTGACCAAAATTGACTGCAGTATTCCAGGTGTGGTCTTACTAGGGTTTTATAAAGAGGTAATGTTAATTTGCGTGATCTTGATTCTATATAATAGCAATCTTCCAGTACTTGAACGGCTCTCAGAGAAAAGATGGGGTGGACTTATTTTCCAAACCACTTGAGGTTAGGACAAGAGGTAATGGATGGAAGCTTATCAAAGAGAAATCCAACCTAGAAATAAGGAGAAATTTCCTGACAGTGAGAACAATTAATCAGTAGAATGATAAAACACTGGAAGTTGCAGGTGCTCCATCATTGGAGGTTTTCAAGAAGAGATTGGATGCCATTTGTCTGGAATGATATAGGTTCTCCTCCTTGAGCATGAAGTTGGAGTAGAAGACCTCCAAGATCCCTTCCAGCCCTATCTTTCTATGTTCTATATTTTGTATAGCTATGTTTGTCTTCAGACAATGAATACATCCTTTTTTTTAATATGGACTATCTTTGAACATCAAGGGTCTTCAAACAACAGACGAGACAAAATGTCACTCCATTTCAGCTTAACTCAGCTTAATAACTTTTGCCTTTTTCCAGGATGGAAGTAGAGCTTGGAACCAACTCTTGGAAAGCATTTGCAAGTTAGACTCAAAATTTTTTGTTGTTGTTAGTTGTGAAGTCGTGCCCGACCTATTGTGACCCCATGGACAACGTTCCTCCAGGCCTTCCTCTCCTCTACCATCTTCTGGAGTCCATTTAAGCTACCATCTTCTGGAGTCCATTTACTGCTTCAGTGACTCCATCCAGCCACCGCATTCTCTGTCATCCCCTTCTTCTATTGCCCTCCATCTTTCCCAGCATTAGGCTCTTCTCCAGTGAGTCCTTCCTTCTCATTAGGTGGCCAAAGTACTTGAGTTTCAACTTCAGGATCTGGCCTTCTAAAGAACAGTCAGGGTTGATCTCCTCTAGGACTGACCCGTTTGATCGCCTTGCAGTCCAGGGGACTCGCAGGAATCTTCTCCAGCACCATAGTTCAAAGGCCTCCATTCTTTGGCGCTCAGCCTTTCTTATGATCCAGACTCGAAGCTTTGGAAGCCACCAAAACAAGGACTGTGTTTTGCTTCAGCAAAGTTCTTCTCTAGCCCATCTCCTTAACCCTCTCCCCCCACGTTTTTTTTTTTTTAAATTTAAATCTTACTTCTCTCCATTAGATTCTCAGCAGGAACATCCATTCCATTCTAGCAAGGCCAGCAACTCATTTTTAGGCTATCTTGGTGTCTTGAGACCTTCAATTGCTCGGCAGCCTTTCTGAGGTTTTTCTGTCTAATTGGAAGTCTCAATTAACCAGCTGGCCCAGGAAGGACTATTCACCCAACAGCTAATGATAGCTCAACTAACGGAGTAGTTAGATCAGAGACTGCAATTATCTAAGGTTAGATGGCCTTTCAGGCCAGCTGATTCTTGGAGACCCGAAAGCAGCCGTAACATCTACAGGGCTGAAGAACATTTGAAAGCAGGTCAATCGTTTTATGTCTCTTCAAGTACCCTGGGGTTGCCCTGAGCTGTTTTAATAGACTTTTTTTTTTTCAACACTGAGATGTTGGAGACCAGAAAGAAGATACAAGAATGGTGTTTTGGTTTTTGTTTTTTTTTTTTCCTTTTTGGTCAATTCATGCAAAAGTTTTTTCTGTCACCTCCAATTAGCTGCCCTTGTTCAACACGTTTTTATCAAATGGTATCCTAGTTGTTCAATGAGGCCTTTCCTATCCCATTACAGATTTTCCAGGGACTGTATATCTGCCTCTCAAGGGTTTGCTTTGGAGATCCAGCCTTTATGTATATTTGTATGACATTAAATTAAGTAACAGGTGGAAGCCAATCAAAGAGAGAAGCAATCTTGGACTAAGGAGATATTTCCTGACAGTGAGAACAATTAACCAGTGGAACAACCTGCCTCCAGAAGCGGTGAATGCTCCAACACTGGAAGTTTTCAAGAAGAGACTGGATAGCCATTTGTCCGAAATGGTATAGGATTTCCTGCCTGAGCAGGGGGTTGGACTAGATGACCTCCAAAGTCCCTTCCAACTTTATTATTGTTATTGTTATTATTGTTATCATGACCATCATCAGTGGAACGACCTGCCTCCAGAAACTGTGAATGCTCCAAGACTGGAAATTTTTAAGAAGAGACTGGACAGCCATTTGTCTGAAATGGTATAGGGTTTCCTGCCTGAGCAGGGGGTTGGACTAGATGACCTCCAAGGTCCATTCCAACCCTGTTTTTCTATTCTATTCTATTCTATTCTATTTTATTCTGTTCTGTTCTGTTCTGTTCTGTCCTGTCCCATCCCGTCCCGTCCCGTCCCGCCCCGCCCCGTCCCATCCCATCCCATCCCATCCCATCCCATCCCATCCCATCCCATCCTATCCTATTCTATTCTATTCTATTCTATTCTATTCTATTATCTAATTGTATTCTATTCTATTATCTAATCCTATTCTATTCTATTCTATTCTATTCTATTCTATTCTATTCTATTCTATTCTATTCTATTCTATTCTATTATCTAATTCTATTCTATTCTATTCTATTCTATTCTAATTCTATTCTATTATCTAATTCTATTCTATTCTATTCTAATCTAATTATTCTATTATCTAATTCTATTCTATTCTATTCTATTCTACTCTACTCTACTCTACTCTACTCTACTCTATTCTATTCTATTCTATTCTATTCTATTCTATTCTATTCTATTCTATTCTATTCTATTCTATTCTATTCCCTAGAAAGGCTGCAGAGAAAAGCAATGATGACCAGGAATTTGGAGGCTAAAGCGTACAATGAATAGTTGAGGGAACTAGGTATGTATAGCCTATTGAAGAGAAGGACTAGGGGTGACTTAACTGTCTTTCAGAACTTGAATGACTGTCAGGAAGAAGAGGGGGGGCAACATATTCTCCAAAGCACCTGAAGGCAGGACAAGAAGCAACAGATGGAAACTACTCAAGAAGATAAGCAACCTAGGTGCTTTGGAGAATAGCTTGACTCCCAATTCTTCTTTGGGACAGCCCCTGAGATATTGGGACACTGCTATCATGTCCCCCCTCATCCTTCTCTTCGTTAAACTAGACACACCCAATTCCAGCAACCGTTCCTCATATGTTATAGCCTCCAGTCCCCTGATCATCTTTGTTGCTCTTCTCTGTGCTCTTTCTAGAGTCTCAACATCTTTTTTTACATCATGGTGACCAAAACTGGATGCAGGATTACGAACACATATGGATGACCATTGCAGTGTCCCAGGCTCATGCAATCTCCTCTTGTGACCTTCCGACAAGCAAAGTCCATGGAGGTGCCAGATTCCCTTAACAACAATGTTACTAACGTAACTGCAGTGACTCACTTAACAGTCGTGACAAGGAAGGTCATAAAATGGGACAAAACTGACTTCATTACTTTCCTGAGCCACAGAATGGTTGGGCTGGATTGTAGCCGTAAGTCAAGGTCTACCATCGACAAAATCTAGCACAGCGATCCATTTTTTTTTCTAGATGTCCATCAATGTTGCTTTTTAATACGTTCCCCCAATTAGAACTGGAACATTGTGTGTAATGTGTTCTGCCTTGATCCATTCCAATGAACGGCTGATTCATTACAAGCAGCGAATTCACACCGAGTCCTTTAAGGTGTCTTTGTCTGATATTAAGAGGAACACCATTCTTAATTCATTTGGCATTTTCTTAATCTTTCCTCTGAAAGGAAATGAATTATTAAATATTACTGGTGGGTTCTCATTTGACATGAATAGGAAGGAGCGGGCAGAATGACGGGGCACATTACAAAGTCTAGCCTAGATGTGTCATTAAAGAAACAGGTTTTTAATATTGTCCCTTCAAAGCAACCTTCCCTTGACCTTAAGTAGACAGGGACACTGACATTCTTGAGGGCTCTCAGGCTCTCCATCATTTAATGGAGAACCAGATAACTATAATTTCTGCTTAAAGGAAATGAAGAAGTGAACACTGTTGAATAAACCTACCCAAAAGATATCAATCTATCAGAACAAAGCTGGAAGGGACTTCAGAGGTCTTCTACTCCAACCCCCTGCTCAAGCAAGAGACCCTGTACCATTTCAGACAAGTGACTGTTCAGTCTCATCTTTAAAACTTCCAGTGATGAAGCACCACACAACATCTGAAGGCAACTTTTCTTCCACTGATTAATTGTTAACTGTAGAATAGAATAGAATAGAATAGAATAGAATAGAATAGAATAGAATAGAATAGAATAGAATAGAATAGAATAGAATAGAAAATATGGAATGGAATGGAGTAGAGTAGAGTAGAGTAGAGTAGAGTAGAGTAGAGTAGAGTAGAGTAGAGTAGAGTAGAGTAGAGTAGAGTAGAGTAGAGTAGAGTAGAATATGGAATGGAATGGAATGGAAAATGGAATGGAATGGAAAATGGAATAGAATAGAATAGAATAGAATAGAATAGAATAGAATAGAATAGAATAGAATAGAATAGAATAGAATAGAATAGGATGGGATGGGATGGGATGGGATGGGATGGGATGGGATGGGATGGGATGGGATGGAGTGGGATGGGATAGAAAAGAATAGAATGGAATAGAATAGAAAAGATAAGATAAGATAAGATAAGATAAGATAACCTTTATTGTCATTTTTTTTTTTACTTTGGGCACAACGGCACACATCAAAAATGAAATTTAGTTGCCCGCTCTCAAAGTGAAACACATACATAACACACACCTAAAACATACTATATATAACCTATGTATAGACCCACACCCCTACATATATATAACAAATAAATATTAAATACTGTCCATCTTGAATATATAATGGAAGGAGAATAGAATAGAATAGAAAATATGGAATGGAATGGAATGGAATGGAATAGAATAGAATAGAATAGAATAGAATAGAATAGAATAGAATAGAATAGAATAGAATAGAATAGAATAGAATAGAATAGAATAGAATTTGGAAGGGACCTTGGAGGTCTTCCTAGTCCAGCCCCCTGCTCCAGTAGGAGAACCTAAACCATTTCAGACAAATGGTTGTCCAGTCTCTTCTTATGTGTTGGAGCATTCACAACTTCTGGAGGCAGGTTGTTCCATGGATTAATTGTTCTAACTGTCAGTAAGTTTCTCCTTAATTCCAGGTTGCTTCTCTCCTTGATTAATTTCCATTCATTACTTCTTGTCCTGCCCTCTGGAGCTTTGGAAAATAAGTTAATACACACACACACACACACACACACACCCTTGTTGGTCAGAAAGTCGCAAAAGGGGACTACGTGACCCCCCGGGACACCAAAACCATCATAAATATGAACCACTTGCCAAAGATCTGGTTTTTGATCATTTGACCATGGGGATGCTGCAATGGTCATAAAGATGAAAAAGGGTGATGAGGGAGGGGGGGGTCATGAGAGCACTGTTCCAATATCTCAGGGGCTGCCACAAAGAAGAGGGAGTCAAGCTATTCTCCAAAACGCCTGAAGGTAGAACAAGAAGCAACGGAGGGAAACTAATCAAGGAGAGAAGCAACCTAGAACTAAGGAGCAACTTCCTGACAGTTAGAACAATTCACCAGTGGAACAACCTGCCTTCAGAAGCCGTGAATGCTCCAGGACTGGAAGTTTTTAAGAAGCCATTTGTCCGAAATGGTATAGGGTTACCTGCCTGAGCAGGGGGTTGGACTTGGTGACCTACAAGGTCCCTTCCAACTTTATTATTATTATTACCGATCATCGCACAGTCAGCCAGATGTTCAGACTGGATTTGGTATTTTGTCTACCTCTCGAGTCCTTACCCAGGACCTGGGATAGGCAGATATGGATGTTTGATGGTATTACAGATATCGTCGCAGTATGGAAGCAGTTCCTAGTAAGGCTGCCTTTTGCAATTGACTAATAGCGAATTTGTCAATGCCAATGGTGTTCAAGTGGTGCTCCAGTTGTTTTGGGATTGCACCCAAGGAGCCTATTACTACTGGTATTTATTTATTTATTTATTTTATGAGACTTATATACCGCTTTAAGTGCAAGCACTCTCTAAGCGGTGTACAGCAGTAAGCAATGTATATATATATTTACATTGCCCCCAACAGTCCTCATTTTACCTACCTCGGAAGGATGGAAGGCTGAGTCAACCTTGAGCCGGTGAGATTTGAACTGCTGACCTGCTGAACACAGTCAGCTAAAGTGGCCTGCAGTACTGCACTCTAACTGCTGTGCCACCTCGGCTTGCTACCCTTCCTTGCTTTTGCCACAGTCTTTCTATTTTGTTATCTTCTTTGTATTTTGTTATCTTCTCCAGTTCTTTCTCATCTATTCTGCTGTCTCCAGGCACTGCCACGTCCACTATCCAGACTTTTTTGTCTTTCTTATTGACAATTGTTGTTGTTGTTGTTGTTGTTGTTGTTGTTGTTATTATTATTATTATTATTATTATTATTATTATTATTATTATTATGGATCATCGCACAGTCAGCCAGATGTTCAGACTGGATTTGGCATTTTGTCTACCTATCGAGTCCTTACCAAGGACCTGGGATAGGCAGATGTGGGTGTTTTATGGTATTACAGGTATCGTCGCAGGATGGAAGCAGTTCCTAGTAAGGCTGCCTTTTGCAATTGACTAATAGCAAATTTGTCAATCCCATTGGTGTTCAAGTGGTGCTCCAGTTGTTTTGGGATTGCACCCAAGGAGCCTATGACTATTGGTACTACCCTTGCTTGCTTTTGCCACAGTCTTTCTATTTCTATTTGTAGGTCTTTGTATTTTGTTATCTTCTCCAGTTCTTTCTCGTCTATTCTGTTGTCTCCAGGCACTGCCACGTCCACTATCCAGACTTTTTTGTCTTTCTTATCGACAATTATTAAGTCTGGGGTGTTATATTGCAGGTGCTTGTCTGTTTGAATTCTGAAGTCCCAGAGCAGTTTAATTTTATCATTTCCTAAGACTTTCTCTATTTTAAGATCCCACCAGTTTTTGCTTTCAGGCAAATGACATTTCTTGCAGATCTACCAATGCACCATTGTTGCTACTTTGTCATGCCGCTGCTTGTAGTCAGTCTGTGCAATCTTCTTGCAACAGCTTACCAAGTGGTCCACTGTTTCTTCAGCTTCCTTGCATAGTCGGCACTTACTGTATGTTGCTGTCTTCTCAATTTTGACTTTATATGCATTTGTCCTCAAGGCTTGGTCTTGTGCAGCCAGAATTAGTCCCTCGGTCTCTTTCTTCAATTTTCCTGCTCTTAGCCATTGCCAGGTTTTGTAGTGGAACAACCTGCCTCCAGAAGCAGTGAATGCTCCAACATTCGAAGTTTTTAAGAAGAGACTGGACAGCCATTTGTCCGAAATGGTATAGGGTTTCCTGCCTGAGCAAAGGATTGGACTCAATGACCTCCAAGGTCCCTTCCAACTTTATTATTATTATTATTATTATTATTATTATTATTATTATTATTATTATTATTATTATTATTATTATTATTATTATTATTATTATTATTATGGATCATCGCACAGTCAGCCAGATGTTCAGACTGGATTTGGCATTTTGTCTACCTATCAAGTCTTTACCCAGGACCTGGGATAGGCGGATGTGGATGTTTGATGGTATTACAGATATCGTCGCAGGATGGAAGCAGTTCCTAATAAGGCCGCCTTTTGCAATTGACTAATAGCGAATTTGTCAATGCCAATGGTGTTCAAGTAGTGTTCCAGTTGTTTTGGGATTGCACCCAAGGAGCCTATGACTATTGGTACTACCCTTGCTTGCTTTTGCCACAGTCTTTCTATTTCTATTTGTAGGTCTTTGTATTTTGTTATCTTCTCCAGTTCTTTCTCTTCTATTCTGCTATCTCCAGGCACTGCCACGTCCACTATCCAGACTTTTTTGTCTTTCTTATCGACAATTGTTAAGTCTGGGGTGTTATGTTGCAGGTGCTTGTCTGTTTGAATTCTGAAGTCCCAGAGCAGTTTAATTTTATCATTTTCTATGACTTTCTCTATTTTATGATCCCACCAGTTTTTGCTTACAGGCAAATGATATTTTTTGCAGATCTTCCAATGCACCATTGTTGCTACTTTGTCATGCCGCTGCTTGTAATCAGTCTGTGCAATCTTCTTGCAACAGCTTACCAAGTGGTCCACTGTTTCTTCAGCTTCTTTGCATAGGCGGCACTTACTGTCTGTTGCTGTCTTCTCAATTTTGACTTTGTATGCATTTGTCCTTAAGGCTTGGTCTTGTGCAGCCAGAATTAGTCCCTCGGTCTCTTTCTTCAATTTTCCTGCTCTTAGCCATTGCCAGGTTTTATTATTATCTGCTTTCCCAGCTATTTTTTTCATGTATTGGCCATGTAGTGCTTTGTCTTCCCATGCCTCTATTCTGTTCTTCATTTGGTCTTTCTTGTAGGCCAGTTTGGTCTCTCCAGTAGTTAGTAAACCTTCCTGATATACTAATTTCAGTGCATCTTCATCATTGTTCTTCAGATATTCTTATTCTTATTCTTATTCTTATTCTTATTCTTATTCTTATTCTTCTTCTTCTTCTTATTATTATTATTATTATTATTATTATTATTATTATTATTACTTCCCTGCAAGGGGAAAAAATGTCTGGTAGTTTTTTTCTCCTTCACCACAGTTCTCTTTCCAATAGTAGGAGAGAATTTGTTTTCAGTGTTTACATTAAAGGCGATGAGAAATTCAAGGAGATTTGCATGAGCAGATAGCACTGATATTTTGGCTCTTACTGAGTGATGAAACAGCACAAAATCTCTCCTTTCGCCCCCAAACCCCCTCTTCTGAGCGGAAACATCAGTAGGATGTGATGTTTTCATCAAAAGCACAAAGGCAGCATTGTTTGCACAAGACCATCATGTACGGGGGAAAAAAAAAAAAAAGACTTGTTTACCGGCCACCAAAATAAATCAAGTCTCCCTATAATTTCAAAGCTGAAATTTTTCGTTTTTTTGGAGATGGAGGCAGAAAAAGACACAGACACTATTTTAAGTGAAAGCATATCCTGTCAGACTGAAACTTTATTAGAATAGAATAGAATAGAATAGAATAGAATAGAATAGAATAGAATAGAATAGAATAGAATAGAATAGCCTCTTCTTAAAAATCGCCAGTGATGGAGCGCCCATGATTTCTGGTGGCCAGCTCTTCCAGTGGTCAATTGTCCTCACTGTCACAAAGTTTCTCCTTAATTCTAGGTTGCTTCTCTCTTTGATCAGTTTCCATCAATCGTTTCTTGTCCTGCCTTCTAGTGCTTTGGAGAATAGTTTGACCCTCTCTTCTTTGTGGCAGCCCCTCAAATACTGGAATATTGCTATCACGTCACCCCTATTTCTTTTCTTTAGATTAGCTAAACCCAAGTCCTACAGCCATTCTTCGTATATTTTAGTCTCCAGGCCTCTGATCCTCTTAGCTGCTCTTCTCTGATTTTTTTCCAAACTCTCAACATCTTAATAATAATGATGATGATGATGATGAAGAAGGAGAAGGAGAAGGAGAAGGAGAAAGAGAAGGAGGAGGAGAAGAAGAAGAAGAAGAAGAAGAAGAAGAAGAAGAAGAAGAAGAAGAAGAAGAAGAAGAAGAAGAAGAAGAAGAAGAAGAAGAAGAAGAAGAAGAAGAAGAAGAAGAAGAAGAAGAAGAAGAAGAAGAAGAAGAAGAAGAAGAAGAAGAAGAAGAAGAAGAAGAAGAAGAAGAAGAAGAAGAAGAAGAAGAAGATGTTACACGTTTCATCCATAATTGTGACCTGGCCATCGAAACTGTGTGATTATGGATGAGACGTGTAACAGTGATACCCATTGTCATCGGGGCACTGGGAACTATGTCCAAAAACTTTGTAAAATACATTAAGAAACTGCAGCTTCCTGCAATAGCTCCAGCAATGTTACAAAAAAACTGCGCTACTCGGAACATCTTATATTTTAAGGATGTACCTCATTGACACCTAGGATGCTGGTAGCAACCCGTGTTAACCATCAGCGCCTGTCAGTTTGAATGTTCAGTTGACTGAGGTTTATGTTTAATGAATAACAGATAATAGTAATAATAATAATAATAATAATAATAATAATAATAATAATAATAAAGTTGGAAGGGACCTTGGAGGTCATCTAGTCCAACCCCCTGCCCAGGCAGGAAACCCTATACCATTTCGGACAAATGGCTGTCCAGTCTCTTCTTAAAAACTTCCAGTGTTGGAGCATTCACCGCTTCTGGAGGCAGGTTGTTCCACTGGTTAATTGTGCTGTCTTTTTGGCTGCAGTATTCCAGGTGTGGTCTTACTAGGGTTTTATAAAGATGGAAGTTCGTTCTCCAAGCTTCTGGGTTGGTTTCCGAACATTTTGTTACCAGGCTGGGTAACATCTTCGGCGGAGCTTAGGGGATGTCAGTGTCGGTGTTCTTTTGTGTATAAGGGCTTCAGGTGTGGGTGTGTCGAGTGAGGGTCTTGTGATGGGTCAGGTGTGAGTCATTGGAGAGAGGCTTGTGACGGATCATGATGGGGAGGTTACAACTGGTCAGTGTCATTAGGAGATGAACTTCTGGTGGGTGTGGGGGCTTGCCCGGGATGGCTGTGGGTCCAGTTGCCTGTGAGATTGATTTGGATTCCACGGGGTTCATAGGCTGGTTGTGGGTCAATGTGTCTCTTGATGGAATTGCTTGTGGAGTGCCAGAACTCACGAGCATGGTGGGTGGTAGTGTGGCTGATAATTTCAGTGCTTGCTCCAATCAAACTGGTGTTGTTCGGTGTCGGTGTGGGAAGAGATTAAGGATTTGGGATCGTAGTGTTTGACTGCCGGGCGGTCTTTGTGAATCCTGGTTTTTCATTGACGTGACGTTTGTCCCACGTAGAAATGGTTGCAATGGTTTTGATTTGATTTAAATTTGGAGGGAGGAGTTGTCTATATCCCCTGTCTCCTCCCTGACCCACATTGTGATAACCCCCTTTTGCTGGGGCTGGGGGCAAAGAAGTTGGTTTGCTTCTTGCTCTCTTAATATAGGTAGTTAGTTTATCAAACGGACATACATTTTTTTTAAAAAAAGTACAGGATTATTTGGGCAATGAATTAAAAACAGAACATATAGAAGTGTGGGTACTGTATGTCTGGCTGTATGTCTCTCTCTCTGTGTGTGTGAGTGTGTGTGTGTGAGTGTGTGTGTGTGAGGGAGAGAGAGAGAGAGAGACAGACAGACAGACAGACAGACAGACAGCTATTAAAGGAGGCCAACATATTTATTTCATTTTGTTCATTATTATAGTGTGCTTGTGAGTCTCTGTATGAAAGGGAGAGAAAGGCACACACACACACACAAGGAGAGATAGTAAAGGAGGCCAAAATATTTCTTTTTGTTCACTGTTACAGTGTCTGTTTATGTGCTCATGTGTTTTTCTGCATGTGTGTGTACGTGTATGTGTGAATGAGAGAGAGAGAGAGCTATTAGAGGTCAAAACATTTATTTATTTTTGTTCTTTGCTATAGTGTGTGTGTTTGTGTGGATGAGAGAGAGAGAGAGAGAGAGAGAGAGAGAGAGAGAGAGAGATTTCACATGAATATATCTCTTTCACTCTTATTATCTCAGGTGGTCATCTATTTTTTGTTTTTTTGTTTTAATTTGATCTTAAAATAAATATCCGGTCTCTCACCTCACCTCAATATTACCCTTTGAGTGATATTAGAACTACAGGAAGACATCTTGGCTGCTTTTTGAAGATCACAATTTGTGATCTTCTTAATGAGCACATAAGGTCTCTAACGTTCAGTTGTCCTCATCTTAAAAAACAACAATGGAATAACAGAGTTGGAAGGGACCTTGGAGGTCTTCTAGTCCAACCCATGTTCAGGCAGGAAACCCTATGCCAGGGGTAGGCAAAATTGGCTCTTTTATGACTTGTGGACTTCAACTCCCAGAATTCCTGAGCCAGCATGGCTCAGCTTGGAAACCTCTCCCTTTCCCCTCAGCATGGCTGGCTCAGGAATTCTGGGAGGTGAAGTCCACGAGTCATAAAAGAGCCAAGATTACCTACCCCTGCCCTATACCATTCCAGACAAATGGCTGTCCAGTCTCTTCTTAAAAACTTCCAACGTTGGTGCATTCACTGCTTCTGGAGGCAAGTTATTCCACTGGTTGATTGTTCTGTCAGGAAATTTCTCCTTAATTCTAGGTTGCTTCTCTCCTTGATTAGTTTCCATCCATTGCTTCTTGTCCTGCCTTCAGGTGTTTTGGATAATAGCTTGACTCCCTCTTCTTTGTGGCAGCCCCTGAGATATTGGAACATAGCTATCATGTCACCCCTTGTCCTTCCTTTCATTAAAGTACTCAATTCTTGCAACTGTTCTTCATATATTTTAGCCACTAGTTCCCTAATCATCTTTGTTGCTCTTCTCTTTCTAGAGTGTCAAGATATTTTTTATATCATGGTGACCAAAATTGGATGCCCACATAGTAAATGTTCCTATTGCTCTAAACCAAGGGTGTCAAACTCAATTTCATTGAGGGCCGCATCAGCATTGTGGTTGCCCTCGGGGGACTGGGTGTGCATGGATGGAGTGGATGTGGCCTACTGGGTGGGCATGGATGGAGTGGGTGTGGCCTACTGGGTTCGTGTCAAGGGTGCCTGTGGGGGCCTGGGCAGAAGTGGGACAGATCTGAGGGTCTCTGGCAGAAGGGAGTGGGACCGGGGCAAGTGCCAAGGCATGGTCCATTTTTTCATTCCTCACAAAGGGTGACACCCCCCCAGCATGCACCCAGGGGGCAGGGCCTACGCGGCAGGGGCTGGTTCCTCGCTGTTTCTAGACGGCCTTGTGGAGCTAAGACTGAATGCGTTTCAGCATGGATGGCCACCACAAAATTGTACATCGGCTCCCGGCTGGCCTGGGCCAGGGCCAAGGCAGCGGGGGCTGTTCCCTCACTATTTCCAGGATGGCTTCATGGGCCATATGAAACCACTTCGTGGGCCGCATCCGGCCCCCGGGCCTTGTGTTTGACATGTCTGCTCTAAACTAACCAGAGCTAACAGCAAATTCCAAAGTCTATATAACATTTTCCTACCGTTTGGAATAAACCTTTCTTCCACCAGTTCTCTCTTAGTTTCCAAATGCAAATTTCGGGAACATATTCAAACACCACCCCCCTTCCTTTCTCCCAGCACCTCTGACATCGTTGACTTTCAGAAATCAAACATGAACTCATTTGAAAATCTCAACAGCGTCTGAATTTTAAATTAACCTATTCATAATGAAACCAGGTCTGCTGATTGCCATCATCTTAGGAAAATTAACAGTAACGATCGTCGGCGTCATAATGCAATTTCCCCAGCCAAAAACAAAAAAACAAAAAAAACCCTCACATAGGCTTCATTACTGTTTACATAAATTGTCATAAATACCAATTATAGCCCAACATAAAAATGTAATGCTCCTCTTTTGCTTTTTAATCATAATCACACGATTGTTTCTCTAATTCCTATTAGAGCGCTGGGTGAATTTGCATTTCAACCTTGCTGGCGAGCAAAACGTGATGCCAAAGTTTCGTTTTGCTCAAAGGCCCTTTGGGTTTTCGTCTCCTGCCAATTGGAACAAGGAATTTTTGTGCGCTGTTTTTCTTCATCCTCTAATGCCCAGGAAAGAACGTAGCAGGAAATCCTATTTTAAGGGGGACAAGGAGAAACATTGCGTTGTGCGTCCTCCAGACATCAGGTGGCGATTGGAGATGGCGAAGGCTGATCACTTCCAGGCAAAATTTACAACATCACTTGGTGCAATTATGTTGCAGACCCCATAAAGGAATAATGCAATAATAAACCTGTTCAAAGGGCAAATTTGTTACACCAATTTCTGCTTCCCCATGTAAGTCAGCAGAAGAAATAACCGATAAGGGGAATAACGGATTAAAGGATTAATTTAATGCAGCTGGGGGGGGGGGTGAGTGGGAAGGATCCAGTTTTAACCATTTTGGTAAAGTTGGCTGGAAAAGCTTAGCATGGATTCCTATTTATTTATCTCTTGTTTCTTTCTTTGATTGTTTGTTTGTTTGATTGATTGATTGATTGATTGATTGATTGATTGATTGATTGATTCATTCATTCATTCACTCACTCATTCTTGATGCTGCCCAACTTCAGCTAACTCTGCCTACGGCCACATCTGAAGATAGGTGTACTGACCTCTTCCTGCACACAACACCCACAATTTCAAAGCCTGAAATATGTTTGGAATATTTTGTGAAATATCTTGCTCATGCTTTATCAGTAATGGCAAGCCACATCTGGATTTGGCTTAGATACCAACCACACACATTTAAAAGATTAGATATTCATACTATCTGCAAACAGTTTGACATTAACCTCTTTAATGTACACCATAGCAGTTCCTTTTTGCTAAGGGATAGAGATGATGATGATGATGATGATGATGAGAGAGAGAGAGAGAGAGAGAGAGAGAGAGAGAGAGAGAGATGATTTGATTAGTAGATAGCTATCTAACTTTCTAGACAGACAGAGAGACAATTGATAAGCACATAGTTAAATAGGTAGATGACACTCAACCAGTGGAACAGCTTACCACCAGAAATCATAGGCACCCCATCACTGGAGCTCTTTAAGAAGAGACTAGACAATCACCTGTCTGAGACAGTTTAGGTTCTCCTGCTTAAGTGGGGGGCTGGACTAGAAGACCTCCAAGATCCCTTCCAGCTCTATTCTATTCTATTCTATTCTATTCTATTCTATTCTATTCTATTCTATTCTATTCTATTCTATTCTTTTCTATTCTATTCTATTCTATTCTATTGCTATCAACATAGATAGATAGATAATAGAACCGTTTTTGGTAAGGAGTGGAAAAGATGGTAAGGAATGGGAGTGGGAGTGGGAGAAAGAAAGAAAGAAAGAAAGAAAGAAAGAAAGAAAGAAAGAAAGAAAGAAAGAAAGAAGGGAGGGAGGGAGGGAGGGAGGGAGGGAAGGAGGGAGGGAGGGAGGAAGGAAGGAAGAGGGAAAGAGAAAGAAAGAATGAAAGAAAGAAAGAAAGAAAGGAAGAAGGAAGGAAGGAAGGAAGGAAGGAAGGAAGGAAGGAAGGAAGGAAGGAAGGAAGGAAGGAAGGAAGGAAGGAAGGAAGTTTTACCTCTTAATCTGTTTGGTACACTAGCTATCTTGAGCCCTAGTGCTAAGAATAGCTGAAAAAGTTTTAGTTTGTTAACTTTCTCAGTTCAAGATTTTTCTCCTGAACTGTGCTTTCTGCATGGCTTGGGGTGCTTGTCTTAAGTCATAAACTCTGTCGAAAAATTCTGCAGAGTGCAAAGGTTACAGACAATCCCACGACACTGAATATATTTGGTAGGAACCTCCAAGGTCCCTTCCGATTCTGTTATCCTGTTCATCAGGATTTGACGATACTCACCATGGGTCTGGAAAATAGAGAAAAGAAAAAAAAAAATTCACAGCAAAACAGATAATAATACAATTCTGTTATTCTGTTAGCCATTCCTTTTGATCTAGGAAACTGTGCAAAGGCCATCCCCTTCTTCCTATAAATGCTTTTTCAGCAGAGGTTCAGCCAAGCAGTTGGATTCTAATATGTCCCTTTTGTTAAAGTCTGGGTGAAAAAAAAATTATGCCATTTGTCTCTGAGATGATCTGTAGCGGTTCTAGCGAGACCATCCTGGAAAACATCCTTTGACGGAGGCAGGAAAATGTCAAAACTTGTGTACAAAACTTGTTTGTCTCCAACCTCAAAGATCATTCTGAAATATTAATGAAATCAGCCAAATGTTTACATTGGCAGAGTTCCAATTGGAGTCAGGAAAACAGAATGCTCTCAGTTTTCAATAACCAAAAAAAAAGAAAAAAAGAAAGAAAGAAATAGTAAAAGTTTATTCCCCCAACCTGTCTGCTATTGTTTGATCTATTGATTGATCTATTGATCCAGCGATCCATCATGTCAGTGCAGTATCCATGTGTACACTTGCACAATCCTATCCCACACAAAATTTGAAAGTTCTTCCATGAAAGTTTGATCAAACTGCCACATCAAAGCCAACTTGCAGATCAAAGGAAGCTTGCTTGGAAACCATGAATGAGATCAGGTGACGAGGGAGCACTTCAAGGGGTTTCAAGGGTGTTTTTTGTTTTTTTTTTTCTCAGACTTGAAAGCTTCCAAAATGTTTCTGGAACCTCTGCAGATAATATGAGATGCAAGTTTTGGACCAATGAAGGTGTATATTTGTAGCTCAGGGTTGAAATGAGGGGTCCTTGGTGCTTTCTGAGCTTGGCTGTTTTCTTGCAGACTTTTCATTACCCATATTAGGTAACATATGGGTATACCATATGGTAAGGAGCCGAGGTGGCGCAGCAGTTAGAGTGCAGTACTGCAGGCCACTTTAGCTGACTGTGTTCAGCAGGTCAGCGGTTCAAATCTCACCGGCTCAACGTTGACTCAGCCTTCCATCCTTCCGGGGTAGGTAAAATGAGGACCCAGATTGTTGGGGCCAATGTAAGGGGCCAATGTGTGTGTGTGTGTATATATATATATATATATATATATATATATATATATATATATATATATATATATATATATATATATATATATATATATTTGTTTTCTGAGGTTTTCGCGGGTATTTGTATGTAGGTCTTTGGTTGTTCGGGTTTTCTCCCACGTAAGACACTTCCAATTTTACGTGGGAGAAAACCCGAACAACCAAAGACCTACATATATATATATATATATATATATATATATATATATATATATATATATATATATATATATATATATATATACACACACACACACACACCACACACACACACACACACACACACACACACACATTGCTTACTGGTGTACACCGCTTAGAGAGTGGTTGCACTTAAAGCGGTATATAAGTCTCATAAATAAATAAATAAATAACATCATCATTGCTAGCAAGGAGTGGGGTTTGCAGAGAGGAGGAGGAGGAGGAGGAGGAGGAGGAGGAGGAGGAGGAGGAGAACTGTGGGGTCCTTGGTGCTCTTTGAGCTTGGCTGTTTTCTTGCAGATTTTTCATTACCCATACTAGGTAACATCATCAGTGCTAGCAAGGAGTGGAGTTTGCAGAGAGGAGGAGGAGGAGGAGGAGGAGGAGGAGGAGGACTGTGGTGTCCTTGGTGCTCTCTCAGCTTGGTTTATTTTCTTGCAGACATTTCATAACCCAACTAGGTTACGTCATCAGTGCTAGAAGGAAGAGGGGCTTTGCTCTTTGTTTCTATCAAAGTTGCCTTGCAATCATTCAAATCCCAGAAGCTCTAAATCTGTTTAATAAGATAAAAGAAGGGCTGAAATCCTGATATTGTAAAAAGGGTCATTGCCTGTAGTTCTCCTCTCTCTTTCCCTGGTGACGTGCTAAAAAATCAAGATGAATGGGAACCTTCCATAGAGCTTAAACGATTAAAAACATAAGATATCCCAAAGAGTTATAGATGCTATTTTTGGAGAGCCCCGGTGAGGATGGAAGAGTGAGTGTGTGTGTGTGTGTGAGAGAGAAACACCTATAACACCTTTATATATATAAAAACAATGAAGACCTATCAAGCAAGGAGACATGAAAAAAAATAAAATAAAATGAAGAGTTCAAAAATAACTACCAGGTTTATTGGCTGCTCACCTGGGGGAGGGGGGCTGGTTTGAGTCCTGCTCTAACGAGAATGACCAAATGTCACTCTCATTATAGGGCAATAAAAGATCTAGTGCAAAATGAATTCTGTGGTCTGAACTCAGCTCCAAATGGACATTTGTCTTCATTATGATTTGGGCATATGTTTGGCACAGCCTGGATGTCTGTCTTTAAAAGAGGCTGGTAAGTTAATGAGGAGGAAGCCTACAATGTTGCCCCTGGAAGTTTGAAGTTCAGTCTTTAGATATCTCAAATATTTGAGAGCAAAGCAAGAATCTTATTCCATTCATACACACACACACACACCACTGCTTTGATTCCAAGATGGGCTTCCATTGAAAAGTGCTCAACAATTTAGAAAAGATTATAAAGAATGGTTGCAGGGATGTCTACTTTAATGAGTAGAATAGAATAGAATAGAATAGAATAGAATAGAATAGAATAGAATAGAATAGAATAGAAGCTGGAAGGGATCTTGGAGGTCTTCTAGTCCAGCCCACCTGCTCAAGCAGGAGAACCTATACTATCTCAGAAAAGTGACTGTCTAGTCTCTTCTTAAAAAATCTCCAGTGATGCAGCACCCACTATTTCTGGAGGCAAAGCTATTCCACTGGTTAATTGTTCTCACTGTTAGGAAGTTTCTCCTTAATTCCAGGTTGCTTCTCTCTTTGATCAGTTTCCAACCATTGTTTCTCATCCTGCCCTCTGGTGCTTTGGAGAATAACATGACCCCCTCTGCCTTGTGGCAGCCCCTCAAATACTGGAGCACTGCTATCATGTCTCCTTTCTTCTTTTCTTTAGACTAGCCAAACCCAAGTCCCACAGCCATTCTTTGTATGTTTTAGTCTCCAGGCTTTGGATCATCTTAGTTGCTCTTCTCTGATTTTTTTCCCAAACACTCAACATCTTTTTTTGTGACATGGTGACCAAAATTGGCTGCAGTATTCCAGGTGTGGTCCTACTAGAGTTTTATAAAGTGGTACTAATACTTCGTGTGATGTTGATTCTATGCCTCTGTTTATAAAACCCAGGTGTCAACGCTGCTAATCTTGAATATTCTTGCTTTGACAAAATATGCAGAACTGTCTGGTACTTTTAGAGTTAATTCAGAGGAGAATGAGGGAGGGGGGAAAAGCCGGGAAAAGGAATGGAAGAGAACCTTTGCCCTTCAAACTAATCGAGAATGTAAATCATGACAGCAAAATAAGGGAGGGGAAATGCTAGCAAAAATAACTGCTCGGTGGGTGGAAATTTCAGATCTTAGCACCAGGATTGTATTGGCCTTTTTGGCTGCTGCTGCACATTGCTGGCTCATGGTTAAGTGAATGTTCACTAGGACTCCAAGGTCCCGCTCACAATTGCTGTTTTTGAGCCTGGTCTCACCTAATCTGTACTTATATCTTTGATTTTTCCTGCCTAAATGTAAAACTTTGCTTTTTTCCACATTGGAACTCATTTTGTTTAGATAGGTTCAAGTTTGTCAAGATATTTTTGGATCTGTGTTTGTATTCTGGAGTGTTGGCTACTCCTGCCAGTTTGGGGTCATCTGCAAATCTGATGAATTCCTAGGGGTGACATGATAGCAGTGTTCCAATATCTCAGGGGCCGCCCCAAGGAAGAGCGGGTCAACCTATCCTCCAAAGCCCCTGAAATCAGGACAAGAAACATCAGATGGAAACCAATCAACCTAGAACTAAGGAGAAATTTCCTGACAGTTAGAACAATTAACCAGTGGAACAACCTGCCTCCAGAAGCTGTGGATGCTCCAACACTGGAAGTTTTTAAGAAGAGACTGGACAACCATTTGTCTGAAATGGTACAGTGTTTCCAGCTTGAGCAGGGGTTGGACTATAAGACCTCCAAGGTCCCTTCCAACTTTGTTATTCTATTCCATTCCATTCCATTCTATTCTATTCTATTCTATTCTATTCTATTCTATTCTATTCTATTCTATTCTATTCTATTCTATTCCATATTGTCTTTTATATTCTATTCTATTCTGTTCTGTTCCGTTCCGTTCCGTTCCGTTCCATTCCATTCCATATTTTCTGCTCTGCTCTGCTCTACTCTACTCTACTCTACTCTACTCTACTCTACTCTACTCTACTCTACTCTACTCTACTCTACTCTACTCTACTCTACTCTACTCTACTCTACTCTACACTCTACTCTACTCTACTCTACTCAAGACATCCAAGGTCCCTTCCAACTCTGTTATTCTGTTAAGACGAAGGAAAAGACAGATTCTTTTTTTTTTCCGAACGGCTTGTGAACCTCCCTTTTTCACTGACACTTTGACAGCACATTTACAGAATGGAGAGACATGGAAGAAAAGTAGATATTGTTAATGACAGCTGCTTCCACCATTTAGACATAGAGCACTTAATGGCAGCTTTATTTTCTCTGGATTTTATATCTGTAGCTCACCGCCAGCCCTTTACTCTCACAGGTCCCTAAATCTTTCCTCTCTGAAGAATTATCAAGATTGTGTTGTTGTTGTTTTTTTCCCTCGGCTTCTGGCTGTAGTTTTAATTCCTGCAGGTGCTTTGATGTAATTAGAATAATAGGGTTGGAAGGGACCTTGGAAATATTCTAGTCCAAGCCCTCGCACAAGCATTTTGGACAAACGACTATCCAGCCTCTTCTCGAGAGACGAGAAAGGATTAGATGATGAACGTTCTTAATTGTGTTAATTTTTCCATTCAATTTTAGTGGTAACGTTTATCAGTTGACGGTTTTAATGTTTCATCTTGTTGTTTTTATTGATTGCAAGCCACCTGGTTGAAATGAATGGCATATCCTTTAAATACACATATCAATAAATTGTAATAATAATATCATAATAAAATTGGAAGGGACCTTGAAGGTCATCGAGTCCAACCCCCTGCTAAGGCAGGAAACCCTATACCATTTCGGACAAATGGCTGGCCAGTCTCTTCTTAAAAACTTCCAGTGTTGGAGCATTCACCACTTCTGGAAGCAGGTTGTTCCACTGGTTAATTGTTCTAAGTCAGGAAGTTTCTCCTTAGTTCTAGATTGCTTCTCTCCTTGATTAGTTTCCATATGTTGCTTCTTGTTCTGCCTTCTTCTTGTATTTGGAGAAGAGGTTGACTCCCTCTTCTTTCTGGCAGCCCCTGAGATACTGGAACACTGCTATCATGTCCCCCCTCGTCCTTCTCTTCACTAAACTAGACATACCCAATTCCAGCAACCGTTCCTTATATGTTTTAGCCTCTAGTCCCGTAATCATCTTTGTTGCTCTTCTCTGTACTCTTTCTAGTGTCTCAACATCTTTTTTACATCATGGTGGCCAAAATTGGATGCAGTATTCCAAGTGTGGCCTTACCAAGGCCTTGTAAAGTGGTATTAATACTTCACGTGATCTTGATTCTATCTTTGGAGATTCTCAGTTGTCCAGGTCATGGTTGTCCCAAAGATGGTGTTGTTTTTTTGTTTTAAAGGTAACTGGACTTTGTTTTTCTATAAAGACGTTTGCTTCTCACCCAAGAAGCTTCTTCAGTTCTGACTGAATGGTGGGGAATGAAAGAATTTATACGCCTTGCAGTCATCGATCTCCTGTTGACCACAGTCTTTTCAGCAGTTCCAAAAAAGTTCCACACCCATTTGCATTATTCAGGTGATCCTGAGGGTGCAGATACACGTCCAAGTGGCCTCAATGATTCTCAGAGGGAGTACTAACAACCAGACGACTGCAAGGAACATAAATCCTTCCATTCTCCTCCGTTCAGTCAGAACTGAAGAAGTTTCTTGGATGAGAAGTAAAACATCTTCAAGGAAACAAATAAATAAAACAAACACAACTAGCAGGTAAAAAGGTGAAAATTTCCCTATTCAGTCATGTCTGACTCTCGGTCAGTGGTTCTCAACCTTTTTAATGCCGCGACCCCCAACCGGTCACAAGTTGAGGACTACTCAACCAGTTGTTAAGTCGAGGACTACTCAACTGGTGAAGCACCGTTTGCAGAATGGGGCTTTTGGCAGGCTCAGCTGGGCAGCCTGGACAATTCCTATTGGCTTTTGAAAGCCAGTAGAATTAGACTCTATTCAAGAGAGTCTATTCTATTGGCTTTCAAAAGCCAATAGAATAAAAGGGAGTAGCACAGCTAAGGAAAAGGGGGGGGGAATGGCAGACTGCATTGTTTGGCGACCCCCGTAAAATGGTCATTCGACCCCAAATGGGGTCCCAAACCACAGGTTGAGAACCACTGCTCTAGGTGTTAAAGTTAGGTGCTGTAAGAATCTCACACAAACTGTCTATTAACAACAGTAGCAGTAACTGTGAGAGGGATCTCGGAGTCCTAGTGGACAATCCCTTAAATACGAGCCAGCCGTGTGCTGCAGCTGCCAAAAAGGCCAACACAGTGCTAGGCTGCATTAACAGAGGGAGAGAATCAAGATCACATGAAGGGTTAATACCACTTCAGAATGCCTTGGTAAGGCCACACGTGGAATCCTGCATCCAGTTTTGGTCACCACGATGTAAAAAAGATGTTGAGACTCTAGAAAGAGTACAGAGAAGAGCAACAAAGATGATTAGGGGACTGGAGGCAAAAGCATATAAGGAAAAGCTGCTGGAATTGGGGATGTCTAGTTTAATGAAGAGAAGGACGAAGGGGGACATGATAGCTGTGTTCCAATATCTCAGGGGCTGCCACAAAAAAGAGGGAGTGAAGCTATTTTCCAAAGTGCCTGAAGGCAGGACAAGAAGCAACAGATGGAAACTAATCAAGGAGAGAAGCAACCTAGAACTAAGAAGAAGCTTCCTGACAGTGGAACCACCTGCCTCCAGAAGTGGTGAATGCTCCAACACTGGAAGTTTTTAAGAAGAGACTGGACAGCCATTTGTCCAAAATTGTATAGGGTTTCCTGCCTGAGCAGGGGGGTGGACTAGATGAGCTCCAAGGTCCCTTCCAACTTTATTATTATTATTATTATTATTATTATTATTATTATTATTATTATTATTATTATTATTATTATTATCATCATCATCATCATCATCATCATCATCATCATCATGAGAAAGTAGCAACAATGGTGCATTGCAATATCTACACAAAATACGACTTATCCGGGACCACAAAGTAGACAAAATAATAGAAAAAGAAGAAACAAAAGTGATCTATCCCTGGAATTGAAAAAGGAAAATGCCTGTCAAATAAAACCCCAAACTTAACAATTGTTCATAGGTTAAAAAAAAGGTAAAGGTTTCCCTGTCTGCTTGTGTCCAGTTCTAGGGCACGGTACTTGCCTCTGTTTCTTGGCCAAGGGAGCCAGCATTGTCCGAAGATGGTTCTGCGGTCATGTGGCTAGCATGGCTATGCACCCAAGGTGCACAGAATGTTACTACCGTCTCACTGAAGTGGTACCTATTTATCTACTCTCATTTGCATTTGCTTTTGAATTGGTAGGTGGGCTAGCAGTGCAGGCAAAACTAACCAAAGCAATTGTTTGAAAAATCAGGAGAGTTATAAAACCGGTATAAGTGGTTCCCTGTAGTTGATACTTTTGCTGTGTTTTTCCAGGGCTAACACACACACACACACACCCACACACACACACACACACACACACAAACAAAGATCATCTTTTCTAAATGCCTTTTGCATAACCCAACTACCGTTTCCATATCACTTGTTTATGTCCAATCAAAAAGCAGACCTCAAGAAAAGGAAATTCACAAGTGTTCAAAATCATCCTGCTGCATACCATTTCTCTTCTCTTCTCTTCTCTTCTCTTCTCTTCTCTTCTCTTCTCTTCTCTTCTCTTCTCTTCTCTTCTCTTCTCTTCTCTTCCCTTCCACTCCACTCCACTCCACTCCACTCCACTCCACTGTATTCTATTCTAATTGAATTCAAATTCTTCTTCTCTTCTCTTCTCTTCTCTTCTCTTCTCTTCTCTTCTCTTCTCTCCTCTCTTCTCCTCTCCTCTTTTCCTGCTGTCAACATATATAGCATCAGTTGTCTCATCAGCAAAGCTCCTCTCCTCTCCTCTCCTCTTTTCCTGCTATCAACATATATGACACCAAAGTTCTCCCATCAACAAACTGAAAGTTCTTCTGTTCTCTTCTCTCCTCCCTCTCTTCCCCCACCCCTTCTTCTGTCTTTTGTTTTCCTAATTGAAATTCAGAATTCTGTAGGGGATACAGATGAATGAGACATTAACAAGTCTGACAGCTTAGCTGTATGTCTTTTTCTTAAAAAAAAAAACAACCCCAAACCTTGAGTAATAGATTTATTTTTACAGACTCCTGCTGTGTCTTCTGCCTGCTACAATGATTGCCATTAGCTGTCAAAGCTTTGCTCTAGAAAGCAAAGGAGGGGTGGGGAGCACAGAGGATGGATTTGACAATTATGTCAAAATTACACGAAACATCAGAAAGTTCCGAGTTTGCAATCAAGGCCTTTTCTTTTCTTTTCTTTTCCCCTCTTCCAATATTTTTCTAGGGTACCATGAAGAGTGGGAAAATCCAAGTCCACCTCCTCTCTTTGATTCACTTTCTGAATTACACACTGAGATGTAATATAAATCAAAGTATGAAGAAAGGTTATTGATTAGGTCTAGTTTAATGAAAAGGAGGACTAGGGGAGATAGGACAGCAGCGTTCCAATATTTGGGGGGGTGCTACAAAAAAGAGAGGGTCAACCTATCCTCCAAAGCACCTGACGGCAGGACAAGAAGCAACGGATGGAAACTATATCAAGGAGAGAACCAACCGAGAACTTGCCTCCAGAAGTTGCAGGTGCTCCAAAACTGGAGGTTTTTTAGGAAGAGACTGGACAACCATTTGTCTGAAATGGCAAAAAGGTTTCCACCTTGAGCAGGGGGTTGGACTAGAAGACCTCCAAGGTCCCTTCCAACTGTGTTATTGTATTATTCTGTTAACACTCTTATCTTATCCTCCACACCCCTCTGGCCTAGGTATCTCAGATAGTTTATGCCTGTCCAGCCTAGAAAATCATGCAGGATCTTCAGAAGACCTTTCCTATTGTAAGGTATGAAAAAGGATTTGATGGTGAGCATTCTTTGTAGGTTCTCCTATTCTCTGGAACATCTTGCCCCCAAGCCAAATGTTGACTTTTCAAGTCTTTTTTTTTTCCAGAAGGCATTATTATGGTAGGCTAATAATAATAATAATAGTAGTAGTAGTAAAGTTGGAAGGGACCTTGGAGGTCATCGAGTCCAACCCCCTGCTCAGGCAGGAAACCCTACACCATTTCGGACAAATGGCTGTCCAGTCTCTTCTTAAAAATTTCCAGTGTTGGCGCATTCACCGCTTCTGGAGGCAGGTTGTTCCACTGGTTAATTGTTCTCACTGTCAGGAAGTTTCTCCTTAGTTCCAGGTTGCTTCTCTCCTTGATTAGTTTCCATCCGTTTCTTCTTGTCCTGCCTTCTGGATGCTTTGGAGAATAGCTTGACTCCCTCTTCTTTGTGGCAGCCCCTGAGATATTGGAATACTGCTATCATGTCCCCCCTCGTCCTTCTCTTCGTTAAACTAGACATACCCAATTCCAGCAACCATTCTTTTTTTTTTTTAGCCTCCAGTCCCCTGATCATCTTTGTTGCTCTTTGTTACAGAATCAGCCAGATATTTGGACTAGATTGGGCATTTTTATCCATCTATCAAGTTGTCTGTGGCAGAGGCCTCCAAGCTCACAGTCATGGTTGTCCCAAAGGTCCTTTTTTTTAGGAGGCAACTGGACCTTTTTGTTTTTTTTCTTTGAAGATGTTTCGCTTCTCGTCCAAGAAGCTTCTTCAGCTCTGACGAGATGATGAGGAGTGGAAGGATTTACGACTCTCTAAAATGGAAGGGTCAACAATTCTCTAAAACAGTGGTTCTCAACCTTTTTAATGCCATGACCCCCAACCGGTTATAAGTCGAGGACTGCCCAACCAGTCGTAAGTTGAGGACTACCCAACCGGTCGTAAGTCGAGGACTTTCCCTGCCCGGGAGCGCCGCGCATGCATGGTGCCGCCCCCTGCGCCGGCCGAGGCGTAGCTGGCAAGCGGCAGAGACGGCGCAGGCCGACCACCGGCTGGGCCACCAGCTGGCCCAGCCCAAGGGAGGTAAGGCACCCGCCGGGCCCCACACGCGCCAGCAATCCTCCCTGCGCCCCCCGGCCTCCCACCTCCCACCCCTGGCCCTCTTTTACTTACATTTTTAGTAGTTGCTCAGCAGGGAGGGGTGGAAACCTCCAGACAGCTTGCCTTCGCTGCAGACAACTTGCAGCACCGTTTGCAGAATGGGACTTTCGGCCGGCTCAGCAGGGCAGAGACAGCCTGGACAATTCCTATTGGCTTTTGAAAGCCAATAGAATTAGACTCTATTCAAGAGAGTCTATTCTATTGGCTTTCAAAAGCCAATAGAATAAAAGGGAGTAACACAGCTAAGGAAAAGGGGGGAAAATGGTGGACTGCATTGTTTGGCGACCCCCGTGAAATGGTTGTTCGACCCCAAATGGGGTCCTGACCCACAGGTTGAGAACCACTGCTCTAAAAGAATGAAAATGACCAGGTGTCTGCAAGGAGTATAAATCCTTCCATTCCCCACCATTCAGTCAGAGCTGAAGAAGCTTTTTGGATGACAAGCGAAACGTCTTCAGAGAAAAAGAAGGAAGTCCAGTTGCCTCTTGAAAAATCACCTTTGAGACAACTATGACCTGGAAGACTGAGAATCTCCATAGACATTTCTCAGGCTGTTGTTAATAGACAATATGTGTGAGCTTCTTACTAGGGGGGGGCACTGTTTCTTCACCTTCTTCGTGGAGGTGGCATTTGTTGTCTGTTGTTGTCTTCTCCATTCTGGCTTTGTACACATTTGTTCTTCAGTCTTGGTCTTGTGTAGCACTCCATCACTGGAAATATTTAGGAAGAGAGTATCTGCATCCAGTTTTGGTCACCACGATGTAAAAAAGATGTTGAGACTCTAGAAAGAGTACAGAGAAGAGCAACAAAGATGATTAGGGGACTGGAGGCTAAAACATATAAGGAACGGCTGCTAGAATTGGGTATGTCTAGTTTAACGAAGAGAAGGACAAGGGGGGACATGATAGCAGTATTCCAATATCTCAGGGGCTGCCACAAAGAAGAGGGAGTCAAGCTATTTTCCAAAGCACCTGAAGGCAGGACAAGAAGCAACGGGTGGAAACTAATCAAGGAGAGAAGCAACCTAGAACTAAGGAGAAACTTCCTGACAGTTCGAACAATTAATCAGTGGAACAGCCTGCCTCCAGAAGCAGTAAATGCTCCAACACTGGAAGTTTTTAAGAAGAGACTGGACAGCCATTTGTCCGAAATGGTGTACGGTTTCCTCCCTGAGCAGGGGGTTGGACTAGATGAGCTCCAAGGTCCCTTCCAACTTTACTACTATTATTATATTGTAGGCAGTCACCTGTCTGAGATGGTATAGGTTCTCCTGCTTGAGCAGGGGGCTGGACTAGAAGACCTCAAAGGTCTCTTCCAACTCCTATTCTATTCTATTCTATTCTATTCTATTCTATTCTATTCTATTCTATTCTATTCTATTCTATTCTATTCTATTCTATTCCATTCCATTCCATTCCATTCCATTCCATATTTTCTATTCTATTCTATTCTATTCTATTCTATTCTATTCCTATTCTATCCTTCTGTCTCTTTCTTCAACTTTCCAGCTCTTACCTATTGTCAGATCTCATTATCTGTTTTGTTTGCTATTTTTTTTTTTAAAATGTACTGGCCATGTAATATTTTGCCTCGCCATGTCTCTTCTCTGTTCTTCATTGTAGGTCAGTTAAGTCTCTCCAGTATTACATAAGTCTTCATTATGTACTAGCCTCAATCTTTCTTCTTCGCTGTCCTTCAGATATTCTTCCAATCCCTTTTTTTTTCTTTCTTCAATTGTCTGGTGTGTTTGCAACATTCCACGCCTACCTATTTTCCTTTGCAAGTAGAGTCTGTCAACACTGCTGCAAAGATGAAGGCCATGATTCATTGTTATTATTTTTTTTTCTGGTCTTCCTATCCAGGGTTTTTAGTCCTGCTTGAATCCAGACCACTATTCCAGCTGGGTATATAATGACTAGAAATACCCATCTGTTCATTGCCTCAACGGTACTTCCTCCCCTGACTTTGAAATGTTAGAACTTCTTCACTCTAATGATGTATTCACTACTAACCTTCTTCTACCTGAGTTCAGTGGGCTTGATGTTGTCAGCTTGAAGGAATCTCGGATATTTGTAGTGATGTTCTTCATCCGTGCTCTTCTATAAGGCATTTTTATTCTTTCAGATTTCATTACTTTACTCTTGTTGAAGGTGAGGGTGACACATTTGTTCAGTCCAAACTCCATTGCAATATTTTGACTTTATATACGGACAGTGTTGAGCAGCCATTCTATTTCAGATGGCATTTTTCCATGCAGTCTCACATTGTTTATGAATAGAATAGAATAGAATAGAATAGAATAGAATAGAATAGAATAGAATAGAATAGAATAGAGTAGAGTAGAGTAGAGTAGAGTAGAGTAGAGTAAAGTAGAGTAGAGTAGAGTAGAGTAGAGTAGCAGAACAGAAGAATTGAATAGAATAGAATAGAATAGAATAGAATAGAATAGAATAGAATAGAGTAGAGTAGAGTAGAGTAGAGTAGAGTAGAGTAGAGTAGAGTAGAGTAGAGTAGAGTAGAGTAGAGTAGAGTAGAACAGGACAGAAGAATAGAATAGAATAGAATAGAATAGAATAGAATAGAATAGAATAGAATAGAATAGAATAGAATAGAATAGAGCTGGAAGGGACCTTGGAGGTCTTCTAGTCCCCTGCTCAAGCAGGAGAACCTACACCATCTCAGACAGGTGTAGTCTCTTCTCAAAAATCTCCAATGATGGAGCGCCGACGATTTCTGGGGGTAAACTGTTCCACTAGTTGATTGTCCTCACTGTCAGGAAGGTTCTCCTTAATTTCAGGTTGTTTCTCTCTTTGATCAGTTTCCAACCATTGTTTCTGGTCGTTCCCCCTGGTGCTTTGGTGAATAAGTTGACCCCCCTCTTCTTTGTGGCAGCTCCTCAGATACTGGAATGCTGCTATCATGTCTCCCCTATTTCTTCTTTTCTTTAGACTAGCCAAACCCAAGTCCCGCAGCCATTCCTCGTAAGTTTTAGCCTCCAGGCCTTCGATCATCTTAGTTGCTCTTCTTTGAATTTTTTTTTCCGAGCTCTCAACATCTTTTTTGTGAAATGGTGACCAAAACTGGCTGCAATATTCCAGGTGTGGTCTCACTACGGCTTTGTACAGTGGTACTAGTACTTTGTGTGATATGTAAAGGAGGTGGGATAGCCTGGCAGATATTTTTGATGTTTGATAGCCATGTCATGACTCATTCAGCATTGTGGACAGAGGAATCAGTAGTCGTGAAAGTGAATCTCCTTGAAGGATTCCTCTCTTGATATTAACTTCTCCAGTCTGTCCTCATTGACCAGCAACCTTATCTTCCATTTTGAACTTTGCACAAATCTTCTACTATTTCTGTTGACTCTTGTTATTTCTAGGCACTTGATTATCCAATCATTTGGCAGGGAATCAAATGCCTTCTTGTAAACGGTCCAAGCTATGTTCTAGCTGGTCTTCCTTCTCTAACATTTTTCCAAAATTGTACAATACTAGCACTACATAGGCCTTTGATCAGTGCTTTACCACCTAAGCAATTTTGAAATGTGTGGACTTCAATTCCTAGAATTCTTAGCAATGGTCATCAAACTTTCAGAGCAAAATCCAGAAGGTTTTAGGTGTGATCATCTACAGGTGACTTGAAGTTACTTGAGACCTTAATCAAAGTTCAGAAGTCACGGCAACATGAATGAAACATCAGAAGCACATTGCATCTAATTGTTATTTTATGCATTCAAATCAGTACGTTTACAGTATTAAAAATCTACAGTGGTTGGTCTAAAGTTCCCCTTATTTTGTTTTTTCTGAATTCCTTCTCTAATTTCCATTTCAGATGGAATTTCCCTGACCATTGTTTCAGCTGAGGATTTTGAGAGACGGGTTTGAAATTCAGGATCCACCTTTTGACCTGGACTTAATTTTAAATATGTATTTCCAGCTGATGTGGCAAGAAGCTAATCTGTTTTAGGCACTTCCAATTTCGTTAGGCCTTTGCAAAGTTTCATCAGATAGACCTCAAACCATATGATGATCACATTGAAATTCAAGTCACAAGCTTTAATTAGGTACAATCAGAAATCATGCAGTGACTTCATTAAGCATCATTAAGAATGATCAAAATATTGCTCTTAGGAAAAATACATCAAAAGCATGAATTTACACATTGATTAAACAAGATTTGCCATTTCTGGAAAATCTGGTGTGAGGAGGAAAGAAAGAAAGAAAGAAAGAAAGAAAGAAAGAAAGAAAGAACGTAGCAAATTAACTGTTCCTACAATA
This sequence comes from Crotalus helleri, assembly GCA_024509115.1. NCBI lineage: Eukaryota > Metazoa > Chordata > Lepidosauria > Squamata > Viperidae > Crotalus > Crotalus helleri. The sequence goes on along the minus strand of JAKSXO010000068.1, from coordinate 1,837,539 downwards.
CTTAGCAACCGAGGGACTGCTTAGCAACCAAAAATGTTGGATGGAAGTAAAGATGGCAGGGCTCATATTTCCATTGCTTTGCAAATGGATAAATATGTAAAAGATGCCAAAACTGAAGAACAGAAAATTTCCAAGTGCAGCTCCTAATTCATGAAGCATGATAAATCCAGAAATCGTGGGTGCTTCATCACTGGAGATTTTTAAGAAGAGGCTAGACAGTCACTTGTCTGAGATGGTATAGGTTCTCCTGCTAGAGTGGGGGGATCCCTTCAAACTCTATTCTATTCTATTCTATTCTATTCTATTCTATTCTATTCTATTCTATTCTATTCTATTCTATTCTATTCCATTCCATTCCATTCCATTCCATTCCATTCCATTCCATATTCTACTCTATTCTATTCTACTCTACTCTACTCTACTCTACTTTACTCTATTCTACTCTACTCTACTCTACTTTACTCTACTCTACTCTATTCTACTCTACTCTACTCTATTCTATTCCATTCCATTCCATTCCATTCCATTCCATTCTATTCTATTCTATCCCATTTCATGTTCTATTCTATCCCATTCCATATTCTATTCTATTCTATTCTATTCTATTCTATTCTATTCTATTCTATTCTATTCTATTCTATTCTATTCTATTCTATTCTATTCTATTCTATTCTATTCTATTCTATTCCATATTTTCTACTCTACTCTACTGTACTCTACTCTACTGTATTCTACTCTACTACTCTATTCTATTCTATTCTATTCTATTCTATTCTATTCTATTCTATTCTATTCTATTCTATTCTATTCTATTCTATTCTATTCTATTCTATTCTATTCTATTCCATTCCATTCCATTCCATTCCATTCCATTCTATTCTATTCTATTCTATTCTATTCTATTCTATTCTATTCTTCGCAGCTTCATAAACAACAACTGCATTTTGTCATTCTAAAGTTTGAACTACCCAATTTTCCCATAAAACTCCTTGAGTCCAAATACATTTCTCTCCTTTTGAGTAGTAGGAAGAGGTCAATAATGCAATCACAATAAAAATAGAAAAAGTCACTGGAAAGAGCAAATGGGGTTTTGAAGCAGAAGCGGAACAATTTATACATGCCATAAGGCAGATATCCCCATCCTATACCCCAATGAATTCTTCAGCTGAGCTTCTAAAAGGATGAAGCCACTGACGCCGTATGGCAACCTACGGCATGGGGTGGAATTTAGAGATGTGCATTTATTCCTAAAACACAAATTCCAAGAAGCTGGTAGAACTAAGGAAAACCTGAGGGCATTAAATGAAATGTATTTTGCTTTTTGCCTTCCATTCATGCAGATGCCAAAGTGGAGCTTGGTCTGGTGGTTAAAGGCACTGGAATAGAAATCAGGTGATCATGAGGTCTAGTCTTGCCTTAGGTAGAAAGCCAGCTGGGTGATTTTGACTCAGTCCCCCCCTCCCCCCCCTCTCTCTCTCTCTCTCTCTCTCTCTCTCTCAGCCCTAGGAAGAATAATGGAATAAGAATAAAGGAGGTGGAGAAAAAACCTTGGACGTTTGTTTCAATCAGGATAGAGCTGGAAGGGAGGTCTTCTAGTCCAACCCACTGTTCAAGCAGGAGACACTATACCATTTCAGACAAATGTCTGCCCAGTCTCTTCTTAAAAGCCTCCATTGATGCAGCATCCTAACATCTGAAGGCAAGCCATTCCACTGATTAATTGTTCTCATTGTTAGGAAATTTCTCCTTCGTTCTGGGTTGCTTCTCTCCTTGATTAGCTTCCATCCATTGCTTCTTGCCCTGCCTTCAGGTGATTTGACCCCCCTTCAAATATTGGAAGAGTGCTATAATATCTCCCCAGGCCTTTTTTTCCCCACTAGACTAGACATACCCAATTCCTGCAATCATTTTTCATATGTTTTAGCTTACAGCCCCCAAATCATCTCTTTCCAGAGTCTCAACATCCTTTTTATATATATATATATATAATAGGGTGGCCAAAACTGGATGCAGTATTCTAAGTGTGGTCTTGCCAAGGCTTAATTTAAAGCTATTCAGCTTAGCTGTGTGGGTCTGTAAGAATGTACATTCCCAAAGTACAGGAAATTTTGTTACTCTGTGGATGATGGGGCTGTTACACTCGTCAACTTTGCTGTCAGGTAGGGTGAGTTTTATTATTACAGGGATCTTTTTAAAAAAAAAAAAAAAAGTATTGGTTTATTGACTGATTTAACCTGACACAATTGAGAGACTCTTAGTGAGTTACAATCTTAACGAGAAAAAAAATGTCCATGCTATAGATGAATTTATGTAACAATGTGAAAATTGAAGCAAGGATAAAATTTTAAAAAGAGCCATGAAAACGCATTGGAAAGAGAAGGAGGCAAATATACATCAAAGACTGTTTTGAACCGTTCTGTTTTCAATTACTTCCTAAAGTCTACAAAGAAGGTCGCAGCTAATCAGGATTCAGGGAGCAGGCTGTTCTGTAATACTGGGGTGACTTCAGGAAAAAAAAGTGTTTGCAGGCCTCAATCCCCTTCATTTTTCAGACTATAAATCCAGGATGACCCAATGGCCTATGGCAGTGATGGCGAACCTTTTAGAGACCAAGTGCTCAAACTGCAACCCAAAACCCACTTATTTATCGCAAAGTGCCAGGGCTGCATCAGCATTGTGGTGCCCTCGGGGGGGGGGGGCACTGGGTGGGCGTGGCCTGCAGTGGTCACAGCAGACTGGATGAGCGGGCCAGTGCCAGGGCGGTGGGGGCCAGTCCCTCGCCATCTAACACTGCTTGCTCACTCACTTCCTGCCCTGTCACTTCCAAACGCCACGTGTTCGCTACTCTGACAAACTCTGCTGGGGCAACGGCGCGCGTGCCCACAGAGAGGGCTCTGAATGCCGACTCTGGTACCCATGCCATAAGCTCGTCACCACTGGCCTATGGCAATTCTCAGTCATCCAGGTCATAGTTAGAATAGAATAGAGCTGGAAGGGACCTTGGAGGTCTTCTAGTCCAGCCCCCTGTTCAAGCAGGAGAACTTATACCATCTCAGACAAGTGACTGTCTAGTCTCTTCTTAAAACCTTCCAGTGATGGAGCACCCACAATTTCTGGAGGCAAGCTGTTCCACTGGTTGATTGTCCTCACTGTTAGGAAGTTTCTCCTTAATTCCAGGTTGCTTCTCTCTTTGATCAGCTTCCAACCGTTGTTTCTTGTCCTGCCTTCAGGTGCTCTGGTGAACAACCTGACCCCCCTCTGCCTCGTGGCAGCCCTCAGATACTGGAACACTGTTATCATGTCTCCCTATTTCTTTTTTTTCTTTAGATTGGCCAAACCCAAATTCTACAGCCCTTGTCCCAAAGATGCTTTTTTCAAGAGGCAATTGGACTTTCTTGTTTTTTCTTTGAAGACATTTTGTTTCTCATCCAAAAAGCTTCTTCAGCTCTGACCGGATGGTGGGGAATGGAAGGATTTATACTCCTTGCAGGCAGGTGGTCATTTGCCTCCTTTTAGAGAGTCGTTGAGGCCACTTGGAGGTTTATCTGTGTCCTCAGAGCCACCTGACTAGTATACATATATGTGGAGCCTTCTTGGAATGGCTGAAAGGACTGTGTTGTAGACTGGAGATGGATGATGTTGTATCCCTCCCCCTCTGTTGAGAGAGGGCTGTTCAGTTTTGACCTAGATGGCCTCTTTGACCCTCTTTCAAACCAGTGGTCTTCTCTGTCCAAAATGTGGGCTTTGCTGTCTTCGAAAGAGCAACCTTTGTCTTTTAAATGCAGATGGACTGCTGAATCTTATCCTGATGGCTTTGTTCTCCTATGTTGTGCGATGGGTGGATTCCAGACTGTAAATGTACTACAAATTACACCTATTTGTTTAGAGGTTATTCAAAGTTTCAACGGCATTGAAAAAAAAAGAGACTTCTAACAGTTGCAGCCTCCTTGTGGTCACGTGATCAAAATTCAGACACTTGGCAACTGGCGTGTACTTATGACGGTTGCAGTGTCCCGTGTCCACTTTTGGCAGCCTTCTGACAAGTGAAGTCATTGTGAAACCAGATTCATTTAACAACTGTGTTACTAACTTAACAACAGCAGTGGTTCACAAAACGACTGTGGCAAGGAAGGTCATTAAAATGGGGCAACATTCACATTTTTCACCAAACACACAAGGAGCATTTAAGAAATAAGGCAAAGAGATTGGACAGTCACAGATTTTTAAGAAGAGATTGACAGCTGTTTGTCTGAAATGGTATAGGGTCTGTTTGAGTAGGAGGCTGGACTAGAAGACCTCTAAGGTCCCTTCCAACTCTTCTCTTCTCTTCTCTCATCTCCTCTCCTCTCCTCTCCTCTCCTATTCCATTCCATTCCATTCCATTCCATATTTTCTGTTCTATTCTGTTCCATTCCATTCCATTCCATTCCATTCCATTCTATTCCATCCCTATATTCTCTTCTCTTCTCTTCTCTTCTCTTCTCTTCTCTCCTCTCCTCTCCTCTCCTCTGCTCTCCTCTCCCCTCTCCTCTCCTCTCCTCTCCTCTCCTCTCCTATTCCATTCCATTCCATTCCATTCCATATTTTCTGTTCTATTCTGTTCCATTCCATTCCATTCCATTCTATTCCATCCCTATATTCTCTTCTCTTCTCTTCTCTTCTCCTATCCTATCCTATCCTATCCTATATTCTATTCTATTCTATTCTATTCTATTCTATTCTATTCTATTCTATTCTATTCCATTCTATTCCATCCCATTCTATTCCATCCCTATATTCTCTTCTCTTCTCTTCTCTTCTCTTCTCTTCTCTTCTCTTCTCTTCTCTTCTCTTCTCTTCTCTTCTCTTCTCTTCTCCTCTCTTCTCCTCTCTTCTCCTCTCCTCTCCTGTCCTGTCCTGTCCTGTCCTGTCCTGTCCTATCCTATCCTGTCCTGTCTCCTCTCCTCTTTTCCCTTCCCCTCCCTTCTCCTCCCCTCTCTTCCTTTCCTCTTCTGCTGTTCTTGGTGAGGAGAATAATCGGTTGCAATAATGTGGTATTTTCCTAAACTAGGCAGCACCATGAAAATAAAATAAAATAAAAACCCTAACCAGATTCATTTAACAAGCCAATGGTTCTCATACTAGCCAAAGCAGTGATATTTGATCTCATCTATTTCATTTTAGAAAGAATTTTCTTTCTGAGGGTTTTATTTATAGCGAGGTCAGTAAGCACAAACCCCCAAATAAATAACAACTTAAAGAATCTTTCAGAAAAGTGGGATCCTGGAAGATTTTTTTTTTTTTTTAAAGTAAGCAAGCAAACTTCAGGCTATTTGAACACCACTTTTTTTCTTTTTTTTTTAAAGATAATATTCTTTTTACCACATTTTCCTCAATTCAATAAGCCTTCCTCAAATGTTTCTTCTTCCTTTGGATTGCTTTAAAAAAAAACAATAAACAACTTTGCATTCAGATATATAGAATAAGAAACTTTTAAACTGCAAAATTAATAGCAGTTGGGTTTTTTTTCCCCTCTTATGACAGCTTTGGGAAAACACATTTCAGGCTGTTCAACATGAGTATTTTTCCTGCAGTCAAATGGATTGTGACAATTGCAGTAATAATCCCAAAGTGGTCGTTTGATCATTCCAAACTCCAACTATCTCCCAAATAGAGAATACAGTTATGGAGGAAAATTCACTTGCGTTATTTTTTTAAAATCCTCTACCAGTAATTGTGTTTTTCCACTTCGTGCAATGTGACTGGAGAGAAGTAGTACTGAAGTGCCTTTTATTATTTTTTTTAATTGTAAAATAAATAAATTAAAATTTATTTATAAGATGTTTAAATTAAAAAAAACCAAATGTATGAATTTATTTCTAAGGTTTATAAAAAGGGAGTGGACAGTCATTTGTCTGAAATGATATAGGGCAGGGGTAGGCAACCTTGGCTCTTTTATGACTCGTGGACTTCAACTCCCAGAATTCCTGAGCCAGCATGGCTCAGCATGGAAACTTCTTCATTTCTCCTCAGCGTGGCTGGCTGAGGAATTCTGGGAGTTGAAGTCCATGAGTTATAAAAGAGCCAAGGCTGCTTACCCCTGTCCTAAGTCCTCCTGTTCTAAGCGGTGAGCCTCCTAGGCCAGGGGTAGGCAACCTTGGCTCTTTTATGACTCGTGGACTTCAACTCCCAGAATTCCTGAGCCAGCATGGCTCACCTTGGAAACCTCTCCCTTTTACCCTCAGCGTGGCTGGCTCAGGAATTCTGGGAGTTGAAGTCCACGAGTCATAAAAGAGCCAAGGTTGCCTACCCCTGGGATAGGGTCTCCTGCCTGAGCAGAGGGTTGGACTAGAAGACCTCCAAGGTCTTACCCAACGTTAAGTATGATGTTTTTTTCTCTTTTTTTCTTTTTTCTTTTTTCTTTTTTATTATTGTTAACTTTCTTAATAATAACCCTGTATTCTGCTCTGGGAAGCGAGGGAGGGAGGGTTGAGGGTGGGTGGGTGGGTGGGTGAGTGGGTGGGTAATGATAATATAGACATGGTAAACGCTTGGGCATTTCCCCTATGCTGCGTTCATGTGTGTGAGAGGGATGAGAGGGGAGGAAGGAGTAGGGAGGAAGTAGGATGGTTAGAGGAGAAGGGGAGGGGAAGAGAGTAGGAGGGGAGGAGAGAAAGAGGAGGGAAGTGGGGAAGGATTAGAGTGGGTGGACGCAGCCTGGGGGGAATGGGCAGGCGGTACCAATGGTTAGGAATTTAATTGTATTTTGTATGAATAAATGGAAAATAAAAACCTTTTAAAAAAGGGTATTTATTACAAATTTTCAATTAATAAAAGGTGAACCAAAGAATAGA
>JAKSXO010000068.1:1825706-1828206 GCA_024509115.1 Crotalus helleri | reverse complement strand
TGTAAGCAGCTTAATAAACACTAACGTGAAGAAAGGGCATTTGTTGTATTAGGTTTCCACAACTTGGCTACCTTAAGATGGGTTGGACTACAACATCCAGAATAATTCATCCTTCCTAGCTAGGCATCCCAAGAATTATAACTTGGCACATTCAGAAGACACATGGGGTTGAAGTGGAAAGCTCTCTTAATTATCTCTAGTTTTGGTCACTGTATTACAAAAAAAAAGGGTTGAGATTTTGGAAAAAGCGCAGAGAGGAGCAACTAAGGTGATTAAAGGCCTGAAGACTAAAACAGATGAAGAATGAGGGCAGGAACTGGATATGCTGGTTTAGAGAAAAGAAGGACCACGGGTGACCTGATAGCAGTATTCCAGTATTTGAGGGGCTGCTAGAAAGAAGAGGGGGGGGGTCAACTTATGTTCCAAAGCAGCAGAAGGCAAGCTGGCTCATGAAACATCTGCAAGAAAGCAACCAAGTTCCAAGGGCACCAAGGACCTCACAGTTTGAACCTGAGCCACAAATATTCTCTTCTATAATATGCGTTCATTCAATGATACTTTGCAGGGCTTTATAGTCTGTGTGCTATGGTGATGTCATGTGGTTGTAGTAATATAAGCAGTGAATACCACAACAAGGGCCTACCAAGGGCCTACTAATATGATCGGACACGCTGTATGAATGTATTTATTTTATTGTTTTATTGTCATATTATTGTTTTAATTTTGTACGCCGCCCTGAGTCCCTTGGGATTGGGCGGCATATAAATTTTAGAAATAAATAAATAAATTTGGACCATACTCCAACAGTAAACAGTAGCCTGATCAAGGAACCCGCAAGAACATGACTAGCAATATTGACTGGACAACAGAGAGCAAAGCCAACTCCCTTCTAGCAGTGGCCATGTTACCTAGTTGGGTCATGAAATGTTTGCAAGAAAACGTCCGAACTCAGAGAGCACCAACGACTCCACAGTCCTCCTCCTCCTCCTCTCCTCCTCCTCCTCCTCCCCCCCCCTCCTCCTTCTTTCCACAAACCCTCCTCCCTTCTAACACTAGCGATGTTACCTAGTTGGGTCATGAAATGTCTGCAAGAAAACTTCCAAGCTCAGAGCAACAACGACCCCACAGTCGTCGTCGTCGTCGTCCTCCTCCTCCTCCTCCTCCTCCTCCTCCTCCTCCTCCTTTCCACAAACCCTCCTCCCTTCTAGCACTAGTGATGTTACCTACTTGGGTCATGAAATGTCTGCAAAAAAACTTCCAAGCTCAGAGATCAACAACAACCCACAGTCCTCCTCCTCCTCCTCCTCCCTCCTCCTCCTCCTCCTCCTCCTTCTCCTTCTCCTTCTCCTCCTCCTCCTCCTCCTCCTTTCCACAAACCCTCCTCCCTTCTAGCACTAGCAATGTTACCTAGTTGGGTCATGAAATGTCTTCAAAAAAACTTCCAAGCTCAGAGAGCATCCTAGAGTTTAACCTTGGGCTACAAATATTCTCTTCTATCGTTTGTCATTTCTTGTGCCATATGTTATTAATAATGTTATGGACCTACTGAATGTGAACTTTGTTTCTTTATTCCAAAAATAGACTCCCTCTTACATATACACCCCAACTTATTCAACCTTCCTCGAACAGGGCAAATGCGTCGATGTACATTTTGATATTAACATTTTTGTCCCCCTCTGTTTCTAATGTTAGACATGTGGAATTGAGCTACAGACATCAATGCTGGCTTCCATGCTATTGTAGGTTTTCCTTGCCAAATTCTTTGAACATTCCATTCTTGCTGTGAACCCACCATGGCATTGTCACCAAATGGGAACACAAACTGAGAAGGTACCTTAGATCTTTAGAGGAGAATATGGAGGAGCTATGGGAGCTGATCTTATTTTTCAGATCCAGATTAATAACGGCTGATAAATCTGCAACAAGGATTACTGTGATGTTATATTGACAGGCCCTATTTATGCAATGGTGTTTAGCAGAATGAGAATAAATAATTGGGACAATAAGGTATGCTAGCCTAGCTAATTGTACTCGGATTGTCTACAAGGTGGGATTTAAATGCAGCATTAATGTTGTTGTTGTTGTTGTGTGTGTGTGTGTGTGTGTGTGTGTGTGTGTGTGTGAGAGAGAGAGAGAGAGAGAGAGTTTATATCCAAAATGAATTAAAAAACACATCCTTTAAAGGATTGGCCATCAAATTCAACCAGGAGTTCGCAATTATTTTACATTATTTGGTGTATTGATATTTTTTGAGTTGTCAAAAATGTTAAGATAATAGCCTCTATAAAATGACTGACATGATAGACATGGACATTTACAGAACCCCTACTTTTTTGGGAAAGCAAATTAGACAGGGAGTTGTCTACTTTCCCCTGTTCCTCCTCATCTCCAGGGTTATTCTTTTTTTATTTATTTAAACTTTTTTATTTTTTTCACAACTCTCCCCATACATATACTGCAAAATTTATCACGTGTTATTCTTAAGCACAGAAAGAGTCTT
>JAKSXO010000068.1:1803417-1825206 GCA_024509115.1 Crotalus helleri | reverse complement strand
ACATCTGAAGGCAAGCCATTCCACTGATTAATTGTTCTCATTGTTAGGAAATTTCTCCTTCGTTCTGGGTTGCTTCTCTCCTTGATTAGCTTCCATCCATTGCTTCTTGCCCTGCCTTCAGGTGATTTGACCCCCCTTCAAATATTGGAAGAGTGCTATAATATCTCCCCAGGCCTTTTTTTCCCCACTAGACTAGACATACCCAATTCCTGCAATCATTTTTCATATGTTTTAGCTTACAGCCCCCAAATCATCTCTTTCCAGAGTCTCAACATCCTTTTTTATATATATATATATATAATAGGGTGGCCAAAACTGGATGCAGTATTCTAAGTGTGGTCTTGCCAAGGCTTAATTTAAAGCTATTCAGCTTAGCTGTGTGGGTCTGTAAGAATGTACATTCCCAAAGTACAGGAAATTTTGTTACTCTGTGGATGATGGGCTGTTACACTCGTCAACTTTGCTGTCAGGTAGGGTGAGTTTTATTATTACAGGGATCTTTTTAAAAAAAAAAAAAAAAAGTATTGGTTTATTGACTGATTTAACCTGACACAATTGAGAGACTCTTAGTGAGTTACAATCTTAACGAGAAAAAAAATGTCCATGCTATAGATGAATTTATGTAACAATGTGAAAATTGAAGCAAGGATAAAATTTTAAAAAGAGCCATGAAAACGCATTGGAAAGAGAAGGAGGCAAATATACATCAAAGACTGTTTTGAACCGTTCTGTTTTCAATTACTTCCTAAAGTCTACAAAGAAGGTCGCAGCTAATCAGGATTCAGGGAGCAGGCTGTTCTGTAATACTGGGGTGACTTCAGGAAAAAAAAGTGTTTGCAGGCCTCAATCCCCTTCATTTTTCAGACTATAAATCCAGGATGACCCAATGCCTATGGCAGTGATGGCGAACCTTTTAGAGACCAAGTGCTCAAACTGCAACCCAAAACCCACTTATTTATCGCAAAGTGCCAGGGCTGCATCAGCATTGTGGTGCCCTCGGGGGGGGGGGCACTGGGTGGGCGTGGCTGCAGTGGTCACAGCAGACTGGATGAGCGGGCCAGTGCCAGGGCGGTGGGGGCCAGTCCCTCGCCATCTAACACTGCTTGCTCACTCACTTCCTGCCCTGTCACTTCCAAACGCCACGTGTTCGCTACTCTGACAAACTCTGCTGGGGCAACGGCGCGCGTGCCCACAGAGAGGGCTCTGAATGCCGACTCTGGTACCCATGCCATAAGCTCGTCACCACTGGCCTATGGCAATTCTCAGTCATCCAGGTCATAGTTAGAATAGAATAGAGCTGGAAGGGACCTTGGAGGTCTTCTAGTCCAGCCCCCTGTTCAAGCAGGAGAACTTATACCATCTCAGACAAGTGACTGTCTAGTCTCTTCTTAAAACCTTCCAGTGATGGAGCACCCACAATTTCTGGAGGCAAGCTGTTCCACTGGTTGATTGTCCTCACTGTTAGGAAGTTTCTCCTTAATTCCAGGTTGCTTCTCTCTTTGATCAGCTTCCAACCGTTGTTTCTTGTCCTGCCTTCAGGTGCTCTGGTGAACAACCTGACCCCCCTCTGCCTCGTGGCAGCCCCTCAGATACTGGAACACTGTTATCATGTCTCCCCTATTTCTTTTTTTTCTTTAGATTGGCCAAACCCAAATTCTACAGCCCTTGTCCCAAAGATGCTTTTTTCAAGAGGCAATTGGACTTTCTTGTTTTTTCTTTGAAGACATTTTGTTTCTCATCCAAAAAGCTTCTTCAGCTCTGACCGGATGGTGGGGAATGGAAGGATTTATACTCCTTGCAGGCAGGTGGTCATTTGCCTCCTTTTAGAGAGTCGTTGAGGCCACTTGGAGGTTTATCTGTGTCCTCAGAGCCACCTGACTAGTATACATATATGTGGAGCCTTCTTGGAATGGCTGAAAGGACTGTGTTGTAGACTGGAGATGGATGATGTTGTATCCTCCCCCTCTGTTGAGAGAGGCTGTTCAGTTTTGACCTAGATGGCCTCTTTGACCCCTCTTTCAAACCAGTGGTCTTCTCTGTCCAAAATGTGGGCTTTGCTGTCTTCGAAAGAGCAACCTTTGTCTTTTAAATGCAGATGGACTGCTGAATCTTATCCTGATGGCTTTGTTCTCCTATGTTGTGCGATGGGTGGATTCCAGACTGTAAATGTACTACAAATTACACCTATTTGTTTAGAGGTTATTCAAAGTTTCAACGGCATTGAAAAAAAAAGAGACTTCTAACAGTTGCAGCCTCCTTGTGGTCACGTGATCAAAATTCAGACACTTGGCAACTGGCGTGTACTTATGACGGTTGCAGTGTCCCGTGTCCACTTTTGGCAGCCTTCTGACAAGTGAAGTCATTGTGAAACCAGATTCATTTAACAACTGTGTTACTAACTTAACAACAGCAGTGGTTCACAAAACGACTGTGGCAAGGAAGGTCATTAAAATGGGGCAACATTCACATTTTTCACCAAACACACAAGGAAGCATTTAAGAAATAAGGCAAAGAGATTGGACAGTCACAGATTTTTAAGAAGAGATTGGACAGCTGTTTGTCTGAAATGGTATAGGGTCTGTTTGAGTAGGAGGCTGGACTAGAAGACCTCTAAGGTCCCTTCCAACTCTTCTCTTCTCTTCTCTCATCTCCTCTCCTCTCCTCTCCTCTCCTATTCCATTCCATTCCATTCCATTCCATATTTTCTGTTCTATTCTGTTCCATTCCATTCCATTCCATTCCATTCCATTCTATTCCATCCCTATATTCTCTTCTCTTCTCTTCTCTTCTCTTCTCTTCTCTCCTCTCCTCTCCTCTCCTCTGCTCTCCTCTCCCCTCTCCTCTCCTCTCCTCTCCTCTCCTCTCCTATTCCATTCCATTCCATTCCATTCCATATTTTCTGTTCTATTCTGTTCCATTCCATTCCATTCCATTCTATTCCATCCCTATATTCTCTTCTCTTCTCTTCTCTTCTCCTATCCTATCCTATCCTATCCTATATTCTATTCTATTCTATTCTATTCTATTCTATTCTATTCTATTCTATTCTATTCCATTCTATTCCATCCCATTCTATTCCATCCCTATATTCTCTTCTCTTCTCTTCTCTTCTCTTCTCTTCTCTTCTCTTCTCTTCTCTTCTCTTCTCTTCTCTTCTCTTCTCTTCTCCTCTCTTCTCCTCTCTTCTCCTCTCCTCTCCTGTCCTGTCCTGTCCTGTCCTGTCCTGTCCTATCCTATCCTGTCCTGTCTCCTCTCCTCTTTTCCCTTCCCCTCCCTTCTCCTCCCCTCTCTTCCTTTCCTCTTCTGCTGTTCTTGGTGAGGAGAATAATCGGTTGCAATAATGTGGTATTTTCCTAAACTAGGCAGCACCATGAAAATAAAATAAAATAAAAACCCTAACCAGATTCATTTAACAAGCCAATGGTTCTCATACTAGCCAAAGCAGTGATATTTGATCTCATCTATTTCATTTTAGAAAGAATTTTCTTTCTGAGGGTTTTATTTATAGCGAGGTCAGTAAGCACAAACCCCCAAATAAATAACAACTTAAAGAATCTTTCAGAAAAGTGGGATCCTGGAAGATTTTTTTTTTTTTTTAAAGTAAGCAAGCAAACTTCAGGCTATTTGAACACCACTTTTTTTCTTTTTTTTTTAAAGATAATATTCTTTTTACCACATTTTCCTCAATTCAATAAGCCTTCCTCAAATGTTTCTTCTTCCTTTGGATTGCTTTAAAAAAAAACAATAAACAACTTTGCATTCAGATATATAGAATAAGAAACTTTTAAACTGCAAAATTAATAGCAGTTGGGTTTTTTTTCCCCTCTTATGACAGCTTTGGGAAAACACATTTCAGGCTGTTCAACATGAGTATTTTTCCTGCAGTCAAATGGATTGTGACAATTGCAGTAATAATCCCAAAGTGGTCGTTTGATCATTCCAAACTCCAACTATCTCCCAAATAGAGAATACAGTTATGGAGGAAAATTCACTTGCGTTATTTTTTTAAAATCCTCTACCAGTAATTGTGTTTTTCCACTTCGTGCAATGTGACTGGAGAGAAGTAGTACTGAAGTGCCTTTTATTATTTTTTTTAATTGTAAAATAAATAAATTAAAATTTATTTATAAGATGTTTAAATTAAAAAAAACCAAATGTATGAATTTATTTCTAAGGTTTATAAAAAGGGAGTGGACAGTCATTTGTCTGAAATGATATAGGGCAGGGGTAGGCAACCTTGGCTCTTTTATGACTCGTGGACTTCAACTCCCAGAATTCCTGAGCCAGCATGGCTCAGCATGGAAACTTCTTCATTTCTCCTCAGCGTGGCTGGCTGAGGAATTCTGGGAGTTGAAGTCCATGAGTTATAAAAGAGCCAAGGCTGCTTACCCCTGTCCTAAGTCCTCCTGTTCTAAGCGGTGAGCCTCCTAGGCCAGGGGTAGGCAACCTTGGCTCTTTTATGACTCGTGGACTTCAACTCCCAGAATTCCTGAGCCAGCATGGCTCACCTTGGAAACCTCTCCCTTTTACCCTCAGCGTGGCTGGCTCAGGAATTCTGGGAGTTGAAGTCCACGAGTCATAAAAGAGCCAAGGTTGCCTACCCCTGGGATAGGGTCTCCTGCCTGAGCAGAGGGTTGGACTAGAAGACCTCCAAGGTCTTACCCAACGTTAAGTATGATGTTTTTTTCTCTTTTTTCTTTTTTTCTTTTTTCTTTTTTATTATTGTTAACTTTCTTAATAATAACCCTGTATTCTGCTCTGGGAAGCGAGGGAGGGAGGGTTGAGGGTGGGTGGGTGGGTGGGTGAGTGGGTGGGTAATGATAATATAGACATGGTAAACGCTTGGGCATTTCCCCTATGCTGCGTTCATGTGTGTGAGAGGGATGAGAGGGGAGGAAGGAGTAGGGAGGAAGTAGGATGGTTAGAGGAGAAGGGGAGGGGAAGAGAGTAGGAGGGGAGGAGAGAAAGAGGAGGGAAGTGGGGAAGGATTAGAGTGGGTGGACGCAGCCTGGGGGGAATGGGCAGGCGGTACCAATGGTTAGGAATTTAATTGTATTTTGTATGAATAAATGGAAAATAAAAACCTTTTAAAAAAGGGTATTTATTACAAATTTTCAATTAATAAAAGGTGAACCAAAGAATAGAATAGAATAGAATAGAATAGAATAGAATAGAATAGAGCTGGAAGGGACCTTGGAGGTCTTCTAGTCTAGCCCCCTGCTCAAGCAGGAGAGCCTATACCATCTCAGATAAGTGACTATTTAGTCTCTTCTTAAAACCTCCAGTGATGGAGCACCCAAATTTCTTCTTTTCTTTAGACTAGCCAAACCCAAGCCCCGCAGCCGTTCTTCGTATGTTTTAGTCTCCAGGCCTTGGATCATCTTAGTTGCTCTTCTCTGAACTTTTTCCAAGGTCTCAACATCTTTTTTGTAGTATGGTGACCAAAATTGGTTGCAGTGTTCAAAAGTGCAAAACGGACAGAAAACCCAAGTGAAGAAACATATAAATGATGTTCAACCTTGATTAGTTTCCATCCATTGCTTGTCCCGCCTTCAGGCACTTTGGAGAATAGCTTGACCTTGGTTCCCACAGAACAGTTATTGTTATGTCAAAACTAAGAACACATCTTCCACTCTCCCCTTACTGTGGCCACCAAAAACAACGTGAAGATGGCTGTTCCCAAATTTGTTTGAAGGTTTGACACCCATGCTGGGTTTCCAAGTGAACCTCCAGCCTGAAGTGCAAAACTGACATGGCTGCCTTTGAAAAGAGAAAGATGGTTTAAATTTATATACTTCCCTTGTCTAAAGCAGACTGTCACAAAACGTCATTTGTTTTCTTCAGCTGACAAAACCCTTCCCCCCAAATAATATAATGAAATACCAACACTTGTTGAAGATTTTGGGTTTATTTTTGCTTTGCAAGCAGGCACTGAGAATTGCTTAACAGATTACCATTCTTGATTGCTCTGATGGAACTTATTTCCATCTTCTGTTTCTCTAATTACATGAAAATTGCATACTTCTTATTCATAACACATTTCCCACAGCTTTTGGGGCAAACTGTTGCGAAGAAGAGAGAGAGAAATTCTTTATTTCTTTCTCCATTGGTAGCGATTGTGGACCTCCAGCACAGTCATCAATCTGTGATTATGGGCTGTGTTTTTTATTTTTGTTTTATTTTTGGACAGGATTGTAGCAAATGAGCAGGGAAAAAAAATTCAACCCTCAAAAAAGGGGATGCTCTCTTCCAAGTGGGGAGTTTGGAGATTTTTTTTTCTCTCCCTTTTCAATCTGTTATTTTCTCCTTCTACATGACATCATTTCAATTTCAGAGGGGGCAAAACAAAGCCAGAAAGAAAGAAAGAAAGAAAGAAAGAAAGAAAGAAAGAAAGAAAGAAAGAAAGAAAGAAAGAAAGAAAGAAAGAAAGAAAGAAAGAGAAGAGAGAAAGAAAGAAAAAAGAAAGAGAGAGAGAGAAAGAAAAAGAAAGAGAGAGAGAAAGAAAGAGAGAGAAAGAAAAAGAGAGAGAAAGAAAGAAAGAAAGAGAGAAAGATAGAAAGAGAGAGAAAGAAAAAAAGAGAGAGAAAGAAAGAAAGAGAGAGAGAGAGAGAAAGAAAGAAGAGAGAGAGAAAGAGAGAAAGAGAGAAAGAAGAGAAAGAAAGAAAGAAAGAAAGAAAGAAAGAAAGAAAGAAAGAAAGAAAGAAAGAAAGAAAGAAAGAAAGAAGAAAGAAAGAAAGAGAAAGAAAGAAAGAAAGAAAGAAGACTAAGTGGAAAAGACCAACTTCTGTGATTTCTTTATACTGTGTTTGGCTTCGAAATTACTTTAATAGTCAGATGCAAGGTGGAAATTGCAGGCTTCCTGTGGCAGCTTACAAAACTGAACATCCCTTCTCTCTCTCTCTCCCCCCCCCCCCAAAAAAAGATAAATAAATTGCCAGCAGACGTGGAATGTAAGGGTTTTTGCATTGTGTTAGAAGCCTTTTTGGTTTGCCAAGCTCAAAACCAGCGCCAGGAGAATCAGAAAAGGAGGGAAGAAAGAGAGCGGGAAGAAGAGAGAGAGAGAGAAAAAAAAACATCTTTAGTCTCTGTTGCCAGATTTATATGAAATCAATTCCAACTTTGCAAGATCTTTTTTTTTCCTGCAAGACGTTGAAATTGACTGATTGATTGAACCTTTTTTTTTTTTTTTTGCACACGGCGGCGGAGGCTTAAAGCGAAAAGGTTTTATAAAACCCAGCTCAAGGCCTAGCACTGGGGCGATGGTGTGCGTGCCCACAGAGAGGGCTCTGAGTGCCGCCTCTGGCACCCGTGCCATAGGTTCGCCACCACTGGTATAGGATCTCCTGCTCAAGCAAGCGATTGGACTAGAAGACCCCTTAGTGCCTTCCATCTCTGTAGTTCTGTTATTCTGGGATGGTACGTGGTCTCCTGTTTGAGCAGAGGGTTAGACAAGAAGACCTGCAAGGTCCCTTCCAGCCCTATGATTCTATATTCTAAATTATCTGGTTAAAAAAAAAAAATATATCAGCATTTCATTTTCACCCCGTGGGTTTCCTTCTCTTCCAGGAACCCAGGAGCAAAGGTTCATGTGAGGACAACAAATTGGGAGCATAAAATAAATGGCATATAAATAAAGGGCTCCTTAGCAAAACATGTAAGCAGCTTAATAAACACTAACGTGAAGAAAGGGCATTTGTTGTATTAGGTTTCCACAACTTGGCTACCTTAAGATGGGTTGGACTACAACATCCAGAATAATTCATCCTTCCTAGCTAGGCATCCCAAGAATTATAACTTGGCACATTCAGAAGACACATGGGGTTGAAGTGGAAAGCTCTCTTAATTATCTCTAGTTTTGGTCACTGTATTACAAAAAAAAAGGGTTGAGATTTTGGAAAAAGCGCAGAGAGGAGCAACTAAGGTGATTAAAGGCCTGAAGACTAAAACAGATGAAGAATGAGGGCAGGAACTGGATATGGCTGGTTTAGAGAAAAGAAGGACCACGGGTGACCTGATAGCAGTATTCCAGTATTTGAGGGGCTGCTAGAAAGAAGAGGGGGGGGGTCAACTTATGTTCCAAAGCAGCAGAAGGCAAGCTGGCTCATGAAACATCTGCAAGAAAGCAACCAAGTTCCAAGGGCACCAAGGACCTCACAGTTTGAACCTGAGCCACAAATATTCTCTTCTATAATATGCGTTCATTCAATGATACTTTGCAGGGCTTTATAGTCTGTGTGCTATGGTGATGTCATGTGGTTGTAGTAATATAAGCAGTGAATACCACAACAAGGGCCTACCAAGGGCCTACTAATATGATCGGACACGCTGTATGAATGTATTTATTTTATTGTTTTATTGTCATATTATTGTTTTAATTTTGTACGCCGCCCTGAGTCCCTTGGGATTGGGCGGCATATAAATTTTAGAAATAAATAAATAAATTTGGACCATACTCCAACAGTAAACAGTAGCCTGATCAAGGAACCCGCAAGAACATGACTAGCAATATTGACTGGACAACAGAGAGCAAAGCCAACTCCCTTCTAGCAGTGGCCATGTTACCTAGTTGGGTCATGAAATGTTTGCAAGAAAACGTCCGAACTCAGAGAGCACCAACGACTCCACAGTCCTCCTCCTCCTCCTCCTCCTCCTCCTCCTCCTCCCCCCTCCTCCTTCTTTCCACAAACCCTCCTCCCTTCTAACACTAGCGATGTTACCTAGTTGGGTCATGAAATGTCTGCAAGAAAACTTCCAAGCTCAGAGCAACAACGACCCCACAGTCGTCGTCGTCGTCGTCCTCCTCCTCCTCCTCCTCCTCCTCCTCCTCCTCCTCCTTTCCACAAACCCTCCTCCCTTCTAGCACTAGTGATGTTACCTACTTGGGTCATGAAATGTCTGCAAAAAACTTCCAAGCTCAGAGATCAACAACAACCCCACAGTCCTCCTCCTCCTCCTCCTCCTCCTCCTCCTCTCCTCCTCCTTCTCCTTCTCCTTCTCCTCCTCCTCCTCCTCCTCCTTTCCACAAACCCTCCTCCCTTCTAGCACTAGCAATGTTACCTAGTTGGGTCATGAAATGTCTTCAAAAAAACTTCCAAGCTCAGAGAGCATCCTAGAGTTTAACCTTGGGCTACAAATATTCTCTTCTATCGTTTGTCATTTCTTGTGCCATATGTTATTAATAATGTTATGGACCTACTGAATGTGAACTTTGTTTCTTTATTCCAAAAATAGACTCCCTCTTACATATACACCCCAACTTATTCAACCTTCCTCGAACAGGGCAAATGCGTCGATGTACATTTTTGATATTAACATTTTTGTCCCCCTCTGTTTCTAATGTTAGACATGTGGAATTGAGCTACAGACATCAATGCTGGCTTCCATGCTATTGTAGGTTTCCTTGCCAAATTCTTTGAACATTCCATTCTTGCTGTGAACCCACCATGGCATTGTCACCAAATGGGAACACAAACTGAGAAGGTACCTTAGATCTTTAGAGGAGAATATGGAGGAGCTATGGGAGCTGATCTTATTTTTCAGATCCAGATTAATAACGGCTGATAAATCTGCAACAAGGATTACTGTGATGTTATATTGACAGGCCCTATTTATGCAATGGTGTTTAGCAGAATGAGAATAAATAATTGGGACAATAAGGTATGCTAGCCTAGCTAATTGTACTCGGATTGTCTACAAGGTGGGATTTAAATGCAGCATTAATGTTGTTGTTGTTGTTGTGTGTGTGTGTGTGTGTGTGTGTGTGTGTGTGTGTGAGAGAGAGAGAGAGAGAGAGAGTTTATATCCAAAATGAATTAAAAAACACATCCTTTAAAGGATTGGCCATCAAATTCAACCAGGAGTTCGCAATTATTTTACATTATTTGGTGTATTGATATTTTTTGAGTTGTCAAAAATGTTAAGATAATAGCCTCTATAAAATGACTGACATGATAGACATGGACATTTACAGAACCCCTACTTTTTTGGGAAAGCAAATTAGACAGGGAGTTGTCTACTTTCCCCTGTTCCTCCTCATCTCCAGGGTTATTCTTTTTTTATTTTTTTTATTTATTTAAACTTTTTTATTTTTTTCACAACTCTCCCCCATACATATACTGCAAAATTTATCACGTGTTATTCTTAAGCACAGAAAGAGTCTTCTTTCTAGATAGATAGCTAAATTGAGTTTCCAACAAAATTATTTGTATCCCACCTTTTACCTGACTACTACTACTACTACTACTACTCTTCTTCTTCTTCTTCTTCTTCTTCTTCTTCTTCTTCTTCTTCTTCTTCTTCTTCTTCTTCTTCTTCTTCTTCTTCTTCTTCTTCTTCTTCTTCTTCTTCTTCTTCTTCTTCTTCTTCTTCTTCTTCTTCTTCTTCTTCTTCTTCTTCTTCTTCCTCCTCCTCCTCTTCTTCTTTTAATAATCTTTATGGAGCTTTTCTGTGGCTCATGGGACATTTGACAGGGGAGAGAGAGAGAAAGAAGGAGAAAGAAAAAGAGAGGAAGATAGAAAACAAGAAAGAAAGACAGAAACACAGAAAAAAGAGAGAAAAAGAGAAACAAAGAAAAAGAGAATGAGAGAAAGTCAGAGAGTGAGAAAGAAAAAGAGAGAAAAAGAATACGAGAAAGAGAGAGAAAAGAGAAAGAATGAATGAAAGAAAGAGAGAGAGAGAGAGAGAGAGAGAGAGAGAGAGAGAATAACAGAGTTGGAAGGGACCTTGAAGGTCTTCTAGTGATCTAGCCCAATTAGACTAAAATGGTAGATGTGGATGTGGATATGGTTGGTGTAAATAAATATGCCTGAAGAAAGAAAGAAAGAAAGAAAGAAAGAAAGAAGGAAAGAAAGAAAGAAAGAAAGAGAGAGAGAGAGAGAGAGAGAGAGAGAGAGAGAGAGAGAATAAGAGAGTTGGAAGGACCTTGAAGGTCTTCTAGTGATCTAGTCCAACTAGACTAAAATGATAGATGTGGATGTGGATATGGTTGGTGTAAATAAATATGCCTGAAGAAAGAAAGAAAGAAAGAAAGAAAGAAAGAGGAAATGAGAAATAGAGAATGAGGAAGAAAAAACACAAATGGAAAAAAAAGAGAAAAGTATGAGAAATAAAGTGAAAGAAAGAGAGAGAAAGAGAATGAGAGAGAGAGAGAGAGAGAGAGAGAGAGAGAGAGAGAGAGATGAGGCATTGAAAGGAAAGTAAGTGAACTTTGGAGTTGAACAACCTCAATTAGATAGAAAAATGATTTCCCCCCCCTCCTTAGATCGGTTGGGAGCTGAACAGAAATATGGGCGATGTTGTTTTTTTCTTCACTTCTTGAATATGGTCTCTATTTGTTCATGGAGTGAATGCCCTGGAGTGAAATCTATCAGCCAGTGCTCATCTCTGCCTTTAAAACACTTATTCACATCTTTCTGTCTCTCCCTCTTTGTGCTTCTCTGTTGTTGGTTTTGCTCCGTCAGCCTCTGCGCACATCCAAAGGCAGAGAAGATCTTTATGAGAAAGTCTCCAGGGACCCCCCGGTGAGTTGTGAGCTCCCCTCATTCTAGAAGGAGCATAAAAATTCACATTAACCATCAGTAACCTCTGCTTTAAGGGAAGGGGAGAGGGAAATCCATTTTTATTTCATTTTTTGCTGCAGATAGACTCTTGCAGACTTCACTCTGCATTTCAAGCGAGACAGATCCATACTTAAAAGATATACTCGGGCCCAAAGGCCATGCAAAGCTTCGGGAGATGACTTCACTTTGACAAGATAGGGGCGATTCTCCACTTCCAAACACCTTGATGGAGAGTCAGAGACGCTCTCTTCAAAACAACGACCTGCGTCTGTCATGCCACCTTGGGGTCTTTTGAAAACTTAAGAAAGTTCTTAAGAACTTGAGAAGCTTCTGGCCCTTATTTTCCCGTAAGACTGTGCTTGTTGTCTCCTCCTCTGATTTTTAAAAAGCAAGAAAGCTTCAGCTCAGTTCCTCAAGCTTTAGTCTGAATCTAGCTTTTCACTTGGGTCAACGCGGAACGAGGCGATGACGCCAGCTGACACAGATTTATTTATTTATTTATTTATGAGACTTATATACCGCTTTAAGTGCAGGCACTCTCTAAGCGGTGTACATATATATATATATATATATATATATATATATATATATATATATATATATATATATATATATATATATATATATATATATATATATATATATATATATATATATATATATATATATATATATATATATATATATATATATATATATATATACATATTTACATTGCCCTCAACAATCTGGGTCCTCATTTTACCTACCCCAGAAGGATGGAAGGCTGAGTCCACCTTGAGCCGGTGAGATTTGAACCGCTGACCTGCTGAACACCGTCAGCTAAAGTGGCCTGCAATACTGCACTCTAACTGCTGCGCCACCTCGGCTCTTTAGCCAGTGCTGACAATCAAATTTGAATTTCACAACTGGCTTTGTAGTTTGGACATGGTTCAAAATGTGTAATTCCTTAGGCCTCTCAAAGCTTCTTCTTCTTCTTTTCATTTGCCTTTAGGGCTTCAGGGAAATTAACCTGTTGTGGCCCCCTCAGAGGCCAGTTTGGAGGAGGAGGAGGGGGAGGAGGAGGAGGAGGAGGAGAGGAGGAGGAGGAGGAGAGGAGGAGGAGGAGGAGGGGAGGAGGAGAGAAGGAGGAGGAGGAGGAGGAAGAGGAAAGGAGGAGGAGAGAAGGAAGAGGAGGAGAGGAGGAGGAAGAGGAGGAGAGGAGGAGAGGAGGAGGAGGAGGAGGAGGAGAGGAGGAGGAGGAGGAGAGGAGGAGGAGGAGGAGAGGAAGAGAGGAGGAGGAGGAGGAGGAGGAGGAGGAGAGGAGGACAGAAGGAGGAGAGGAGGAGGAGAGAAGGAGTAGGCGAGGAGGAGGAGGAAGAGATGAGGAGAAGAGGAGGAGGAGAGAAGGAGTAAGAGGAGAGGAGGAGGAGGAGGAAAGTTGGGACTGGGACTATCTGACAGGGAAGGCGTGCCAGAGAATGAGGACGATGCCTGACAGAACCGTGTGACAGTGCCCTGCCTGAACCAGTGGCGTAGAAGCCCTAAGGTTTCAAGCATCTTCTCCCAGAACATCTGAGGGTCCTTACATTCTGGCCATGTGTAATGGCAAAAGGAATGCAAAGAACCCCTCAGGCAATGTGGGAGGTGGTCGACCAGACTGAGAGCTGCCTGTCTGCATAGAACCCAGGGGGAGGATCGGCTCCTGACCGACAGTGGTGCTGATAGGCAGCTGATCCCCTCTGATGAGGAACAGCTGCCTCCTCCACTGATCCAAGGGCATGGAGAGTGAAGTGGAGGCAAGCCCAGAGAAGGGCTGCAAGGCTACTCATGAGGAGGTCACCCTCCCACCCCTCCTCACAAGGAACATCTGGAGGGGAGTAAATTAAGGAGAAGCCATGGGGAGTTAGTCTTTGTCAGGAACACTTGTTTGCTTCGACTTACACTCACCTGGCTTTTACTCATCCTTGTCGCTCTTTGCCTTGCATCACTTGGAAGATGGCTCTTCGCCTTTTGTTTCAAAACTGGCCCTTCTCTGGGGGCTACGTTTGCTTCCCTGGGGATTTGGAATTGCTTTTTTTCTGGGACTTGTTTCTTGTCTTGAGGGCTGCCCTGGCCTTGTGCCTGGGCCCTGCCTGGTGGATTTCGTCTTGGAACCCTGGACCTTGCCCAGTGAGCATGCTCCTACTCTGGGGGCTTTCTTGGTACTATAGGGCAGTGGTTCTCAACCTTTTTAATGCCGCGACCCCCAACCAGTCGTAAGTCGAGGACTACTCAACCGGTCGTAACTCAAGGACTACTCAACTGGTGCAGCACCGTTTGCAGAATGGGACTTTCGGCGGGCTCAGCATGGCAAAGACAGCCTGGACAATTCCTATTGGCTTTTGAAAGCCAATAGAATTAGACTCTATTCAAGAGAGTCTATTCTATTGGCTTTCAAAAGCCAATAGAATAAAAGGAAGTAGCACAGCTAAGGAAAAGGGGGAAAAAATGGTGGACTGCGTTGTTTAGCGACCCCTGTGAAATGGTCGTTCGACTCCAAATGGGGTCCCTACCCACAGGTTGAGAACCACTGGTATAGGGGCTGCTGTTTGGGGGACTGAGGGTGGCTGCCTTCAGGGTAGCATGAGGGTGCAGCCTTACCAGTTGGAGGGCCATTGGCTGGAACACTGATTAAGAGAAATAAAGAACTCTCTAGAAGCCTGTCTTGTCTTAGCCACCTGGGTCATAACAGAGGCATGGAAAACCCGTAATATATTGAATGGTGATAGAAATAAAAATAGCAAAATATGGAACTTTTTTTCTATGTCATTTGGATTGGATTCATGCGCAGCACAGAACTAACATGTACCCGAGACAACGCTAGACCTGTTTTGTCAACAAAGGTCTAGCATAATGGTGTTAAACTGAAGGCCAATGGGCTGATGCATGACGCAGAAGACACGCCAATCCCAGCTGTGGCAAGGGGAAAATAATTGTGATACGTCGCCACATGACACGTGATGCGGTAGGTTGGACACCCCTGATCTAGCACATTTTAGAACAAGCACTAAATTCTTTTTAAGAGAAATGCAATTTGTTAAGAGGCTGCCCTCTGCCAGAAATCCTGCTTGGGTGGGGGGTTGGACTAGATAATCATGTTCGTAATCATGATCACAATCACAATCACAACCATAGTCATAATCAAGTTGGAAGGGACCTTTGAGGCCATCTAGTCCAACCCCCTGCTCAGGCAGGAAACGCTATACCATTTCAGACAAATGGCTGTCCAGTCTCTTCTTAAAAACTTCCAGTGTTGGAGCATTCACCACTTCTGGAGGCAGGTTGTTCGCCTGGTTAATTGTCCTAACTGTCAGGAAATTTCTCCTTAGTTCTAGATTGTTTCTCTCTTTAGTTAGTTTCCATTTGTTGCTTCTTGTCCTACCCTCAGGCACTTTGGAGAATAGCTTGACTCCCTCTTCTTTGGGGCAGCCCCTGAGATAGTGGAACACTGCTATCATGTTCCCCCTCATTCTTCTCCTACAAGATCCCTTCCAACTCTGCTATTCTATTCTATTCTATTCTATTCTATTCTATTCTATTCTATTCTATTCTATTCTATTCTATTCTATTCTATTCTATTCTATTCTATTCTATATTCCATTACATATTTTCTCTTCTCTTCTCTTCTCTTCTCTTCTCTTCTCTTCTCTTCTCTTCTCTTCTCTTCTCTTCTCTTCTCTTCTCTTCTCTTCCCTTCCCTTCCATTCCATTCCATTCCATTCACTCTACTCTACTCTACTCTACTCTACTCTACTCTACTCTACTCTACTCTACTCTACTCTACTCTACTCTACTCTATTCTATTCTATTCTATTCTATTCTATTCTATTCTATTCTATTCTATTCTATTCTATTCTATATTCCATTACATATTTTCTCTTCTCTTCTCTTCTCTTCTCTTCTCTTCTCTTCTCTTCTCTTCTCTTCTCTTCTCTTCTCTTCCCTTCCCTTCCCTTCCCTTCCCTTCCATTCCATTCCATTCCATTCCATTCCATTCCATTCACTCTACTCTACTCTACTCTACTCTACTCTACTCTACTCTACTCTACTCTACTCTACTCTACTCTATTCTACTCTATTCTATTCTATTCTATTCTATTCTATTCTATTCTATTCTATTCTATTCTATTCTATTCTATTCTATTCTATTCTATATTCCATTACATATTTTCTCTTCTCTTCTCTTCTCTTCTCTTCTCTTCTCTTCTCTTCTCTTCTCTTCTCTTCTCTTCTCTTCCATTCCATTCCATTCCATTCATTCTACTCTACTCTACACTACTCTACTCTACTCTACTCTACTCTACTTTACTCTATCCTATCCTACCCTACCCTACCCTACCCTACCCTACCCTACCCTACTCTACTCTACTCTACTCTACTCTACTCTACTCTACTCTACTCTACTCTACTCTACTCTACTCTATTCCATATTCTATTCTATTCTATTCTATTCTGGTCTATTCTATTCTATTCTATTCTATTCTATTCTATTCTATTCTATTCTATTCTATTCTATTCTATTCTATTCTATTCTATTCTATTCTATTCTATCTAGAGGCCAGCCTTGCCTTGTCCACCTGGGTCATAACATGAACCAATATTCTTCACTTCTAGCAAAGGCATGGGTCCCATCCATCTTGGCTTCCAGCAGTTTGAACTTCTATTAAAACCCAGCTCGCTCTCTACATTGTTCTCAGTGAAACCAAATCTCTGTCATTTATCATTAATTAGTTAATAATAATTATCTATATATAGCATAGATGCTCACACACTGCACAAAAGAGATCACTGGGCAGAAAGTATCTGTTGTAAAATTGCTGAATTTGGGAAAGTGGTAATGTTACAAAAAACACACCCACTTTAGCCATTGTGGCTAAAGGAAAAGAAGAGATATGAATGCATCTAGATGATGATGATGATGATGATGATGATGATAAAATAATAAGCCCCTTTTTCCTACACAATATCTATAATTATAGAAATATTAACTAATTTAATGCAGGCCCAACTGTTTTATTTATGTCTTCTAGCAACCAAACTCATAAAGCTAGAGGACTTTGTATCTGAAATCCATTAATTCATCAGTGTATGCTTGGAACAGCCCTGATTTATAGTCAACAGGAGATAACCATCTCCCATTCTTGAAAGGGACAGGCATAATTTTAGATTTATTGCGGCAGATCAGAGCCAATCTGAAGTGTAGAAAGAAAGAGACAAACTTTAGCTGTCAACTTGGGTTTGCATCTTCATAGTAAAAGTACAGAGGAGAGAAATGACAGAAGCACTAACTTTTTCACAGGAGAACTTTACAACACTCAGTATTGCAAGGAAGAATGTTGCTATTGTGAAGATAAAGCCGTGGAGAAGCGATCATTTTTTATATAACTTTTGAAGCCACAACAAACACATTTTGGCTCCATCTGAGTTCTGGATGGAAAGCAAAATGTGCTGTAAAAAGCTTTGGAAGGTATATAACAGAATAGCTGAATTGGAAGGACCTTGGAGGTCTTCCAGTCCAAACCCCTACTCAAGCAGGAAACCCTATACCATTTCAGAAAATCTCTTCTTAAAAACTTCCAGTGTTGGAGCGTTCACTGCTTCTGGAGGCAGGTTGTTTCACTGGTTAATTGTTCTAACCATCAGGAAGTTTCTCCTTAGTTCTAGGTTGCTTCTTTCCTTGGTTAGTTTCCATCCGTTGCTTCTTGTCCTGCCTTCAGGGCAGCCCCTAAGATATTGGAACACTGCTGCTATGTCACCATGGGTCCTTCTTTTCACTAGACTAGACATACCCAATTCCAGCCATTGTTCCTTATATGTTTTAGCCTCCAGTCCCCTAATCATCTTTGTTGCTCTTCTCTGCACTCTTTCTAGAGTCTCAACACCTGGCTGAGGAATTCAGGGAGTTGAAGTCCACAAGTCATAAAAGGGCCATGTTTGAAGACCCCTGCCTTATACCATTTTATACCCCTGCCCTATACAATTTTAGACAAACAATCTCTTTAAAAAAAAACAACTCTCCAGTGTTGGAACATTCAGAGTTTCTGGAGGCAAGTTGTTCCACTGATTAATTATTCTCTCTGTCAGGAAATTTCTCCTTAGTTCTAGGTTGCTTCTCTCCTTGATTAGTTTCCATCCGTTGCTTCTTGTCCTGCCTTCAGATGCTTTGGAGAACAGCTTGACTCCCTCTTCTTTGGGACAACCCCTGAGATATTGGAACATGGCTATCATATCCTATCATATCCTCTTGCGACGTCACATGACGGCATGCAACGTATCAGAGCTTTTTCCTTATTGCTGGCAATGGGGTGGGTGCAGTTTCCTCATGATGCGTCTGGCCCACGGGCCGGCAGTTTGACACCCCTGCCCTAAGTCTTTCTCTTCATTAAACTAGAGTCCATGGGTAGGCAACCTTGGCTCTTTTATGACTTGTGGACTTCAACTCCCAGAATTCTTGAACCAGACATGCTGAGGGAAAAGGGAGAGGTTTCCAAGCTGAGCCATGCTGGCTCAGGAATTCTGGGAATTGAAGTCCACGAGTCATAAAAGAGCCAAGGTTGCCTACCCCTGGACTAGATACACCCAATTCCAGCAACGATTCTTCATTTGAGGGCGGAAGTTCGTTCTCCGAGCTTGTGGCTTGGTTTCCAAATTTTTCATTACCAGACTTGGTATATTCAGCGGAGTTTAGCGGCATGTTAGTATCAGAGTTCTCTTTATAAGGGTTTCAGGTGTGGGTGTGTCGAGGGAGGGTCAGGTGTGAGTCATCAGTGAGAGGCTTGTGATGGGTCTTGTGATGGGGAGGTTACATCAGGTCAGGGTTATTGGAAGATAAACTGCTGCTGGGGGGGGGAGCTTGTGTCAGATGGTTGAGGGTCAGTGTCATCTCTAGTTGGCTGTGTGGTTGATTTGGATCCTGAGGGATTCCTAGGCTGGTTGTAGGTTAATGTGTTGATGGAATTGCTTGTAGAGTGCCAAGCTCCGATGAACTCATGAGCTTGGTGGGTGGTAGCGTGGACAATGACTTTAGTGTTGCCCCAATCCAGCTGGTGTTGTTTGGTGTCAGTGTGGGTAGAGATTAAGGTTTTGGGATCGTGGCATTCTTCATATGTTTCAGCCTTCAGTCCCTAATCATCTTTGTTGCTCTTCTCTGCCCTCTTTCTAGAGTACAGGCTAATTCTGCCCACTGCCAGGAGTTCGATACTGACCAGATCAAGGTTGACTCAGTCTTCCATCCTTCTAAGGTTGACATATTACATATCTATCTATCTATCTATCTATCTATCTATCTATCTATCTATCTATCTATCTATCTATCTATCTATCTATCTATCTATCTATTTGTTTTCTGAGGTTTTTTGCGGGTATTTGTATATAGGTCTTTGGTTGTTCGGGTTTTCTCCCGCGTAAAATTGGAAGTGTCTTGGCAACGTTTCGACGATGACGAATGTGACTTCGTCGAAACGTCGCCAAGACACTTCCAATTTTACGCGGAAGAAAACCCGAACAACCAAAGACCTATCTATCTATCTATCTATCTATCTATCTATCTATCTATCTATCTATCTATCTATCTATCTATCTATCTATCTATCTATCTATCTATCTATCTATCTATCTATCTATCTATCTATCTATCTATCTATCTATCTATCTATCTGCCTTAAGTGGCACAGTGGCTAGAATGCAGTATTGCAGGCTAACTCTGCCCACTGCCAGGAATTTGATTCAGACCGGCTCAAGGCCGACTCACCCTTCCATCCTTCCGAGGTTGGTAAAATGAGGGTAAAATGAGGACCCAGATTGTTGGCAAACCACTTAGGGCTGTAACGCACCATGAAGCAATGTATAAATATAAATGCTATCGCTATCCAAATTTTGATCACATGACCATGGGGATGCTGCAACGGTCGTAAGTGTGAAAAAGAGTCATGTCTATTTTTACAGTGTCCTTATAACTTTCAATTATCACTAAACAAATGGTTGTAAGTTGAGAAGCACTTGTATCACACACACACACACACACAACTCACACACACACGCACGTGCACACAGACCAGCTGATGTCAATGGATGTGTTTTTTAAGGAGATAGAAGAGACTTCCTAATTTTTTTATTTTGTTCCATATATTGTCAACTCGATAACTATTGAAGCCAGGTGAAAAAAGAAATTAAATATGTTTTTAATGCTGCCTCTTGGCAATAAAATCCTCATTCAAGTGTGGCCAAAATTATAAGTTCTCCAGACTGGTGGGTAATTGATAGAATAGGTATCCTGTCCCTCTCCTAGTATCAGCTGTTGTTTTCTTTCATGTTGGGCAATGGAAAAACACATAAAATCCATTTGTCTCGTGCTCCTGTTTCTTTCCAAATTATCGTGCTATAATTGAAAGTAACAGGAGAATCGACAAAAATCAATACCTCTTCCAGAACAGAATGACTAGGTGAAATAGTTTTGTCCCAAAATGGAGACATTCCTACACAAGACCGTATCGAGCGAAGCAAGGTTGAATTTTGATCACCGGAGTTTCCATCAACGAAGAGACTGTTTCTTTCTATGTAAAGGCATCTCTGTGTCCCATCAACACAGAATATTTCATTTTGTGATACCTGGGCATTTTCATACCTTTGATTACCTCCAATGCTTCGTTAGGTAATAGAAATTTAACCAATTTTTAGACCACGAGAGCTGAGCATAGTTTTTCAGACAGGTTAACCTGGCATGACAAGTAAGTCCTCCCTAATTGTAGAGGGCAGAGGAAATGGCCTTAAGGGGGAGGAGGAAGAGCTACTACTGAGACAGTGGTCAAATAAAAGGGTCCTGAGCTCAGAATCACAGAATAATAGAGTTGGAAGGGACTTTGGAGGTCCTCTAGTCCAGCCTCTGCTCAAGCAGGAGAACCTATTCTATTCTATTCTATTCTATTCTATTCTATTCTATTCTATTCTATTCTATTCTATTCTATTCTATTCTATTCCATTCCATTCCATTCCATTCCATTCCATATTTTCTATTCTATTCTATTCTATTCTACTCTACTCTACTCTACTCTACTCTACTCTACTCTACTCTACTCTACTCTACTCTACTCTACTCTACTCTATTCCATTCCATTCCATTCCATATTCTATTCTATTCTATTCTACTATATTCTATTCTATTCTATTCTATTCTATTCTATTCTATTCTATTCTACTCTACTCTATTCTATTCTATTCTATTCTATTCCATTCCATTCCATTCCATTCCATTCCATTCCATATTCTATTCTATTCTATTCTATTCTATTCTATTCTATTCTATTCTATTCTATTCTGTTCTGTTCTGTTCTGTTCTGTTCTGTTCTGTTCTGTTCTATACTATTCTATTCTACTCTATTCTAGTCTATTCTATTCTATTTCATTCCATTCCATTCCATTCCATTCCATATTCTATTCTATTCTATTCTATTCTATTCTATTCTATTCTATTCTATTCTATTCTATTCTATTCTATTCTACTCTACTCTACTCTACTCTACTCTACTCTACTCTACTCTACTCTACTCTACTCTACTCTACTCTATTCTATTCTATTCTATTCTATTCTATTCTATTCTATTCTATTCTATTCTATTCTATTCTATTCTATTCTATTCCATTCCATTCCATTCCATTCCATTCCATTCCATTCCATTCCATTCCATTCCATTCCATTCCATTCAGTGGATGGAAACTAATCAACTAGAGAAGAAACATAGAACTAAGGAGAAACTTCCTGACAGTGAGAACAATTAACCAGTGGAATGACTTGCCTCCAGAAGTTGTGGGTGCTCCATCACTGGAGACTTTTAAGAAAAGACTGGACAACCATTTGTCTTAGAGACCAAGTACCCCAAAACCACTTCATCCCCTTACCCGCCCCCACTCTGCCCCACCCCCCACCCGCCGCCTCCACGGCTTGCCGCAGAGATCACCCAGGCGACCCTACGCCCGCTCCCCACAGCATCATCTGCATGTGACAGGGTGGAGTCTTGACCCTGCTGCCCGGCTGCCATGTTCTTGGCTGCGATGCTCCACACAGGCTGTGCCCGGGGGCAACTCTCCTCTGGGGGGGCTGCTGGTGATGAGGGGGCCACATGGGGAGGCGGGGCTGGAGTGATGGCACGCATGCCCACAGAGAGGGCTCCAAGTGCCATCTCTGGCACGCGTGCCATAGGTTCGCCACCACTGG
>JAKSXO010000068.1:1740917-1800917 GCA_024509115.1 Crotalus helleri | reverse complement strand
CTAGAACTGCAAGGAAGAGGTCTCAGGAAAGCAGTTTTTGGAAGAAATAATCGTAATGGAGAAGACTGATAGAGAGCAGAAGAGACAGCCTTAGGAAGCAACTTCTTTCCTTTGCTGGAGGAGACATTTAAGCAGTGGCTAGACAATAATCTCCATGGATTACTGCAGAAACATCTGGCTGCAATCTCCCACCTTGAGCAAAGCTGGAGTAATCAGTCTTCCCGGGATCAGGAATTCAACTATTCTATGTGGAATGTAGGATTGCAAGTTTATCACTTCTGTAGATTTATAACTGGTTTCTAGTTAGACCTTCTTTTTTAAAACCAGGAGAGAGAGAGAGAGCAGATTGAAAATATCAACATTATTCACCTGTAAATCATCGCTATTTAAACACCGTGGTCAACAGAGGGAGAGGTGAGGAAAAAGTGATGTCCCACAGCACAGTGACAAGAATTATGTCACCAGGTGCATCATTTTGATGATGATGATGATGATGATGATGATGTGTCATGATGCAGGGGACAGCTTTGTGGCTTAGTGGGATGTTAGCTTCCATGGAGAGAATGAACGAAAAACTTCAGAACTGCTTTAATTTCTATGGCTTTCCCATTAGGACTTAGGGCCTGCCTGCCTGCCTCTCCATCTATCTCTATCTATCTGTCTGTCTGTCTGTCTGTCTGTCTGTCTGTCTGTCTGTCTGTCTACCTATCTATTTCTTTCTTTCTTTCTTTCTTTCTTTCTTTCTTTCTTTCTTTCTTTCTTTCTTTCTTTCTTTCTTTCTTTCTTTCTTTCTTTCTTTCTTTCTTTCTATGATCTATCTGTCTGTCTATCTGTCTATCTATGTTTCTATCCATGATCTATCTATCTATCTATCTATCTATCTATCTATCTATCTATCTATCTATCTATCTATCTATCTATCTATCTATCTATCTATCATCTGAGCAAACCACTTTGTGGTACTTTGTCTAAGTACTATTGCTATCTCTCTCTTTATCATATCTCTCTATCATTTCTCTCTCTCTCTCTCTCTCTCTCTCTCTCACACACACACACACACACACACACACACACCTCTTCCCAAGGCAGTGCAGATTTACAAAGACAGCATTCCAAATGCCAAGGAAGTGATGTGTAAGAAATAGACCCAACTCTTCTTTCTCCCAGGAATATTTCTGATTCCTTTTGACTCTCTCTCCAGGGGGGAAAAAGGGGGGGGAGAACTCAGCATAGCAAACGTTGCTGTCTGCCCCTCTGGGTGTCTAAGGGCGGACGGCCAACAGTTGTGACATTCATTTTGTGCAATGCCTTAACTCTGTGAATCAATATCTGAGCAGTCATATTGGGTATGGGGAGATTCATTCCACTCCAATCATTGCATTCAGCTAAGCTCTGGCATCCTCCAGATTCATTTCGGAAAGAAAAATGAAATGCAGAGCCAGCTTGACGGGAAGCAAAGAAAACTCTTCTGTAATTCCTGCAATCAAACCTGAGCTGTGGGATGCTGTCATTATGCCTTGATAAGGTGCTATTGTCAGATTCTGGAAATATGCCTCCAATTAGACAGATGCATAACTAGATTCTGCAGCTGGAACATCCCCAATCCAGTCTGGAAGACTTTTGGGGAGTAATTGTTCAAAACAGCCTGCTTGCTTGTAAGGATATCTATTCTCCAAAATGACTTAAATGCAGGACAAGAAGCAACAGATGGAAAGTAATCAAGGAGAGAAGCAACCTAGAACTAAGGAGAAACTTCCTGATAGTTAGAACAATTAACCAGTGGAACAACCTGCCTCCAGAAGCAGTGAATATTCCAACACTGGAAGTTTTTAAGAAATTGGACAACCACTTTTCTGAAATGGTATAGGGTCTCCTGCCAGAGAAAGGGGTTAGACTAGAAGATCTTCAAGGTCCCTTCCAATTCTGTTATTCTATTCTATTCTATTCTATTCTATTCTATTCTATTCCATTCCATTCCATTCCATTCCATTCCATTCCATTCCATTCTATTCTATTCTATTCTATTCTATAACAATGTGTGTTTGTGTATGCATGTAATGTGTATGTTTGTGTATTTGTGTGTGTGTAGAGAAAGAGAAAGAATGAGAGGGTTCTCCGAGTCCTAATGGACAGTCACTTAAATAAAAGCCAGCTGTGTGCTGCAGCTGCCAAAAAAGCCAACACAGTGCTGGGATGCATTAACAGAGGGATAGAATCAAGATCATGTGAAGTGTTAATATCACATTATAATGCCTTAGTAAGGCCACACTTGGAATACCACATCCAGTTTTGGTCACCACGATCTTAAAAAAATGTTGAGACTCTAGAAAGAGTGCAGAGAAGAGCAACAAAGATGATTAGGGGACTGGAGGCTAAAGCATATAAGGAACGGTTGCTGGAATTGGGTATGTCTAGTTTAATGAAGAGAAGGATGAGGGGGGACATGATAGCAGCCTTCCAATATCTCAGGGGCTACCCCAAATAAGAGGGAGTCAAGCTATTCTCCAAAGCGCCTGAAGGCAAGACAAGAAGCAATGGATGGAAAATAATAAAGGAGAGAAGCAACCTAGAACTAAGGATAAACTTCCTGACAGTGAGAACAATTAACCAGTGGGATGAATTCCCTTCAGAAGTTGTGGGCGCTCCATCGCTGGAGGTTTTCAAGAAGAGATTGAACAATCATTTGATATGGGGTTGCTTGTCTGGACTAGAAGACCACCAAGGTCCCTTCCAGCTATGTTCTTCTATTCTTCTGTAAATGTATTGGTTTCCCTTTCCAGTCATATCTGCCATGAGGGGGTGGTGCTTTTCTCCTTTTCCTAGCTAAGGGAGCCAGCATTGTCCAAAGACACTTCCATGGTCCTATGACCAGCTTGGCTATTGCCAAGGATGCACAGAACACTGTTACCTTCCCACCAAAGTGGTACCTATTTATCTATTTGCATTTGCATGCTTTCCAATGTATGTTGAGACTCTAGAAAGAGTACAGAGAAGATCAACAAAGGTGATTAGGGGACTGGAGGCTAAAACATATAAGGAACAGTTGCTGGAATTGGGTATGTCAAGTTTAATGAAGAGAAGGATGAGGGGGAACATGATAGCAGTGTTCCAATGTCCCAGGGGCTGCCCCAAAGAAGAGGGAGTCAAGCTATTCTCCAAAGTGCCTGAAGGTAGAACAAGAAGCAACGGAGGGAAACTAATCAAGGAGAGAAGCAACCTAGAACTAAGGAGCAACTTCCTGACAGTTAGAACAATTCACCAGTGGAATAACCTGCCTTCAGAAGCCATGAATGCTCCAACACTGGAAGTTTTTAAGAAGCCATTTGTCCGAAATGGTATAGGGTTACCTGCCTGAGCAGGGGGTTGGACTTGATGACCTCCAAGGTCCCTTCCAACTTTATTATTATTATTATTATTATTATTATTATTATTATTATTATTATTATTATTATTATTATTATTATTATTATTTCATATACTGAAATCATGAACGGCTTCCAAGTCTCCCTTGGTCCATCAAGGGGTGGTGCAGATGGACACCAAAGAACTTTGAGGCATTGTTTACCTTAAAGAATCTTTATTCGAGTAGCATGGCAATGGCACCTACGTGGTTGAAGCCAAAATCTGGATTCCCTTCCCCTGAAAACATAGTATCAAAGCATAATTCCCTCCTCCAATTAACAGTCATAAATCACATTCTCCAATTAGTTTGAAATGCAGGCTTCCCCTCCAGTTCTCCAACCCACCATTTCTTATCATCTCTTATTTCAAATAGCCTTGAATCGGTGTGCTACTACGTTATTATTATGTCTAACTAATCCCCATACACATTCTTTCTCCTCTCTCCCAGTATCATCTAATTCTAACTCTAAGAGTAACACACAAGTTAAAGAAAAAGGCTGCATCTCCATATGTTGTCAAAGCAAGAAATTTGATGTTAGCAGCGTTGACACTCTGCCTTCCCAGTTTGACTCCATCACTTGAAGAATCATCAGAGGGAAAAAAAAAAAAATCTTTGGAGATCCCAAGAAGAATAGAAATGGGTGGGATTGCTAAGGGTGATAAGGTAGCCCAATTCGTTTTGTCTGCCTTCACCTCGTTGTATTTATGCACTAATATAGAATTTGTTCTTTGTGCATTAAGATATGGCTTATGATTTAGCACATTATTCTTTTGCATATAGCAATAGTTTAGGGTGATGTGGTCTTGTATGTATTGGGAAGGATCTGAACTGTTTTCTTCAGCAGAAATGGCAGCAGACTGAGGCAGAACATCTGTCTTCTGAGCAGCATTGCCGGATTGTAAATGTGGCAGGCAGAGACCCCAGTAGGAGGGTTTTAGTAAAGGGGGATATTATTGATAAGATAAAGGTCTTAGCTTGCCTTGTAATCCTGAGTCGAACTTTGTTACTATGACTACTGAAGAGGTATGCAGGATGCTGCTCTTCATGATTGGCTGATAATGATGTGTGCTTCCCTGATTGGTTCATGGCAATGCATGCTTTTCAAAATTGTATAAAAGGAGTTCACTCCAGACGGAGGCGTGCCCACTTGGAATCTGTTTCCTGGAAACCCTTTTATTTTCAAATAGAAGTTTTCTTTTCTTTTCCACCAATATGGTGTGCTTCATTGGTCCTTCTCCTTTCTTCCTTCCTTCCTTCCTTCCTTCCTTCCTTCCTTCCTTCCTTCCTTCCTTCCTTCCTTCCTTCCTCTTTCCTTTCTTCTTCTTTCCATACTTCCTTCCTTCTTCTCTCCTCCTTCCTTCCCTCCTCTTTCTTTCTTTCTTTCTTTCTTTTTTCCTTCCTTGCTCTTTCCTTTTTTCTTTATTTCCATACTTCCTTTCTCCTTTTCTCCTTCCTCCTTCCCTCCTTTCTTTTTTCTTTTTTCTTTTCTTTCTCTCCTTCATTCTTTCATTCATTCTTTACTTTCTTCCTCCCTCTCTCCCTCCTTCTCTTTCTTCCTTTTTCTTTCTTTCTTTTTTCTTTATTTCCTTCCTTTCTTCTCTTTATTTCTCTCCTTCATTCTTTCATTCATTCTTTACATTCTTCTACTTTCTTTCTTTCTTTCTTTCTCTTTCTCTCTTTCTTTCTCTCTCTCTCTTTCTCTCTCTTTCTTTCCTTCCTTCCTTCTTCCCTCATTTCTTTCCTTTCCCTCCCTCCCTCTCTCCTTCCCTTTTTTCTTCACCACTGAATCTCAGTGGTGGAGATATTCTCAGTCACCAATTCTGCAGGGGGGGAAAAATGGACAAGGATGTTTAAACCCCAGAGACCGCATCAATGCACTTTTCTCGGAGGTGTTATAAAAGTGATTTGCCACAATCTCCTCCAGGCTTACTTTTTTAAGGGTGGTAAGCAAAGAAACACTGCAGGGGTTTTGGTGCCTCTTTATTTTTTTGTTATATTTTCATGAAAGTTGATGAAAGAGAGTTTGCGTTTGAACTTCTTTCAAAGGATAGAAAAAAGGTGGAGATTTTTTTTATGAGTGGATGTGGAAGGCGGTGTTATCTAGTCACAAGATGGTCTGGGACATGTCAAAGAGTGTGTTTTTATCCTACTGTTGCTTCCATAATCTTAAGTGTCTGGACTTCCCTGCACTGGGGAATAGTATGTGAGAATGACCTTGGATGAAAAAAGGCAAAGCTGGAATCTTGGTAAACATCATGCAAAAGAACACAGGACATAAAGTAATAGAGCTGGAAGGGATCTTGGAGGTCTTCTAGTCCAACCCTATGCTTGAGCAGGAGATCCTATATCATTTCAGACAAATGGCTATCCAGTCTTTTTTTTTCCAAAAGCCTCCAGTAATGGAGCACCCACAACTTCTGATGGCAAGCTATTCCATTGGTTGATTGTTAGGAATTTTCTCCTTTGTTCTAGGTTGCTTTTCTCCTTGGTTATTTTCCATCCATTGTTTCTTGTCTTACCTTTGGATCCTTTTGAAAGTAGTTTGACCCCTTCATCTTTTAAGAGCCCCTCAAATATTGGAACACTGCTGTCAATTCTCCCATAGTTTTTTTTTTCTTTTCACTAGACATACCCAATTCCTGACACCTTTCTTCATATGTTTTAGC
This sequence comes from Crotalus helleri, assembly GCA_024509115.1. Classification (NCBI taxonomy): domain Eukaryota; kingdom Metazoa; phylum Chordata; class Lepidosauria; order Squamata; family Viperidae; genus Crotalus; species Crotalus helleri. Next base: position 1,794,848 of record JAKSXO010000068.1, on the reverse strand, counting down.
ATTCAGTCCCCTGATCATTCCTGTTGCTCTTCTCTGCACTTCTTCCAGAGTCTCAACAACTTTTTTATATTATGGTGAGCAGAATTGGATGCAGTACTAGGTAAGACCAAAGGGATCTCAGCCCACAGAAACAGGGTTGTGGAAAACGTATCAGAGGCGACTCTCTCTAGTTTTCTAGGGAGTAAAAGGAGAGGAGGAAAGTAACACTCTCCAACGTGCAAGATTCTGTCAGTGAAATCTTTTCGGTAAAAGCAGAGCTCATATTCTTTGTGTAGCTTCTTATCTGGACTACCTCAGAGGGCTGACATCAATCTCGCAAGTCTGAAAGCTCAGACCTCAGCCTATTCTCCAGAGCGCCTGAAGGCAGGACAAGAAACAACAGATGGAAACTCATCAAGGAGAGAAGCAACCTAGAGCTAAGGAGAAATTTCCTGACAGTGAGAACAATTAACCAAGGGAACGGCTTGCCTACAGAAGCTGTGGGTGCTCCAACACCGGAGGTTTTTAAGAAGAGATTGGACAATGATTTGTCTGAAAGGGTATAGGGTTTCCTGCCTGAGCAGGGGGTTGGACTAGATGACCTCCAAGGTCTCTTCCAACTTTCCTGCCTGAGTCATAGCTGCATGACACTGGGCCAGTTCCTCTCTCAATTCACCTCACAGGGTTATTGTTATTGTAGGGAAAGTAGGAAGAGGAAAGAGTATTGTGTATATTTGCAGTCTTGAACGACTTATAAAAAATAATAATAAGAGGGGGATAAAATGGAAGCAACGGGTGGAACGGGGGGGGGGGGGATAAAATGGAAGCAACGGGTGGAAAGGGGGGGATAAAATGGAAGCAACGGGTGGAAACTAATCAAGGAGAGAAGCAACCTAGAACTAAGGAGAAACTTCCTGACAGTGAGAACAATTAATCAGTGGAACAGCTTGCCTCCAGAAGCAGTAAATGCTCCAACACTGGAAGTTTTTAAGAAGAGACTGGACAGCCACTTGTCCGAAATGGTGTAGGGTTTCCTGCCCGAGCAGGGGGTTGGACTAGATGACCTCCAAGGTCCCTTCCAACTTTACTAATATGAACATATGAACAATAAGCAAAGGAATAACAATCAAGTTGGCAAGTCTAGCTCAAAGGAATAATAAAAAAAAAGGACAGGAAAGCATTCCTGCTTGAAGGTAGAGGATTTAGGCCAAGGGTCTTCAAACTTGGCCCTTTTATGACTGGTGGACTTCAACTCCCAGAATTCCTCAGCCAGCATGCCTAGCTGAGGAATTCTGGGAGTTGAAGTCCACAAGTCATAAAAGGGCCAATTTTGAAGACCCCTGCATTATGTGATGCCACAAGGTAGAAGAGTAGGTTGGCGACAAAGCATAGCTGGCTGGGGAATTCTGGGAGTTGAAGTCCACACCTCTTAAAATGGCCGAGGTTGAGAAACACTTTCTGAGTTAGCATTATTTCCCCCTCACATTATGTCAGGGCTCTTCAAACTTGGCCCTTTTATGACTGGTGGACGTCAACTCCCAGAGTTGAGGAATTCTGGGAGTTGACGTCCACCAGTCATAAAAGGGCCAAGTTTGAAGACCCTGATTTAGGCCAAAAGATTCCACCTTTTGATTTGTAGATGAAGCAGAAGTATCTGGATTCTGATTAGGAGCAGCAAACTGATGTATCGTCCTACAAAGCTTACCTTTGTAGCCTTTCTGGATTGTCGCCAAAGTTGTGCTTAACAATTGCCTCAAAACTCTTTTGGGGATCAGCTGCTAAAATGAAACATTTGTTACACAGCACCTGTGGAACACGCTGGCAAAAAAAAAAAAAAACCACCACCCCAGATATTTGAGATTTGTGTATGTCTTGGATGACTATAATGTGCAATTTTAATCACCGGGTTTTGCTTTCTTTTCCTGATCTCTTGTCTCCTTCTCTTCAGTCCTCCCTTTCAAGACATGTTTGTTACACCCGTTAGGAAACACAACAGCTTAGAAATCTATTTTTCTCCTGGCTTAATCTTACCCTAATCCTTTCGAGCTGCAAAGCTAATAAAATGCTGATTTCCCCCCCCCACACACATCCCTTCCTCACACAAACCACCTCCTCCTCCTCCTCCTCCTCCTCCTCCTCCTCCTCCTCCTTCTTCTTCTTCCTTCTTCTTCTTCTTCTTCTTCTCCTCCTTCTTCTCCTCCTCCTCCTCCTCCTCTTCTTCTTCTTCTTCTTCTTCTTCTTCTTCTTCTTCTTCTTCTTCTTCTTCTTCTCCTCCTCCTCCTCCTCCTCCTCCTCCTCCTTCTCCTTCTCCTTCTTGTACACATTTACAGTTTCTGAGCTGAATCCATGCAGTGTTTTAGAATTTCAATCACAGAAAGTCCCAGAGTGGGAGGGGAAGGAAGAGAGAAAGGGAGAAAATTAAAAGTTTCCCAACCTACAGGGGACAATTCCGCCAAACTTGGCTAGCAAGTCCCAGCTCCAAAGAAGAACAATGGATGCTTTCATCTCTCTCACCATTTTGGCAGGGTTGATTTCACCGCTTGACTTGCCTGCACCTGCCGCTCGCGTGAACCTGGCACGTCGTGCCAGAAATTGCCTCGGAAATGTTATTAAATTTGCCCTCCTGCTCACACTTGGCCTGGGAATGAAGGCAGAAGGCTCCAACTTTCCATCAAAGCAAATTGCTTCTGTAGATCCGTCATGGGCATAAGGACGGCTCCTAATCCTGCTGGTATCGTTGCTAGGTGGAATCAGAGAGCCACAGTGGCTGAAGAGATGAATCTACCTTAGACCACAAGGTCCAGTTTGAGTCGGTCAGAAGGCTTCTTCCAAGCTTTTAGAATCGTGCTGGAGCCCATCATCTTTTCTTTTCTTTTGTTCTTTTTCTTTTTTATTGTTTTAGAAGAAATGAAAATGTCTTGATACTTGCTATCTTTCAAGCAGGGAAAAAAAAAAACCTTTCCAGGAAAATGTCACCATTTGCAATTAAAATTTGGAATTGTGGGTCAGAGCCGGTGTGTTGTAAAATGAACTTGAACCTGGGCAAACAGGATCAAATTTATCATGAACCGCTAGCAGACTTATCATGGAGCCTAAGAAAATAGGATTAGGAATTGGAATTGTTTAATATACAAATCAGTAAACAAGTCATCTCTCTCTCTCTCTCTCTCTCTCTCCCTCCCTCCCTCCCTCTCTCTCTCTCTCTCTCTCTCTCTCTCTCTCTCTCTCTCCACAATATGTGCACTGGGCTGTTCTACACACTGCATTTATATGGTTCCTGATTGTGTGTAGCTTTTAGTTAGTAATTAGGGTGTTGGCTAGCTGGCTATTAAGTCATCGGTTGTTGTTTCCTTGTGCCACTGCACTCCCAGCTCTTAAGTACCTGATGGGCTGGTGATAAATCAGCACTCCTATTCAATGGCAAGGGATCCATCTCACAGACTTTAATCATTTATCTGGCTATTTTTGTCCCTGCTCAGCCAACAATTGTAGTAGCTGCAAGATTGAATGCACGACCTTAGTGCATAGCTAAATGTCTATGGAGATTCTCGGTCATTCACGTCATAATTATCCCAAGGGTGCTTTTTCCCAAAGGCAACTAGACTTCCTTGCATTTTTTCTTTGAAGATGTTTCGTTTCTCATCCAAGAAGCTTCTTCAGCTCTGACTGGATGGTGGGGAATGGAAGGAGAACAAACCCATCAGGACAAGATTCAGCAGTCCATCTGCATTTAAAACACAAAGGTTGCTCTTTCGAAGACAGCAAAGTCCACATTTTGGACAGAGAGCACCACTGGTTTGAAAAAGTGGTCAAAGAGGCCATCTAGGTCAAAATTAAATAGCCCTCTCTCAAGGGGGGGGGATACGATATCATCTATCTCCAGTCTAAAACACAGCCCTTTCAACACTTCCAAGAAGGCTCCACGCCCATTTACATTACTTAGATGACCCTGAGGACACAGGTAAACCTCCACGTGGCCTCAACAACTCCCTAAAAGGATGCAAATGACCAGCTGTCTGCAAGGAGTATAAATCCTTCCATTTCCCACCATCCAGTCAGAGCTGAAAAAGCTTCTTGGATGAGAAGCGAAACTTCTTCAAAACCCCAAAAAACAAAATGGTGAGTTCTAATCTGGCCTTAAGCACAAATGCCATCAGGGTGACTTTGGGCCAATCGCCAAGAGACTATGTGTTCTAGTCCCGCCTTAGTCATGAAATCTAGCTGGGTGACTTTGGGCCAATCGCCAAGAGACTATGTGTTCTAGTCCCGCCTTAGTCATGAAATCTAGCTGGGTGACTCTGGGCGAATCACCAGGAGATGGTGAGTTCTAGTCCCGCCTTAGACATGAAATCTAGCTGGATGACTTTGGGCCAATCGCCAAGAGACTATGTATTCTAGTCCCCATCTTAGTCATGAAATCTAGCTGGGTGACTCTGAGTCAATCATCAGGAGATGGTGAGTTCTAGTTCTAGTTTCTAGGAAACTAGAACTGGGTGACTTTGGGGCCAGTCGCTCGCACTCAGCCCAACACACCTCACAGGATTGTCGTTACTGTGGGGAAAATAAGAGGAACAAGGATTATTAGCTATATTTGCCACCTTGTGTTATTTATAAAAATAATAAAGGTAGGATGAGTATTTAATAAACAAAACAAAAAAATCAGAGGAAAAGGAGAAAGAGGATGAGAACGTGGAAGACTTTTTTTTTTCCTCATCTTCTGCAAATCTAAAATTACCTTGGCCAAATGTTTCCAATTACCCCGAGTAGGATCTGGTAAATCCTCTTAGAAATTTGTTTGTGGCAACATCTCAGTAGCCAGTTTCACTGAGAAAACCTTGCACAAAATGTGGTGGATGTTACGAGCCTTTCTAATAGTTTGTGGGAGAGAGAGAGGGGGGGAGAGAGAGAGGGAGGGAGGGAGGGAGAGAGAGAGAGAGAGAGAGAGAGAGAGGGAGAGAGAGACTTCATTAAAAAATAAAACTTTCATATACAAATCTTAATGTAGAAGAAAGAGCTAAGGAACCAGCCGTGGAGGTCAGAGGAGAGAGAGAGAGAGAGAGAGAGGGAGGGAGGGAGGGAGAGAGAGAGAGAGAGAGAGAGAGAGAGAGAGAGAGAGAGAGAGGGGAGGAGAGAGAGACTTCATTAAAAAAATAAAACTTTCATATACGAATCTTAATGTAGAAGAAAGAGCTAAGGAACCAGCGAAGTGGAGGTCAGAGGAGAGAGAGAGAGAGAGAGAGAGAGAGAGAAGGTCTTTGGAGAATTCCTGAAAAAAAACAACAACATGCAACTGAAGAAGAAAGAAGATTCCCCCTCAGAAGTGAGAAGATGAAACATCACACGGCTGCTTTTCAAGATGGTTGAGAGGCTGCAACTTGTGAAATTTAGCAATTCCTTTTGTAAAGACCTTGAACTGTACACATTCTTCTTTCAAGCCACATAGAAGATGGGATTGAAGGTAAGACACCCCCCCCATCTCCTTATAAATCAACAAGAAGACCTGCCAGGCTTCACACACAAAGGCAGTGAAGGTCAAGTTGTCCTACTTTTCAAAGACTTCCCCACCATTCAAAACTTAACCCCGTTAGCAACTTGGGTGCATTTTGTACCTGGACTAATTTTATTCTTGTACAGCCTCTCGAAGAAAGCCAAACCATGTGTTTTTCATCATCTAGAGGGGAAGTTGAGGGATCAAGTTTTACTTAATGTAATAGAATAGAGCTGGAAGGGACCTTGGAGGTCTTCTAGTCCAGCCCCTTGCTCAAGCAGGAGAACCTCTACCATCTCAGACAAGTGACTGTCCAGCCTCTTCTTAAAAACCTCCAGTAAGAAGAGATCCTGCATAAAATTTTATCATGTGCTGAGATGGACAGGCTTACAATGATTATGAAAGACAAGACAGAACACGAATACTTCGAAATCTGGGACAAATTTTACCATTGTTATGAATTAAGGAGAACTGCTCAGACTTCAAGTTAATGGTAGAATTAAAAGATATATATAACTGTACATATACTGTAATTGTATATATAATTGTATTGTATAGAAGGATGAGGCTTATATAGAGGTTAAGAACGCTGTATTAAGTTTTTGTATCATGAGAAACAAACTGTTAGGGAAATTCATTCTGGAATGTCATGTTTGTCCATTTTTGTTTTAATTGTACTATGAATAAAAAAATTATAAAAAAATAAAATAAAATAAAATAACCTCCAGTGATGGAGCACCCACGATTTCTGGAGGCAGGTTGTTCCACTGGTTAATTGTTCTAACTGTCAGGAAGTTTCTCCTTAGTTCTAGGTTGCTTCTCTCCTTGATTAGTTTCCACCCGTTTCTTGTCCTGCCTTCAGGCACTTTGGAGAATAGCTTGACTCCCTCTTCTTTGGGGCAGCCCCTGAGATGTTGGAATATTGCTATCATGTCCCCCCTCGTCCTTCTCTTCATTATTTATTTATTTATTTATGAGACTTATATACCACTTTAAGTGCAAGCACTCTCTAAGCAGTGTACACCAGTAAGCAATGTATATATATATATATTGTGTGTGGTACTCCTCTCTGTTTCTTGGTGGAAGGAGCCAGTATTGCTATATATCAAAGATGCCTGGAACACTGTTACCTTCCTGCCGAAATGATACCTCTTAATCTACTTCCATTTGCATGCTGTTGAATTGTTAGGTAGGCAGGAGATGAGGCAGAAACAGGAGCTCACCCAGTTGCATGGAGCTGGGGACTCAAACCCAAGCTGTCAGCTTTCCAGCTGAAAAGCTCAGCATCTTTAACTGCTGAGCCATCACACTCCTTAAAGGACGCTTACTAATTAATAAATGACCAGAACAGGTACACATTGTTGTTGTTGTTGTTGTTGTTAGTTGCGAAGTCGTGTCCAACCCATTGTGACCCCATGGACAATGTTCCTCCAGGCCTTCCTGTCCTCTTCCATCTTCTGGAGTCCACTTAAGCTCACACCTCCTGCTTCAGGGACTCCATCCATCCCCCTCATTCTCTGTCGTCCCCTTCTTCTATTGCCCTCCATCTTTCCCAGCATCAGGCTCTTCTCCAGTGAGTCCTTCCTTCTCATTAGGTGGCCAAAGTACCTGAGTTTCAACTTCAGGATCTGGCCTTCTAAAGAGCAGTCGGGGTTGATCCCTCCAGGACTAACCGGTTTGATGGCCTTACAGTCCAGGGGACTGGCAGCAGTCTTCTCCAGCACCATAGTTCAAAGGCCTCAATTCTTTGGTGTTCAGAATCCCAGTCTGAGTCCTCTGCAGCAATGGTGTTCCCTGGAGGCATTTAAGAAAAAAAAACTGAAAAGGTATAGAGTCTCCTGCTTGAGCAGTGGATTGGACTAAAAGACCTCCAAGGTCCTTTCCAGTTCGTGTTGTTGTTAGTTGCAAGGTAGTGTCCAACCCATCGTGACCCCATGGACAACGTTCCTCCAGGCCTTCCTGTCCTCTGCCATCTTCTGGAGTCCACTTAAGCTCACACCTACTGCTTCAGGGACTCCATCCAACCCCCTCATTCTCTGTTGTCCCCTTCTTCTCTTGCCCTCCATCTTTCCCAGCATCAGGCTCTTCTGCAGTGAGTCCTTCCTTCTCATTAGGTGGCCAAAGGACTTGAGTTTCAACTTCAGGACCTGGCCTTCTAAAGAGCAGTCGGGGTTGATCTCCTCCAGGACTGACCGATTGGATCACCTTGCAGTCCAAGGGACTCGCAGGAGTCTTCTCCAGCACCATAGTATTATTTCCTCCCTATTAGGCAAATAGGTAGCAACATCTCCCTGCATCAAAAGAGAATTAGGAAGCAGAGCAAAAGAATCAGCGAGGGGTGTCTTTGACCTATGTTCCAGTCAACAGGCTTTACAACTGACCAATCTAGCTTACAAGATTCTGTAACCTAAGCCCTTGTGCCTTGCAATGTAGTTAACTGATGAATCAGGCTCCAAATATAGCTCAAAGGGACCTTTGAGGTCTTCTAGTCCAACCCCCTCCTCAAGCAGGAGACCTGTACCATTGGAGAGAAGCAACCTGGAATTAAGGAGAAACTTCCCAACAGTGAGAACAATTAACCAGTGAAATGGCTTGCCTTCAGAAGCTGTGGGTGCTTCATCGCTGGAGGTTTTTAAAAACAGTTTGAAATGGTTTAGAGCAGTGGTTCTCAACCTTTTTAATGCCGCGACTCCCCAACCGGTCGTAAGTCGAGGACTAGTCAACTGGTGCAGCACCATTTGCAGAATGGGACTTTTGGCGGGCTCAGCAGGGCAGAGACAGCCTGGACAATTCCTATTGGCTTTTGAATGCCAATAGAATTAGACTCTATTCAAGGGAGTCTATTCTATTGCCTTTCAAAAACCAATAGAACAAAAGGGAGTAGCACAGTTAAGGAAAAGGGGGAAAAAATGGCGGACTGCGTTGTTTGGCGACCCCCGTGAAATGGTCGTTCGACCCCAAATGGGGTCCCGACTCACAGGTTGAGAACCACTGGTTTAGGGTCTCCTGCTTTGGGACAATCATGACCTGGATGAGAGACAATGTCCATAGACCCTGGAATTTTTGCACTCTGGACAATTTTTCTATGCATCAGAAGTCCTTCTCGTGCTGGAATCCTAGTTTGTAAATTTCCCCTCATTCAACAAAAGAGAGAACTTGGAGAGATGTCAAGGCAGCAAAATACAAATAATACAAGAGATTGTTGGTTTTCCCCCCCTCCTTTTCAAAAAAAATGTAACATTCCACAAGAAGGGAAAAAGCCACTAACAATGCAACATGTACTATCATAGCTGGTACAAACAAACTGACAACAGAAAACTCTCATTATTCATGGTTCACTGACTGCCCCAGTTTGCTAATAATTGAAAAACATGTGCACATACCTATTAAAAATGTTTCCCTTCATGAATGTTTAAGCAAATTAATTTGAGGAAGAAATGGTCTGCAGTTTTTTTTTTTTTTTAGAAAAAGGAAAAAAAAAGCAACAGAAGAGATAAACTGAAAATTAACCAGAAGGAAAAGAATTCAACAAGAATGAAAGGTTGTTATGTCTTTCTCCTGCAGACTCCTTTTTCCGTGTTTTTTTTTTTTTTCCCAGTCTCCTTTCATCGCTTCACTAAGTTTCAAATTCAGGTCTCTGAAATCCATAGAGCATAGGTAGAAGAAAGAAATTTATTTTCCAAAGCCCCAGAAGGCAACACAAGAAGCAATGGATGGAAAGTAACAAAGAAGAGAAGCAACCTAGAACTAAGGAGAAATTTCCTAGCAATGAGAACAATTAATCAGTGGAACAATTTACCTCCAGAGGTTGTGAGTGCTCCAACACTGGAGGATTTTAAGAAGCGATTGGACAACCATTTGTCTGAAATGGTATAGGGTCTCCTGCAATAGTAGTAACTGTGAGAGGGATCTTGGAGTCCTAGTTGACAATCACTTAAATATGAGCCAGCTGTGTGCTACAGCTGCCAAAAAAGCCAACACAGTGCTAGGCTGCATTAACAGAGGGATAGAATCAAGATCATGTGAAGTATTAATACCATTTTACAATGCCTTGGTAAGGCCACACTTGGAATCCTGCATCCAGTTTTGGTCACCACGATGTAAAAAAGATGTTGAGATTCTAGAAAGAGTACAGAGAAGAGCAACAAAGATGATTAGGGGACTGGAGGCTAAAACATATAAAGAACGGTTGCTGGAATTGGGTATGTCTAGTTTAACGAAGAGAAGGATGAGGGGTGACATGATAGCAGTGTTCCAATATCTCAGGGGCTGCCACAAAGAAGAGGGAAATGTCTGAAATGGTATAGGGTTTCCTGCCTGAGCAGGGGGTTGGACTCGATGACCTCCAAGATCCTTTCCAACTACTTCTTCTTCTTCTTCTTCTTCTTCTTCTTCTTCTTCTTCTTCTTCTTCTTCTTCTTCTTCTTCTTCTTCTTCTTCTTCTTCTTCTTCTTCTTCTTCTTCTTCTTCTTCTTCTTCTTCTTCTTCTTCTTCTTCTTCTTCTTCTTCTTCTTCTTCTTCTTATTATTATTATTATTATTATTATTATTATTATTATTATTATTATTATTATTATTATCATCATCATCATCATCATCATCATCATCATCATCATCATCATCATCTCCGTGGTCCCTTCCAACTCTGATGATGCTCTATGTTCTATGAAATAGAAGAAAAGTGATACTATATAATGACATGTTTCTTGTAACTTGTCTATTAACATCTCACTGTCCATATGGGAGGAAAAGAAAGCTAGCAATGCATGAATGTTGGTTAGTCCCGGGCTGTGGCCCATAGGCTGGGGACCCCTGGTATGTGGTATCCTGCTTGAGTAGGGTGTTAGATTAGAACACCTCCAACGTCCCTTCCAATTCTGCTATTCTGTTTCTTTTGGCCCATTCATACCTGCTGTTATCACTTGGATTTAACGAACAATGACTCATTCCTAGATTATTTCTGCATTTCTGGCTGGATTGTTTTTTTTTTCTTCTAGTTCTCCTTCTTTCACCTTCCTTTCTTGCAAGTGTTCTAATCTTTGCACACCTTGATCGCTATTAGATGATAATGATCAGACTCGGGCATCGTGATAAGGGAAGGAAACATTCTTTCACATTAAAGTTTCCACTGAAAATCAACTTTCAAAGTGAATGTGATGGTTATTCCTCTGAGGGCAACCTTGGGAGAAGCTGGTGCGATTTTGTGGAAATGAGGGAACTGTGCTTTCAGATATTTAACACAATAACCGAGTTGGAAGGGAACTTGGAGTTCTTCTAGTCAAACCCCCTGCATGAGCAGGAGACTCTACACAATTCTGGACAAATGGTTGCCCAGTCTCCTCTAGTGAATGATGATGGAGCACCCACAATGTTTGGAGGCAAGCCATTCCATTGTTCTAACTCTTTCTCTTTAGTTCTAGGTTGGTTCTCTCCTTGATTAGCTTCCATCCATTGCTTCTTGTCCGGCCTTCCAGTGCTTTGATAGATGGGTTGACCCCCTGTTCCTTGTGGTAGCTTATCAAATATTGGAACACTCCTATCATGTCACCCCTAGTCCTTCTTTTCACTAGAGTAGACGTATCCAATTCCTGCAACCATTATTCATACGTTTTAACCTCCAGCCCCCTGATCATCTTTGTTTATCTTCTCTGCACTCTTTCCGACTCTTTGTTATTCCAGAGTATTTATTGTTATTCACTAAGTCAGTGATGGCGAACCTTTTAGAGACCGAGTGCCCCAAAACTGGCCCCGCCCCTTCTCCACCCCCCGCCCCGCCCCCATCGCCACCCCGGCTGCCTGCAGGACCACTCACCGCCTCCAGGGCCCGCCGCAGATCGCCCAGGCAGCCCAGCAGTGCTATGGCAGTCACACCCTCTGCCCGCACCCTGCAGTATCAACTGTGCATGATGGGGTGTGAGGGCAGAGTCTTGTCTACGCTGCCTGGCTGCCATGTCCTTGGCTGCGCTGCTCTGTGTGGGCCACGTTCAGTGGCGACTCTCTTTCAGGGGAGCTGCTGGAGAGGAGGGGGTCGCGGGGGGAGGCAAAGCTGGGGCAACAGCACGTTGCCGCCTCTGCCACCTATGCCATAGGTTCGCCACCACTGTGCTAAGATCTATTTATTTATTTATTTATTTATGAGACTTATATACCGCTTTAAGTGCAAGCACTCTCTAAGCGGTGTACACCAGTAAGCAATGTATATATATATTTACATTGCCCCCAACAATCTGGGTCCTCATTTTACCTACCCCAGAAGGATGGAAGGCTGAGTCAACCTTGAGCCGGTGAGATTTGAACCACTGACCTGCTGAACACAGTCAGCTAAAGTGGCCTGCAGTACTGCACTCTAACTGCTGCGCCACCTCGGCTCTCTTCCTCTGAGCAATTAAATTATCAGCATGTTCCCTCCCTAAATTAGCTGTCATATATCACATTATCCAATTAGTGTTAACGTCAAAGGTTTCCTTCCTCTTTCTTTCCCCTGGCTTTGCCCCCACCCCCTTCTACTCTGTATTAACCTCAAAAATACCAGACAGTTCTGCATATTGTCAAAGCAAGAATTACAATATTTGCAGCGTTGACACCACTACACTAAGTCATATCTGACTCTTTACGACCCCATGGACCATAGCATACCAGTCCCACCCCCCATCCTCTGCTGTCTTTCAGAGTTTGCCCAAATTCATGGTCATTGTGTTGATGACACCATCTAACCATCTCATCCTCTGCTGTCCCCTTCTCCATTTGACTTCCATCTTTCCTGATCTCAGGGTCTTCTCCAAGGACTCCTCTCTTTTCATCTGGGAGCCAAAGTCATTGAGTTTCATCTTCAGGATCTGTCCTTCCAAAGGACAGTCAGAGTTTGATTTCCTTTAGGATTGTCTGATTGGATCTCCTTGTAGTCCATATGACCGTGACTTGCCATTCTGCTGTTCACATCTTCATTGACTCTGTTCATTGGAAGCTGGTTGTGAAGGACACAAAGGGTGACCATGTGACTGAGTGATGTTGTGATGGTTGCAAATGCGAGGACAGATTTTTCAGCACCATCACTAAACAGAGCAGTTGTTAAGCGAGGATTATCTGTATTGGAAGCTCTAAAAGGAGAGAGAAAAACACTGCCTATAGTTTTCTATAGTATAGACAAGAAACAATGGATGGAAACTAATCAAGGAGAGAAGCAAGCTAGAACTAGGAGAAGTTTCCTAACAGTAAGAACAATTAACAATTAAAGCAGAAGTTGTGGATGTTCCATCGCTGGAAGCTTTTAAGAAGAGACTGGACAGCTACTTTTCTGGAATGGTATATGTTATCCTACTTGAGTAGGGTGTTGGACTAGAAGACCTCCAAGGTCCCTTCCAACTCTGTTATTCTGTTTTGTTTCTTTCAAGAGTCTGTGTCATGGTTCCAATAGATGAGACCAGAAAATAAAGAACTCCAAGGCAGCAGATTTCCCTAGAGAACATATTTATTTGGCTACAAAATATCAGCACATTCAAAAGTGAAACCAAGACCGAAGTTTTCCCCCAAAGTTTACAGTGTTACAAAGTTAATTTTCCCACCCCCAACAATATGTCACAGATCACATTCCCCAATCAACTACTTTGGCGGGCTTTCTAGCGAAAGCTTCGGCCCGCCCAAACTCAAGCAGCAGTGACCTTGGTTCCCACAGAACAATTTGTTGTTTTGTCTAAATTATGAAATGCTCATTCCCCCCTCCCAAACGAAAACGAAGGAAAATGGCTTCAGTCAGGTTTGTTTGCAGTGTTGACAGTCTGTTTCTTTCAAGAGTCTTCCTCCAGCGCCACAAAAGCATCGATTCATCAGTGCTCAGCTTTCCTTATGGTCCAACTCTCCCAGCCATACATTACTACTGGGAGAACCAGAGCTTTCTCTATATGGACCTATGTTGGCAAGGTGATGTCTCTGCGTTATAAAATGACTCTGTCTAGGTCAGTGTTTCTCAACCTTGACAATTTTAAGGCATGTGGACTTCAACACCCAGAATTCAACAGGCAGCAATGCTGGCTGTGGAATTCTGGGAGCTGAAGTCCACATGCCTTAAAATTGTCAAGGTTGAGAAACACTGGTCTAGGTTTCCATAGCTTTCCTCCCAAGGAGCAAGCATCTTTCAATTTCACTGCTGCGGTTGCCATCTGCAGTGATCTTGGAGCCCAAGCAAATGAACGAAGGAAGTTCAGGTGCCTTTTCAAAAAGCACCTTTGGGACAATGCTCTGATACATACACCCATTGTTTTATCACAGAATGATACCCAGGCTGAAATGTTAGATGTGCTTTGGAAGGTCCTTCCAGCTCAACTTTGTGAGAACCTATCAAAGCAAGAACTTTGATAAGACAAACTGTCCAAACATATCCCCATGTGCAGTCTAATATTCTCTAGAAAGTCTACACTTATGACAGATTTTGGGCTGGTGGAAAAGGATAATGTGCAGAAGAACTCACCATCTCCTCACTAGAACTCACCATCTCCTGGTGATTAATTCCAAGTCAAACCCACCTCTCCTTCTTCTACCTGTCCTCCTCCTCCTCCTCCTCCTCCTCCTCCTCCTGTCCTCCTCCTCCTCACCTCCTCCTCTTCTTCTCCTCCTCCTCCTTCTTCCATCCTCCTCCTCCTCCTCTTCTCCTTCTCCTCATTCTCTCCTCCTCGTCCTCCTCCTCCTTCTGTCCTCCTCGTCCTCATCCTCCTTCTTTCCCCCTCCTCTCCTCCTCCTCCTCCTCATTTCCTCCTGCTCCTTCTGTCCTCCTCCTCCTTCTCTCCTCCTTCTGTCCTACTCCTTCCCTCCTCCTCCTCCTCTTTTCCTCCTCTTCCTGCTCTCCTCCTCCTCCTCCTCCTCCTCTTTTCCTCCTCCTCCTCCTCCTCCTCCTGCTGAGTCTGATTTCAAGGAATACCAAGGAATAGTTTGACCTTGAAAGAACGAACATGCGTAAGTGAAGAAGAGTTGTAGAGAATAAGGAAGGGGGTTTTGATGGAAATGCAAGTTACCCAGACAGAAGAGGTTGATTTTTTTTTTAAGTCCAAAGCAATGAAATAACATTTTTTTTTGTCTTATCATGTACTTGATTTTCTAGTTGATCTACCAAGCAAAAGTGACAGGTGACGTCAGAACATTTTTCCAAATAGTGCAAGGAAGAAACTTAACATTTCTTTGCAATTGTCGTATCTCCTTACCAAGTACTTCAACGTACAGAATATAAAAGAACACACCTGGAAGGGACTTTGGAGATCTTCTAGTCTAGTCTCTGCTCAAGCAGGAAACCCTATGCCATTTCAGACAACCTTTTGTGTAGGCAGGTTGTTCCACTGATTAATTAACAGAATAGTAGAGTTAGAAGGGACCTTGGAGGTCATCTAGTCCAACCCCCTGCTCAGGCAGGGAACCCTATACCATTTCGGACAAATGGCTGTCCAGTCTCTTCTTAAAAACTTCCAGCGTTGGAGCATTCACAGCTTCTGGAGGCAGGTTGTTACACTGATTAATTGTTCTGTTAGGAAATTTATCCTTTGTTCCAGGTTGCTTCTCTCCTTGATTGGTTTCCATCCATTGGTTCTTGTCCTGCCTTCAGGTGTTTTGGAGAACAGCTTTACTGCCTCTTCTTTGTGGCAGCCCCTGAGATATTTGTTCAAGTGTTCTTTATTTATGTGAGAACTGAGACTTTCAGAATAATTCATTCAAGCCAGTTACATGTTGTACACCCTTTATTTCTGATATTTAGAAAGAGTGAACATGTTAACCCCAACATTCTTAAGTAGGAAAATCAACAATTTCTTTGGGTGTTCAACTGCTCAATCACTCATGTTCTTTTTTTCCCATCTTTTCCCATTTCTTTTCCTTTACTTCTGAAGATAACAGGAGCAAATAAATACAGATTTTCATCTCCATCAAGGGGATATGCAACATTTGATTGAGCAGCAGAGGGAAATAATAAGATAGACAGAAACAAGTTACAAGGGAAAAAAAGTGGAGAAGAAGAGAGAGAATGTACTCAGCTGATCAAATCTTTCATTCCCAAGCAGAAATAATTACAGTCATGGTCAGTGGGGATGTTTTGACAATTTTACAGTGGCAATGCAGCAGGTTTGTTTCAACAAGATTTGATATTCTGGACCAAGCACACTAGCCCAGTTTTTGAGGAATTGCCTATAATTGTTATTACATTTTTAGATATGATGCTGTATTAAAATGTAAAAAAAGGAAATCTGTAAAAAGGTCTGGAGGAGGAGGAGGAAGAGGAGGAGGAGGAGGAGGAGGAGGAGGAGGACGACGACGACGACGATGACTCCACTGATTATCCTCACTGCCAGGAAGTTTCTGCTTAATTCCAGGTTGCTTCTCTCTTTGATCAGTTTCCAACCATTGTTTCTCATCTTGCTCTCAGGTGCTTTGATGAACAACCTGCCCCCACCTCTCTGCCTTGTGGCAGCCCCTCAGATACTGAAACACTGCTATCATGTCTCCCCTATTTCTTCTTTTCTTTAAACTGGCCAAACTCAAATCCCGCAACCATTCTTCCTACGTTTTGGTCTCCAGGCCTTGGATCATCTTAGTTGCTCTTCTCTGAATTTTTTCCAAACTCTTAACATCATTTTTGTGATATGGTGCAGGGTTCCAGTTATGGTCTTTCTAGGGTTTTATAAAGTGGTACTAATACTCCATGGAGAAGGAGAAGGAGAAGGAGAAGGAGAAGGAGAAGGAGAAGGAGAAGAGAAGGAGGAGTAGAAGTAGAAGTAGAAGAAGAAGAAGAAGAAGAAGAAGAAGAAGAAGAAGAAGAAGAAGAAGGAGGAGGAGGAGGAGGAGGAGGAGGAGGAGGAGGAGAAGGAGGAGGAGGAGGAGGAGGAGGAGGAGGAGAAGGAGGAGGAGGAGGAGGAGGAGGAGGTGGAGAGGAAGATTTGACTTGGAGTCAATCACCAGGAGATGATGAATTCCAGTCCTACCTTAGGCATGAAAGCCGACCGGGTGACTTTGGGCCAATCACCAGGAAACAGTGAGTTCTAGTCGCACCTTAAGCATGAATGCCAGCTGGGTGACTTTGGGCCATCCAGCAGGAGACTGTGTGTTGAAAAAAAAAATTAAGCACAAAGATATGGCATATGAATAGTAGTTTGAACTTGCTTGATAGAATCACATAACCTTCACTGAACAAAGCACATCTGTTGTTCGCTGATTGATCATGTAGAAAAAACTTTGGTAGAAAAACAGACAAAGGAAGATCAAGAGTTGAAGCTCATTTGGCTACACATTCGCAATCTGCTATTTTTTTTTCTTTTTTCTTAAAAAAAAAGACAAGTTCAAAAGTATCAAGAAAATACAGATTGTGTGAAGGTGAACACATATTTAAATTTCTCTTTTATGTTAATGATTTTTCATTATTTATTCAACATCCCGCATGCCAAGCTCACTTCAAAGTGACTGTTGAATCAATACCTTTGATCTTGAAGCCAGTGGGCTGTGGGCCACTGGTCGCTAGAATGAGAAATAACCCCTTTCTCAAAGGATGGACAGCCATCTACTCCTGCCAACCTCGCAGGCGCTTACTGACTGAACTCAGAAGTGAGGTTGACCAGAATGATGGATAAGTAAAAGTTCATTAATTCCAACCACTTTGTTTCACAGTTCTGTGGTCCCCGTGGCGAAACGATTCTGAAAAAAAAGAAAAGAAAAAAGAAACTTCTGGATGAAAGCCTCACTGCAAATTCCATGGGGGCTTGGATTGACTATTAAGCCTGCTGGACCCCATTCTTCATGGGGACTAAGTTTCTCTGTTGAGGGTTTTAGTGGCAAATGGACTGAACACTTGGTGAGCAGGGTCTTACTGCTGTTGAACCTCCAGTTTTTGTTCTCTGGGTCTAACTTCAACTTGAGCTTCAGCTTGGGATTTTGTTCAGCTTCAAGAAAGGAGGTAGGACTATCAGATAGAAAACATACAGGACCTTTTCACTGGGGAAAGAAGAAAAATGAAGTTCCATTTAGTTTCAAAGAAAGATAGATAGATAGATAGATAGATAGATAGATAGATAGATAGATAGATAGATAGATAGATAGATAGACAGACAGACAGACAGACAGACAGACAGACACATGATAGCGTGAAAGGTAGATGGAGATACAGATAATAGGTAAATGATAGGTGATGGATGGATGGATGGATAGATAGACAGATAGACAGGCACATGATAGGTAGGTAGGTAGGTAGGTAGGTAGGTAGATAGATAGATAGATAGATAGATAGATAGATAGATAGATAGATAGATATAGACAGAGGCACAGATCATAGATAGATAGATAGATAGATAGATAGATAGATAGATAGATAGATAGATAGATAGATAGATAGATAGATAGATAGATAGATAGATAGATAGACAGACAGACAGACAGACAGACAGACAGACAGACAGACAGACAGACAGACAGACAGACACATGATAGCTTGAAAGGTAGATAGAGAGAGACAGATGATAGGGAAATGATAGGTAATGGATAGATAGATAGATAGATAGATAGATAGATAGATAGATAGATAGATAGATAGATAGATAGAGACAGACAGACAGACAGACAGACAGACAGACAGACAGACAGACAGACACATGGTAGCGTGAAAGGTAGACAGAGATACAGATGATAGGTAAATGATAGGTGATGGATGGATGGATAGATAGACAGACAGGTACATGATAGATAGATAGATAGAGAGAGAGAGAGAGAGAGAGAGGAGAGAGAGAGAGAGAGAGAGAGAGAGAGACAGACAGACAGACAGACAGACAGAGACAAAAATGGATATCTTGGTCAGAAGGCAAACAAATGTTGATGGAGTTAACAGGAGAAGATTTGATTTGCTGGGACCTGGGTAGAGAACTAATGGCCAGGGTAAATTGAAATGGGTAGCAATTGAGAGGCTAATACATTGGAGCAAAGGAAGCAAATGGAAAAGCAATAACCTGCACAAGGGGTAAAGAATAGGCAATAAATTAATTGAAGGTAAATTGATGTAGGTTGATTGAGAGGTAAATGGAACTGGGGAAGAAACGAAGCTGAATAACATCTTGAGAGAGAAGTTGGGGTGTAATGAGGAAAACTGAGAGCCTTCTCTTCTGCCTCCAGACATTTATCTCCCTTAAGTTAAAGAACTGCAACCAAATCCTTATTTTGTTTTCCAGGAAAAGGGGATGGAAAGAGCCGTAAAATGTTGATTTCAGGGTCTTGGGACCTCACTGCAAGAAGCCAATGTTTCTCAACCTTGGCAACTCTAGGATGGGTGGAGTTCAACTCCCAGAATTCCCCAGGAACAAGAAGACGGTCCTCACTGGAAAGATGAAGATGTGCTGCTGAGAATGGGGTGAACACTGAAACCCAGATGAATGAATAATATTGGGACATGTCAAAGAGAAGAACATTCTTCAGAAGGCATCATTACACAGTTATTTAAATATAGTTAACCATTAAAGAGATCATGATATAGAAAAGATGCTGTAGGCCCAAGAAAGAGTGCAGAGAAGAGCAGTGAAGATGATCAGGGGTCTGGAGGCTAAATCCAGGGATGAATGGCTAAGGCAGGGGTAGGCCACCTTGGCTCTTTTATGACTGGTGGACTTCAACTCCCAGAATTCCTGAGCCAGCATGGCTCAGCTTGGAAACCTCTCCCTTTCCCCTCAATGTGGCTGGCTCAGGAATTCTGGGAGTTGAAGTCCACCAGTCATAAAAGAGCCAAGGTTGCCTATCCCTGGGCTAAAGGAACTAAATATGTTTAGCCTAATGAAGAGAAGGCTTAATGGGGACATGATTGTTGTTGTTGTTGTTGTTGTTAATTGTGAACTTGTGTCCGACCCATCGCAACCCCATGGACAATGTTCCTCTAGGTCTTCCTGTCCTCTACCATCTTCTGCAGTCCATTTAAGTTCACACCCACTGCTTCAGTGACTCCATCCAGCCATCTCATTCTCTGTCATCCTCTTCTTCTATTGCCCTCAATCTTTCCCAGCATTAGGCCCTTCTCCAGTGAGTCCTTCCTTCTCATTAGGTGGCCAAAGTATTTGAGTTTCAGCTTCAGGATCAGGACATGATAGCATCTTCCAATACTTGAAGGACTGTCATGAGGAAGAGGGTATCCATTGATTGTCCACAGGGCCCGAGGGCAGGACAAGAAGCAATGGGTGGACGTTTCTCAGAGGGAGATCAACCTGGAAATAAGGAGGAATTTCCTGACAAGTGAGAAAGGATAAGCAATGGAACAGCTTGTCTCCTGGAATTGTGGAAGCCAAGAAAATATTGGGCAACAATTTGGTATAATTGGACAGAGGGGTGGACAAGAAGACTTCCAAGATGCCTTACAGATCTCTAGAATACAGAATAACAGAATTGGAAGAGACACTGAAAGTCTTCTAGTCCAACCCTCTGCTCAGGCAGGAGACATTTCAGACAAATGCTAGTCCAATCTCTTCTTAGAAACCTCCAGAGATGGAGCACCCACAAATTCCCGAGGCAAGTCGTTCCATCGATAAATTATTCTAACTAAATTCTAAATTCCTCCTTCATTCTAGTTTAGATCTTTCCTTGACAGTCACTTGTCTGAAATGATATAGGTTCTCCTGCTTGAGCAGGGGGCTGGAATAGAAGACCTCCAAGATCCCTTCCAGTTTCTATTCTATTCTATTCTATTCTATTCTATTCTATTCTATTCTATTCTATTCTATTCTATTCTATTCTATTCTATTCTATTCTATTCTATTCTACTCTACCCTACCCTACCCTACCCTACCCTACTCTACTCTACTCTACTCTACTCTACCTTACCCTATCCTATCCTATCCTATCCTATCCCACCCTACTGTACCCTACCCTACCCTACCCTACCCTACTCTACTTTACTCTACTCTACTCTATACTACACTATTCTATTCTATTCTATTCTATTCTATTCTATTCTATTCTATTCTATTCTATTCTATTCTATTCTATTCTACTCTACTCTACTCTATCCTATCCTATCCTACCGTACCTTACTCTACTCTACTCTACTCTACTCTACTCTATTCTACTCTACTCTACTCTACTCTACTCTACTCTACTCTATGCTACACTATTCTATTCTACTCTACTCTACTCTACTCTGCTCTGCTCTACTCTAATCTACTCTATTCTATTCTATTCTATTGTATTCTATTCTATTCTACACTCTACTCTACACTCTATTCTGTTCTGTTCTATTCTTGATTAGTTTCCATGTGTTGCTTGTTGGATGGAAACTAATTGAGAAAAGAGCCTTGAATAGATCTTGATTTTATGTTCTTAGATCTCCTAGACTACATCCAATTATGTCAGCATCAGACCATAAGAGAAGAGGCTGAAACAGCACAACAATCCACACTCCACATTTCTGTTACCTTCTCCTATTTCCCTTTTCTACCCCAAGCGGTGTTAAGCAAAGCCAACAGAGCACAAATCATATACCTGTGCTGCAAAAGATATCTACTTACGTGGCAGTGAGTTCATTTCAGTTCAGTGAGATGTACCGGTGCGCAGACGGGGACTGAACATTAGAGAAGCAACGGTTTTCTATTTAATGGGTAGATGAACAGGGATATTGGAGAAAGAGGCCACGGGTTTCTCAGGAGGAAACATAGGATGAGCCACCATGATGAAATCTGTGTTGGGCAGTCAAGTATATAATTCAAAGAGACGGCCAACTTCCCATTTCGAAATAGTTCAGAGTATAAATTCAACAGCAAATACATCAATTAATGGCTACCCTGGGTACAAAAAAAGGGGGGGGGCTTAGCCAAAAGCAGACATTTCAAAAGGCTGGATGCAAAAATATACATGTTAAGAAAAGATACATAGAAGACGCATACATCGGTGGTGGAATTCAGTCGGTTCGCACCACTTTGGCAGAAACGGTAGCTATTTTTTTGTTGCTCAGACTCAGAATGGACTTCCGGAAGCGGCATCCATGCAGAGAACCAGTTGTTCACATATTTGAATCCCACCACTGGATAGATAGATAGATAGATAGATAGATAGATAGATAGATAGATAGATAGATAGATAGATGATAGATAGGTAGATGATAGATAGATAGATAGATAGATAGATAGATAGATAGATAGATAGATAGATAGATAGATAGATAGATAGATAGATAGATAGATAGATAGATAGATAGAGTGGTGGGATTCAGCCAGTTCGCACTACTTCGGCAGAACCGGTAGCTAATTTTTTGTTCCTCAGACCCAGAATGGACTTCCGGAAGCGGCATCCATGCAGAGAACCGGTTGTTCACATATTTGAATCCCACCACTGGATAGATAGATAGATAGATAGATAGATAGATAGATAGATAGATAGATGATAGATAGGTAGATGATAGATAGATAGATAGATAGATAGATAGATAGATAGATAGATAGATAGATAGATAGATAGATAGGTAGATGATAGATAGATAGATAGATAGATAGATAGATAGATAGATAGATAGATAGATAGATAGATAGATAGATAGATAGATAGATAGATAGAGTGGTGGGATTCAGCCAGTTCGCACTACTTCGGCAGAACCGGTAGCTAATTTTTTGTTCCTCAGACCCAGAATGGACTTCCGGAAGCGGCATCCATGCAGAGAACTGGTTGTTCACATATTTGAATCCCATCACTGGCATACATGCATGCGTGCATAAGGAAAAGCAGCGAGAGAGGTAGTCCTCAGGTTACAATGGTTCATTCACATGACCGTTTGAAAGGACAACGGCATTGAAAACAGTGATTTACGATAGATTTTCATACTTAGGGTTGTTACAGCGTCATCATCATCATCATGATCATCATCATCATCAAGTTGGAAGGAACCTTGGAGGTCATCCAGTCCAACCCCCTGATCAGGCAGGAATCCCTACACCATTTTGGACAAATGGCTGTCCAGCCTCTTCTTAAAAACTTCCAGTGTTGGAGCATTCATCACTTTTGGAGGCAGGTTGTTCCATTGGTTAATTGTTCTAACAGTCAGGAAGTTTCTCCTTAGTTCCAGGTTGCTTCTCTCCTTGATTAGTTTCTATCCATTGCTTCTTGTCCTGCCTTCAGGGGCTTTGGAGAATAGCTTGACTCCCTCTTCTTTGGGGCAACCCCTGAGATATTGGAACGTTGCTATCATGTCCCCCCTCGTCCTTCTCTTCGTTAAACTAGACATACCCAATTCCAGCAGCCTTTCCTTCTATGCTTTAGCCTCCGGTCTCCTGATCATCTTTGTTGCTGTTCTCTGCTCTCTTTCTAGGGT
Organism: Crotalus helleri; assembly: GCA_024509115.1. Lineage (NCBI taxonomy): Eukaryota > Metazoa > Chordata > Lepidosauria > Squamata > Viperidae > Crotalus > Crotalus helleri. Next base: position 1,772,092 of record JAKSXO010000068.1, on the reverse strand, counting down.
CTCAACATCTTTTTTACATCGTGGTGACCAAAACTGGATGCAGTATTCCAAGTATGGCTTTACCAAGGCCTTGTAAAGTGGTATTAATACTTCACGTGATCTTGATTCTATCCCTCTGTTAATGTAGCCTAGCACTGTGTTGGCCTTTTTGGCAGCTGCAGCAAAGGGCTGGCTCATATCTCAGTGATTAAATTTAAATTTTGATGCAATCAAAATTCAGACACATGCCAATTGTCTCGTATTTATGTTAGTTACAGTGTCCTGGGAGTCATGTGACCTTGCGACAAGCCAGATTCATTTACCAACCGTATCACTAACTTAATAACTGCAGTGATTCGCTTAACAATTGTGGCAAGAAAAGTGGCAAAATGGGGCAAAACGTGGTTAAATAAACTAATCACAGACAAGTGAACTTGAGTATTTCTGGTGCTGATACAAACCGGATAAAGACAGGTTTTACTCATGCCTAAGGAGAGAGTCCTGTTTTTCTGACTGGAGAAGACACCCTTTATAGTCACACACACTTACTGTTTTTGCATAACACGGATAACCCAAAGATGCTTTTTCGTGTGTTTTTTTTTCCTTTGAAGACGTTTCGCTTCTCATCCCAGAAGCTTCTTCAGCTCTGACTGGATGGTGGGGAATGGAAGGATTTATACTCCTTGCAGACAGCTGGTCATTTGTATTTTTAGAGGGTTGTTGAGGCCACTTGGAGGTTGACCTGGGTCCTCAGGGTCACCTGTGTAGTGTGAAGCCTTCTGGGAACTGTTGAAAGGACAAGATTCAGCCGTCCATTGCATTTAAAAGACAAAGACTTTGAAGACAGCAAAGTCCACATTCTGGACAGAGAGGACCGCTGGTTTGAAAGAGGGGTCAAAGAGGCCATCTAGGTCAAAACTGAACAACCCTTCTTCAACAGAGGGGAAGGGACACATTACCATCTATCTGAAGTCTACAACACAGTTATTTCAGCAGTTCCTTTTAGAGAGAGAAAGAGACCAAGTAATGGACATCTTTTCACTACCTCTCTTTTTTTTTCCCCCAATAGTCTTCCAAAGATGTAAAAGCATGGAGATTATTCTTAGGACCTCTCTTTCAACTCTCCTTCTCCTTCTCCCTCTTCTCCTTCTCTTTCTCCTTCTCCTTCCATCCTTTTTCTTCCCCTTCTCATTTTCCTTCTCCTTCTCTCCCTTCTTCCATCCTTTTCCTTCCCATTCTCCTTCTCCTTCTCCTTCTCTTTTTCCTCCTTCTCCTTCCATCCTTTTCCTTCCCCTTCCCCTTCCCCTTCCTCTTCCCCTTCCCCTTCTCCTTCTCCTTTTCCTCCTTCCCCTTCTCCTTCTCCTCCCCTTCTTTTTTCCTCCTTCTCCTTCCATCCTTTTCCTTCCCCTTCTCATTTTCCTTCTCCTTCTCTCCCTTCTCCTTCCATCCTTTTCCTTCCCCTTCCCTTCCCCTTCCCCTTCCCCTTCCCCTTCCCCTTCCCCTTCCCCTTCTCCTTCTCCTTCCCCTTCCCCTTCCTCTTCCCCTTCCCCTTCTCCTTCTCCTTCTCCTTCTCTTTTTCCTCCTTCTCCTTCCATCCTTTTTCTTCCCCTTCTCCTTTTCCTTCTCCTTCTCTCCCTTCTTCCATCCTTTTCCTTCCCCTTCCCCTTCTCCTTCTCCTTCTCTTTTTCCTCCTTCTCCTTCCATCCTTTTCCTTCCCCTTCCCCTTCCCCTTCCCCTTCCTCTTCCCCTTCCCCTTCTCCTTCTCCTTTTCCTCCTTCCCCTTCTCCTTCTCCTTCCCCTTCTTTTTTCCTCCTTCTCCTTCCATCCTTTTCCTTCCCCTTCTCATTTTCCTTCTCCTTCTCTCCCTTCTCCTTCCATCCTTTTCCTTCCCCTTCCCTTCCCACTCCCCTTCCCCTTCCCTTTCCCCTTCCCCTTCCCCTTCCCCTTCTCCTTCTCCTTCTCCTTCCCCTTCCTCTTCCCCTTCCCCTTCTCCTTCTCCTTCTCCTTCTCCTTCTCCTTCTCTTTTTCCTCCTTCTCCTTCCATCCTTTCCTTTCCCCTTCCCCTTCCCCTCCTCCTCCTTCTTCTCCCCCTGCCCCAATGAGAATGATGACAGACAGGCCAGCTCTCTATCGGAAGCATATAACTTCATTAATGCATTTCACTCATCCTTTTGGCCGTTTCAGCAGCTGTCTCCCAGCACTCTTAATGGCCTTGTTTCTAGTCGCACATGCTCCGGTGTCCAACTGCAGGCTCCAGCGGATGAACTGGAGAGTTCTAATCAGGGTTAACTCATTTTCTCCCCCTTACAGATAATGAGACGAGTCAGCTGGATTCAGAAACTTGCAGATCCAGTGAAATTGTGCTCCGCTCGGTACAGATGTTAAAACTAATTGACCAGCAACTTGGGAGTCCAAAATGGTATATTAAAAGAATGAACCAGAGTAAGCATGATAGAGCAGGCCATTGTAGCAGGCAGATTGGCAGTCTGTGGGAGCTGGGATTCAGCCCGGTGTGCTTCTTGTTTGTGGCGCTGAACGGGGAAAAGGCCGACTGCCACAGCTTCCTTCCTGCAGCGCAGAGGCGGTGTGCTGCTTTGTGCTTCAACACTGTCCCTCCGCAGCGGTTGTGTGGGCGAACCAAATGCTGAGTGCCGCCGAGGCGAAAGAGCATAAAATCACTGATTCTGCATTTACGGGGTCATAAAATCCTGCTTTCTATGTGAAAAGCATTTAATAGTGGACATTTTTAATGTCTCCTCTCAGACAAGTTGCAAGACACAAGGGATTGGAATAATTACTCAGGGTAAAATATTAGGACTAAATGCTTGTCAAGGAAACAGATGGTTCATCCCCCTTCTCTCTCTCTCTCTCTCTCTCTCTCTCTCTCTCTCTCTCTCTCTCTCTCTCTCTCTCTCTCTCTCTCTCTCTTTCCCCTTCCCACCAATGTTTTCCAGGCCAAAATGGATGCTTTGTGTTCCTGACAGTTTGACAGTTGACCAAGAGAGGGACATATGATGCTAACTCTAAATGGAAACAAGCAAGGCAAGATAAGAATTGGGCCCTGAGAGAAAACAGAAGGCAAAGTATCAGCCAGTCAGTCAATCGTGGTTGAATTATGTAAAACAGAGCTGGCTTCTCCTATGAATACAGAATTTTTGAAGTGGGGGAGAGGTGTATTATAAATACAAACTAACACAGAAAAATCTGGCGGTGCAGAAGCTCTGGAGATAATTCTTCCTGCCTGGATCACCTCATTTTCTCCTCCTGCTTCCTCTACTTGCAAGATTTCATGTTTCCTAAGAACAGGATAAGGCCAACCTAGAGCTGTATAATTGAACACCAATTAGCACAGCCTTAATTGCACAGCCCACAGATAGAATTCACCATAGTTTCAACTGGGAAATTGTGAGTATTCCAATTTAGACAATACGCCAGTCAAGGAATTACCAACTCAGACAAACAAGCTAACAGTAAATCACCACCTAATCAAGGAATCACAATGAATGCTCGCACCAAAGCTGGCAGGACAAGCCATTGTATACACTGTAAACAGATAGCAAGCCCCACTCCCTTCTAGCACTGTTGATGTTATTGAGTTGGATAATAAAACGTCTGCAAGAAAACAACCAAATTCAGACAGCAGCGAGAACCCCATAGTAGAACTGGAGAAGGCAGAGAGAAAATTGAGGCAGTGGTGTTAATTCATTGTCTATCTCCAGTTTCATTTAGACATCCTCTAAGTAAATTTTACTAGGATATGTGGGTTATTATTTTACCTATTTTCTTAAGCCGGTATTTTTGGGTCTCTGGTATTTTGAGATCCACTTGGAATTTTGAGATCATATTAGAAGTATGTTCAAAAGCATTGGTCATAAAATGAGCAAGCTCTTGAACAGCCAAGCATCCAACCATCCATCCTTCCTTCCTTCCTTCCTTCCTTCCTTCCTTCCCTCCCTCCCTCCCTCCCTCCCTCCTTCCTTCCCTCTCTCCTTCCTTTCTTCCTTTATTTTTTTCTCTCTCTTTCTTTCTCTCTCTTTCTTTCTCTCTCTCTCTTTTTCTTTCTTTCTTTCTTTCTTTCTTTCTTTTTTTCTTTCTCTCTTTCTTTTTTTCTTTCTAAACAATTATTTGGGCTGTACTCAATCCATTTTTAATTTCTAGAAATGGTGATGAAGAGACCTAAGGCATTCTGGTAAATAAAGGTAATATTAAAACCTGATGCTCTTCTTTGCTTTAAGCCACTTCCAATTTATTACTCATTCTTTGCTTATTGATTAGCATTTCGTGAAAACAATATAAAACAACAGGGATAATGCCAAAGATTTGGTGATCACCAAAGGCCCCAAATTGGTGACCCTAAATTTATAACCTTTTTCAATCAAATTCCAGTGAATTATATTTGTCTTTAGAAGGGAAAAAAAAAACACCAGAAAGAAATTCACTTTGTTTGCATTTGTAAATTGTTTTCTATTCTGCACTTTCTCATGGGGCTATTGGAAGGCAGTTGACATATGTCTGTCTTTGCAAAGTACTTGGAAAAGGTAGTTGGTGCAAACTGTGGCAGCCAGGTTGCTGTCTAGTGCAAAGTCACAACAAATCCATCACTATTCCAATTGTATCAGCTGCCAGATTGCTTCCGAAAACTATTCCAAGCTCTCATTTTTATTTTTAGCAGGAAAGCTTTCAACACTGAAGGTCCAAAATACTTGAAGAATTGGCCATCTCCCAAAGAAATATCTCGCAGCGGTAACCTCTGTGTTGGATTCTTCTCTGTTGTGAATCTTCTTGGATGGTAGGAGATGCTTCTGTAAATTGGAGGGAAATCAATTAAGCAACAGAATCCCATCTGGAGGTTGCTGCATTTCCCATATAGGAAAGATAGAAAACTGATGGCAAGACAAAAGACCTAGTGGCCCATCAAGTCTGCCCTATGAGTTTATTTGTTTTCTTTTCCATTTATTTATTATTTTCATTTTTTTTTAAAAAAAATTGTCAAGTGATGGACATGTGACAGAATAAGAAAATAACAGCGCTGGAAGGGGCCTTAGAGGTCTTCAGCCCCCCTGCTCAAGCAAGAGACCCTATACCATTTCAGATGAATGGCTGTCCATTCCAAACCTCCAGTGATGGAGCATCCACCACTTCTGGTGGCAAGCTGTTCCACTGGTTAATTGTTCTCAGTATCAGGAGAGTTCTCCTTATTTCTAGGTTGGTTTTCTCCTGGATTATAATTTCCATCCCTTGCTTCTTGTCCTGTCTTCAGATACTTTGGAGAATAGGTTGACCCCCCTCTTGTTTGTGACAGCCCCTTAGATATTGGAACACTGCTGTCATGTCAACCCTAGTCCTTCTTTTTATTAGACTACACATAACCAGTTCCAGCAACCGTTCTTTGTAAGTTTTAGCCTCCAGTCCCCTGATCATCTGTGTTGCTGTTCTCTGCACTCTTTCCAGAGTCTCAAAATGTTTTTTTATATCATGGGAACCAAAACTGGATGCAGGATTCCAAGGGTGGCCTTACCAAGGCATTATAAAGTGGTACTAACACTTCACAGGATCTTGATTCTATCCCTCTGTTAATGCAGCCTAGCATTGTGTTGCCTATTTTTCCCCTTCTATTTGCCCTGTTCCAAACAATAATGGTGAAAAAAAAGCAAAGTTCTACATTTAGGCAAGAAAAACCAGATGTACAGATATAGGAGGTACTTTGCTCAATAGTAGTAACTGTGAGAGGGATCTCAGAGTCCTAGTGGACAATCACTTAAATAAGATCCAGCAGTGTGCTGCAGCTGCCAAAAAGGCCAACACAGTGCTGGGCTACATTAACAGAGGGATAGAATCAAGATCACGTGAAGTATTAATACCACTTTACAAGGCCTTGGTAAGGCCACATGTGGAATCCTGCATCCAGTTTTGGTCACCTCAATGTAAAAAAGATGTTGAGACTCTAGAAAGAGTACAGAGAAGAGCAACAAAGATGATTAAGGGACTGGAGGCTAAAGCATATAAGGAATGGCTGCTGGAATTGAGTACATCTAGTTTAAAGAAGAGAAGGGTGAGGGGGAACATGATAGCAGTGTTCCAATATTTCAGAGGCTGCCACAAAGAAGAGGGAGTCAAGCTATTTCCCAAAGCCCCTGAAGGCAGGACAAGAAGCAACAGATGAAAACTAATCAAGGAAAGAAGCAACCCGGAACTAAGGAGAAACTTCCTGACAGTTAGAACAATTAACCAGTGGAACAACCTGCCTCCAGAAGCGGTGAATGCTCCAACACTGAAAGTTTTCAAGAAGAGACTGGACAGCCATTTGTCCGAAATGGTATAGGGTTTTCTGCCTGAGCAGGGGGTTGGACTAGATGACCTCCAAGGTCCCTTCCAACTTTTTATTATTATCATTCATCGCACAGTCAGCCAGATGTTCAGACTGGATTTGGCATTTTGTCTACCTATCGAGTCCTTACCCAGGACCTGGGATAGGCAGATGTGGATGTTTGACGGTATTACAGGTATCGTCGCAGGATGGAAGCAGTTCCTAATAAGGCCGCCTTTTGCAATTGACTAATAGCAAATTTGTCAATGCCAATGGTGTTCAAGTGGTGCTCCAGTTGTTTTGGGATTGCGCCCAAGGAGCCTATGACTATTGGTACTACCCTTGCTTGCTTTTGCCACAGTCTTTCTATTTCTATTTGTAGGTCTTTGTATTTTGTTATCTTCTCCAGTTCTTTCTCTTCTATTCTGCTATCTCCAGGCACTGCCACATCCACTATCCAGACTTTTTTGTCTTTCTTATCGACAATTGTTAAGTCTGGGGTGTTATGTTGCAGGTGCTTGTCGGTTTGAATTCTGAAGTCCCAGAGCAGTTTAATTTTATCATTTTCTATGACTTTCTCTATTTTATGATCCCACCAGTTTTTGCTTACAGGCAAATGATATTTTTTGCAGATCTTCCAATGCACCATTGTTGCTACTTTGTCATGCCGCTGCTTGTAATCAGTCTGTGCAATCTTCTTGCAACAGCTTACCAAGTGGTCCACTGTTTCTTCAGCTTCTTTGCATAGGCGGCACTTACTGTCTGTTGCTGTCTTCTCAATTTTGACTTTGTATGCATTTGTCCTTAAGGCTTGGTCTTGTGCAGCCAGAATTAGTCCCTCGGTCTCTTTCTTCAATTTTCCTGCTCTTAGCCATTGCCAGGTTTTATTATTATCTGCTTTCCCAGCTATTTTTTTCATGTATTTTTTCATGGCTTCTCTGATTATTCTGTTATTAAAATGTTCACTTTTGGCAATGGTTCTGGTATTTTTAAAGTCAATTTCATGACCTGTGGCTTTAAGGTGTTGGACCAGGGAAGATGTTGGTTCCTCTTTTTTGACTGAGTTCTTATGTTCTTCAATGCGTGCACTTATTCTTCTGTTGGTTTGTCCGATGTATGTGGTGGGACAAGTTTTAATAACAGAATAATCAGAGAAGCCATCGAGATAGAAAAACACCCACACAGCATGAACAAGCGAGATGATACCTCCCGCCTACCAGCCATTTGGAAACCCGCCCTCATTGACAAACGACTCCCTAACACAAAAAATGATACCAGACCCACACTCACAAAAACCACACAGGATGTCACCACCAAACATCCACGCAAAAAACAAACCCAAAGCCACACTGACTATGAGGCACGACCACAAACCAGAAGCCAGACCACAGCTGCATCATTAGCCACTTTAAACCCCCCCAATCCATACATGAAGCAAACTGACACCCTCCATGAAGAGGAAGCACGACCACGAACGCGAAGCCAAGGAATGGCAGGGCAGCCCAAAATCTTGAATCCCTCTGCAACTCAGACTAACCTGAGCACAACCAAACAGAACACTCCCCCAGCCAATCAGAGCACAGCCAACCCCCCAGCCAATCAGAGCACAGCCAACCCCCCAGCCAATCAGAGCACAGCCAAGCCCCTAACCAATCAGAACACACCTCCACCCAATCAGAACACAGCCAAGCTCCCACCCAATCAGTTCATACCTCCACTGGCAGTTAAAAGGAAGAAACAGCCAAGACCACACACTGCTGCTCGAAGCACGAAGCTGAAAGCACCAGCCTGAAGATGACGAATGGGACTTCGTCGAAACGTCGCCAAGACACTTCCAATTTTATGTGGGACAAAACCAGAAGCCAGACCACAGCTGCATCATTAGCGACTTTAAACCCCTCCAATCCATACATGAAGCAAACTGACACCCACCATGAAGATGAGGCACGACCACAAACGCGAAGCCAAAAAATAGCAACGCAGTTCACAATTTTAAACCCCCCTGCAACTCAGACTAACCTGAGCACAACAAAGCCCCCGCCCAAACAGAACACTCCCCCAGCCAATCAGAGCACAGCCAACCCCCCAGCCAATCAGAGCACAGCCAAGCTCCTAACCAATCAGAACACACCTCCATCCAATCAGAACACAGCCAAGCCCTCATCCAATCAGTTCATACCCCCACTGGCAGTTAAAAGGAGGAAACAGCTACAATCACACATTGCTCCTAGAAGCACGAAGCCGAAAGCACCAGCCTGAAGATGATGAATGAGATTTCGTCGAAACGTCGCCAAGACACTTCCAATTTTACGTGGGAAAAAACCCGAAGACATATATATATATATATATATATATATATATATATATATATATATATATATATATATATATATATATATATATATATATATATATATATATATATATATATATATATATATGCAGCTATAGTCTTTTAAAGTGGCTTTGTAAAACAAGACCATCTTAAAGATGGAGGCGTGTGCTGCATATTTCTTTGGCTGGTAGATAGAAAAATACAATGACAATGTTTCTGTACATTTCTTATCCAAAATAGCATGGCTGGTACCTCCTAAGAACCCAGCATCATAGCAGAATGCTTAATCTCGTTTTCTTGTCGCCTGCAGCAAAGATCCCACTGTAGGTGGTCTTGGAGAATGCATCTCCCGGCAGCAGGATATCCAGAGGGGGAAATGAGTGACGGAAAATTGCTATGATTTCTTCAAAGTATCTCCTGGAGTTTCTGAACTGTACTGCACATAAAAATTGTATTTCTACCCAAGAGAAAGAAAAGAAAGGTATAATGGGCCAGTTTAGCTTTTGGAACACATTAGAAAGCTGTGTTTTATTTGGGGAAGTCTGGACAGGGTGAGACAAGGAAAATTTTTAGCCAGGGAAAATGAAAAGAAGATGGGATTGGCTGATCCTAAAATCAGGTTTTCAAAAACTTCTTGGATGTTTCTTCATATGTCACAATTCCAGCCACCCCTTGAATTCCAATCCATATGCTTCCTGGGGCAATGAAGAGACTTTGATTAACAGGTTGGTGTAGGAATAACAAGGGTGGAAAGAGAAAGGGCCAGGAACATGATGGAATATTGTGTAATCCATTTCAAAATATACAATGAATTGGCTACCTTTTGAAGTGTTGGCAGACATGGGATTTTGAGAACATGTGGTGGGTGTAGTCAATAGAAAGTCTACCACAGAGATATTTCTGCTTGCAAATGATCAAACAAGTTTGACTAAACCTCTTTTTAACAAATAATGGGCGACTGCGGTGGAATGTAGTCTGGATTCCCAAATGGAGAGGCTGCGTTCTACAGGGCAAAGAGGTGGAGGAGCTTGGAATGTTCGGTCAGTGGAAAGAGGGTTAAAATGGTTCCTCCCTAGCTTTTCCCACAGTATATCTGTAGCTATACAAATAGTTTCTTGAATCTGGAAAAACTGCTGTCGAACCCAAAAGCAACATGTGGAATTCCTAAAGGATAGTTTCCATTATTTTTTCTTCAAGTATAGACAGAATAAATGACAATAAAGGTTATCTAATCTAATCTAATCTTGCCAGATCGAAGCAATTATCTATGTAACTATAGGTGCAATCTCATGATACAAGCAGTTGCGGGGTCCTTGATGCTCTCTGAGCATTGTTGTTTTTTTTTGCAGATGTTTCATTATCCAAACTAGGTACATCATCAGTGCACAAGTAGTTGCATCCGGCAAGATTCTGTCTGTAGGTGAAGAACAATCAAAGAAAGTACAGTTAAGTAACTCCGGTTGTCATTCTCCACTTGTCTGTGGCTAAGAATACATCTGTATCTTATGTACCTATTAATGTGAATTGCTCAATAGAAAATAATCTTGTTTTGTTAGACCATATATTTCTCTAGTTCAGATTTAAAAAAAAAAACACAAATATTTTTCACTGCAATAAGCTTTTCTGCAAAAATAATATCTGTAACCTTTTAGTGGCATACTTTATCCAAAGATTGTTTTGTTTTCGTATTTCTCATTAGAGGAAAACAGACCCTAGCTGGAATTTGCTTAATGCTGTCTTCACACCATTCTGAAAGGAAGGGTTAGGGTATGCCAACTCATTTATTTGCCCACCAGCGTAGAAGAATTTAGAAGGGTCACAATGTTAGGTAAATGTTGGTTTTTATCCCCAATTTACAGCTCAATAGTCAGAAAATACTTCAACTGTACAGTACCAGCCTGTGAATCACTTGAAGATGTCACATTTTTGTTCAAGCAGCTCTGAGCTATTTATTTAAAAGAAGCTTGGAAATTTAGAAATAAGTATTTTTGTAGAATGATGATTATTTCAAATAATAATAATAATAATAATAATAATAATAATAATAATAATAATAATAATAATAATAATAATAATAATAACAGACAAGCACCTGCAACATAACACCCCAGACTTAACAATTGTCGATAAGAAAGACAAAAAAGTCTGGATAGTGGATGTGGCAGTGCCTGGAGATAGCAGAATAGAAGAGAAAGAACTGGAGAAAATAACAAAATACAAAGACCTACAAATAGAAATAGAAAGACTGTGGCAAAAGCAAGCAAGGGTAGTACCAATAGTAATAGGCTCCTTGGGTGCAATCCCAAAACAACTGGAGCACCACTTGAACACCATTGGCATTAACAAATTCGCTATTAGTCAATTGCAAAAGGCGGCCTTATTAGGAACTGCTTCCATCCTGCGACGATACCTGTAATACCATCAAACATCCACATCTGCCATCAAACATCCACATCTGCCTATCCCAGGTCCTGGGTAAGGACTCGATAGGTAGACAAAATGCCAAATCCAGTCTGAACATCTGGCTGACTGTGCGATGATCCATAATAATAATAATAATAATAATAATAATAATAATGTAATACCATCAAACATCCACATCTGCCTATCCCAGGTCCTTGGTAAGGACTCGATAGGTAGACAAAATGCCAAATCCAGTCTGAACATCTGGCTGACTCTGTGATTAATAATAATAATAATAACAACAACAACAGCAGCAACAACAACAACAACAACAACAACAACAACAACAACAACAATAATAATAATAATAATAATAATAATAATAATAATAATAATAATAATAATAATAATAATGATGAAGAAGAAAAAATTGCTTTGGAAGAATATCTGAAGAACAATGATGAAGATGCACTGAAATTAGTAAATCAGGAAGGCTTACTAACTACTGGAGAGACCAAAATGGCCTACAAGAAAGACCAAATGAAGAACAGAATAGAGGCATGGGAAGACAAAGCACTACATGGCCAATACGTGAAAAAAATAGCTGGGAAAGCAGATAATAATAAAACCTGGCAATGGCTAAGAGCAGGAAAATTGAAGAAAGAGACCGAGGGACTAATTCTGGCTGCACAAGACCAAGCCTTAAGGACAAATGCATACAAAGTCAAAATTGAGAAGACAGCAACAGACAGTAAGTGCCGCCTATGCAAAGAAGCTGAAGAAACAGTGGACCACTTGGTAAGCTGTTGCAAGAAGATTGCACAAACTGATTACAAGCAGCGGCATGACAAAGTAGCAACAATGGTGCATTGGAAGATCTGCAAAAAATATCATTTGCCTGTAAGCAAAAACTGGTGGGATCATAAAATAGAGAAAGTCATAGAAAATGATAAAATTAAACTGCTCTGGGACTTCAGAATTCAAACAGACAAGCACCTGCAACATAACACCCCAGACTTAACAATTGTCGATAAGAAAGACAAAAAAGTCTGTATAGTGGACGTGGCAGTGCCTGGAGATAGCAGAATAGAAGAGAAAGAACTGGAGAAGATAACAAAATACAAAGACCTACAAATAGAAATAGAAAGACTGTGGCAAAAGCAAGCAAGGGTAGTGCCAATAGTCATAGGCTCCTTGGGTGCAATCCCAAAACAACTGGAGCACCACTTGAACACCATTGGCATTGACAAATTCGCTATTAGTCAATTGCAAAAGGCGGCCTTATTAGGAACTGCTTCCATCCTGCGACGATATCTGTAATACCATCAAACATCCACATCTGCCTATCCCAGGTCCTGGGTAAGGACTCGATAGGTAGACAAAATGCCAAATCCAGTCTGAACATCTGGCTGACTGTGTGATGATCGATAATAATAATAATAATAATAATGGAAAGGACATTGGAAGTCATCTAGTCCAACCCTCTGCTCAGGCAGGAAACCCTTTCCCATTCCAGACAAATGGCTGTCCAGTCTCTTCTTAAAAACTTCCAGTGTTGGAGCATTCACAGCTTCTGGAGGCAGGTTTTTCCACTGGTTAATGGTTCTAACTGTCAGAAAATTTCTCCTTAGTTCTAGGTTGCTTCTCTCTTTGGTGAGTTTCTGTCCATTACTTCTTGTCTTGTCTTCAGGTGCTTTGGAGAATAGCTTGACTCCCTCTTCTTTGTGGCAGCCCCTGAGATACTGGAAAAATGCTATCATGTCACTCCTCGTCCTTCTCTTCATTAAACTAGACATAACCAATTCTTTATATGTTTTAGCCTCCAGTCCCTTGATCATCTTTGTTGTTCTTTTCTGCACCTTTTCCAGAGTCTCAACATCTTTTTTACATCGTGGTGACCAAAACACGGTGCAGTATTCCAAGTGTGGCCTTACCAAGGCATTGTAAAATGGCATTAACCCTTCACTTGATTTTGATTCTATCCCTCTGTTAATGCAGCCCAGCACTGTGTTGGCCTTTTTGGCAGCTGCAGCACATGGCTGGCTCATATTTAAATGATTGTGCACTAGGACTCCGAGATGCCTCTCACAGTTACTACTATTGAGCAAGGTACCCCCTATACTACACCTGTACATTTGGTTTTTCTTGCCTAAATGTGGAACCTTGCTTTTTTCACCATTGAATTTCATTTTGTTAGATATAAAATCAGCCAAATTGTTCCTTTAGATTCTGAACTTTAGAAGCTGCAAGAAGTAATGTAAGACACATGGATTTTCTAATGGGATCCAAGTACATTTCAGAACTGCAATACAGTCTTGCTCATTATAATCCAATTCAAGACCCCCATATTTGTTCCATAGCAGAGTCCGCAGCCTACCGGAGGGAGCACCACAAAACATATTACATATGTTACATGCAGTTGACCTGTTTCTTCCAGCAAAGCCATTACCAAGCCCAGCTGGTGTTTCCAAGGCAGTCTTGAAAGTTCTCTTGAGTTCAACTTCTTCATACCTTTAAATCCCTGGTGTTTGTGTTAATTAATATACCTGATGGAGGATCAGAGGCTGAAAGAATCAGCAGCATGCTTATCGGTTTTCTCCATTGCTGCCGAGCGAGCAGAAATAGTGACCTGCCTTGTCCCTGAGGCTACAGTTGCACATTTGACACTGTCCTACTTTTTAGGTAGCAATTTTTCATGCTGATGAGTCCCCAGGGATTAGGAGAGAAAGGGGGAGAGAGAGAGGGAGAGAGAGCAAAAATCCTTCCACACGGCACATTAGACCTCTACATGAGTTAACCTAGAGTGCAATAACTTTAGCTTATATATCCTACTGAAGACGAGAAATTTCTATTCGTTGAAAATCTCGGGACTTTGTTAAATTCTTTTAAAGGAGTTCTCCATGAAGAAATTTACACATTGAGTTCAAACTGATGCTTTGCGGAATGTTTCATTCTCATTTACAAAGTCTACAATGATCTTACACTTATACTTAGGCAGGAAAAACCAAAGGAACAAATACAGATTGGGCAAGACCTGACTCAAACACAGTAACTGTGAGAGGGACCTTGGCGTCCTGGTGGACAATCCCTTAACCATGAGCCAACCGTGTGCAGCAGCAGCCCAAAAAAAGCGAATGCAATCCTGGGTTGTATAAACAGAGGCATAGAAATCAAGATCACACAAAGTACTAGTACCACTTTATAAAGCCCTAGTAAGACCACACCTCAAATACTACAGCCAATTTCGGTCATCATATCACAAAAAAGATGTTGAGTGTCTGGAAAAAAACTTCAGAGAAGAGCAACTAAGATGATCCAAGGCCTGGAGACCAAAACGTACCAAGAATGGCTGCAGGACTTGGGTTTGGCTAGTCTAAAGAAAAGAAGAAATAGGGGAGACATGATAGCAATATTCCAGTATCTGAGGGGCTTCCACAAGGTAGAGGGGCCACCAAAGCACCAGAGGGAAGGATGAGAAACGATGGTTGGAAACTGATCAAAGAGAGAAGCAACCTGGAATTAAGGAGAAACTTCCTGATAGTAAGGACAATCAACCAGTGGAACAGCTTACCTCTAGAAATTGTGGGCACTGCATTGCTGGAAGTTTTTTAAAAAGAGACTGCACAATCACCTGTCTGAGATGGGGGCTGGACTCAAAGTTCCCTTCCAGCTCTATTCTATTCTGAATTCAGAATCACAGAAAGGTGTTTTGATGACCATCCAAGTCTTTCATCTTTGATGTCAACGTTTCCTGGCGATGCCAGCAGGGAAGGAATCTTAAATACCTGGTGGAAACTTGTTCGATAAAGTTTAACCTAAACTAGCTGAAATTGAATCCAAGATGGACATTGAACATAAAAGATCAGGAGTTGTTCATTTGTTTTAGTCAATGTTTTATACTTATATTGGCCAGGAGCATAATGATAAAAACATAAAGTTTCTCCATTCATCTGTGGTGACATATTCTTCTTCTTTCTTCTTTCTTGGCCAGGACATTTGTCTCCAGTGCAAAAGCTCTCAGTGAGCAGTACATTCAACCAACAAAGTGATAAATCATAAGGTACAATCTTAAATCGTAAGCTACAACCAACAGATAGACCAGGGGTAGGCAACCTTGGCTCTTTTATCACAGCATGACTGGCTCAGGAATACTGGGAACTGAAGTCCACAAGCAGGGGTCTTCAAACTTGGTCCTTTTATGACTGGTGGACTTCAACTCCCAGAATTCCTGAGCCAGCAGGGCTCAGCTTGGAAACCTCTCCCTTTCCCCTCAGCATGGCTGGCTCAGGAATTCTGGGAGTTGAAGTCCACGAGTCATAAAAGAGCCAAGGTTGCCTACCCCTGAGATAGACATCAGATACTCTTTCGGAAGGCCTTGAAGACGTGCTTCTGCCAGTGGGCCTGGGGAACCCAGAGCCCATTAAATGGCTGGTATGAATGTGTGTTGTTGCCAGGGTAGGGGAGTTATTCTTTTATTATTTATTATTAATATTATTTTTATTTTTATTTCTTTTATATTGTGCTTTCATGTAAGCCGCCTTGAATCGCCCTGTGCGAAGAGACGGCCATATAAATTTTCTAAACAAACAAATACCAATAAGAGAAGGTAACAGGAAAGATGAGAAGGTAATACAGTCCTACTACACGGTTAGCTATCCTTGGGTATAAGACAGTGCTGTGGGAATTAGGTATTTAGCAGAGGCAGGGCTAGATGAATCAAAAGTTGGAATTAAGATTGCCGGGAGAAATATCAACAACCTAAGATACGCAGATGATACCACTCTAATGGCAGAAAGTGAAGAGGAACTAAAGAGCCTCTTGATGCAGGTGAAGAAGGAGAGTGCAAAAGTTGGCTTGAAACTCAACATTAAGAAAACCAAAATCATGGCATCCGGCCCTCTCAATTCCTGGCAAATAGATGGGGAAGAAATGGAGGTAGTGACAGATTTTATTTTTCTGGGCTCAAAGATCACCTCAGATGGGGACTGCAGCCAAGAAATTAAAAGACGCTTGCTCCTGAGGAGGAAAGCTATGGCAAATCTAGACAGCATTCTAAAAAGCAGAGACATCACCCTGCGTATAGTCCAGGCCATGGTTTTCCCAGCTGCAATGTATGGCTGTGAACGTTGGACCATAAGAAAGGCTGAGCGCAAAAGAATTGAGGCCTTTGAACTATGGTGCTGGAGAAGACTCCTGCAAGTCCCTTGGACTGCAAGGCGTTCAAACCAGTCAGTCCTAGAAGAGATCAACCCCGACTGCTCTTTAGAAGGCCAGATCCTGAATTTGAAACTCAAATACTTTGGCCACCTAATGAGAAGGAAGGACTCACTGGAGAAGAGCCTAATGCTGGGAAAGATTGAGGGCAATAGAAGAAGGGGACGACAGAGAATGAGATGGCTGGATGGAGTCACTGAAGGAGTAGGTGTGAATTTAAATGGACTCCAGAAGATGGTAGAGGACAGGAAGGCCTGGAGGAATGTTGTCCATGGGGTCGCGATGGGTTGGACACGACTTCGCAATTAACAACAACAAGAGTGATGGCACAGGGGGAGGAACTGTCTTTGTGTCTAGTTGTTTTGACATGCAATGCCCAACAGCAATGTCCTGAAGGAAGAAGTTAAAACAGTTTATGTCCAGGATGTGCGGGGTCTTTGTAGAGTTGTCTATAGGGATTCTCGGTGGTCCAAGTCACGGTTGTCTCAAAAGTGCTTTTTCAAGAGGCGAAGATGTTTGGTTTCTCGTCCAAGGAGCTTCTTCAGCTCAGGATGAGAAGCGAAACGCCTTCAAGGAAAAACAAAGAGAGTCCAGTCGCCTCTTGAAAAAACACCTTTGGGACTTTGTACAGTTAAACTTTCCAGAACTCTTTATATAGAATTATACAAAATAACAGAGGTGGAAGGGACCTTGGAGGTCTTCTAGTCCAACTCCCTGTTCAAGCATGAGACCCTTTACCATTTTAGCAAAAGGTTGTCCAGTCCCTTCTTAAAATCCTCCAGTGTCGGCACACCCACAACTTCTGGAGGCAGGTTGTTCCACTGGTTAATTGTTCTCACTGTCAGGAAGTTTCTCCTTAGTTCTAGGTTGCTTCTCTCTTTCATTAGTTTCCATCCGTTGCTTCTTCTCCTGCCTTCAGGTGCTTTGGAGAATAGTTTGACTCCCTCTTCTTTGGGGGTAGCTCCTGAGATACTGGAAGATTGCTATCATGTCACCCCTCTTCTTCATTAAACTAGACATACCCAATTCCAGCAACTGTTCCTCATATGTTTTAGCCTCCAGCCCTTTAAGCATGCCTGTTGCTCTTCTCTGCACTCTTTCCAGAGTCTCAGCATCTTTTTTATTAGCGGAATTTTTTGATCTTAATATTTTTTTTCCTTTGGGCTTTCAGACCTGCAGAGATGCAAAGATGCCATCAGGCTGTATGCAGTGTTCTCTCTTTTTTTTGGGGGGGGGGGAGGGTGGAGAGAATGCAAATTGAGTTTTTCATAAAAACTAATGAATCTAAAGTGTTGATGGGATGCACAGCAAGCTTCTCTTAAACAGGAACATAGAACTGCAATGAAAGTGCCAAAAGAATGATAAGGTGGTGATTACATGGATCAGATTTTTAACGCTTGGCTTTAAAAAAAATAGTGGGGGAGGTGGGAGGGGTCTGGAGAACTTCATGGGAAATGACATGGATTGTTTTAGGGGTGCCCCCCTTTCTGGTCTGCTTTGTCCTTCCTTGTTTGTGTTTCCTCGCTTGATTGCCAAACTGAAGTGTGTCAGCAAAATGATGGATTAATTAATAGAAATCTAAAGCAATTATTCCCTTCTCTTTCTCCTCTCTTTTAAAGGCCATGTGAAAATAACAACAATAACAATAACAACAACAACAACAACAACAATAATAATAGAGTTGGAAGGGATCTTTGAGGTCATCTAGTCCAACCCCCTGCTCAGGCAGGAAACCCTATATTTCAGACAAGTGCCTGTCCAGTCTCTTCTTAAAAACCTAGAGCAGGGGTCTTCAAACATGGCCCTTTTATGACGTGTGGACTTCAACTCCCAGAATTTCTCAGACAGCGTGCCTGGCTGAGGGATTCTGGGAGTTGAAGTCCAGAAGTCATAAAAGGGCCAAGTTTGAAGACCCCTGACTTAGAGTGTGGGTGCATTCACAACTTCTGGAGGCAGGTTGTTCCACTGACTAATTGTTCTAAATGTCAGGAAATTTCTCCTTAGTTCTAGATTGCTTCTCTCCGTGATGAGTTTCCATCCTTTTCTTCTTGTCCTGCCTTCAGGTGCTTTGGAGAATAGGTTTACCCCATCTTCTTTGGGGCAGCCCTTCAAATATCAGAAGACTGCTATCCTGTCACCCCTCACCCTTCTCTTCATTAAATTAGACATACTCAATTCCAGCAACCGTTCCTTATATGGTTTAGCCTCCAGTCCTCTAATCATCTTTGCTGATCTTCCAGGTACTCTTTCTAGAGTCTCAACATCTTTTTTTACATTGTGGTGACCAAAACTGGGAAGAGATAGATAGATAGATAGATAGATAGATAGATAGATAGATAGATAGATAGATAGATAGATAGATAGCGAGAGAGAGACGAGACAGAGAGACAGAGGAGAGGAGGAGGGGAAGAGCGTTATCTCTCTGCAAGATCTTTTCCACAGCCTTCATTATTACCCCATGGTGAGTTTTGAAAGTCATTTACATAATAGCTCACAAAAATGCACTCTGTGAAACTCCAGGCCCAGTTAACGTGAGGGATAATTACACCAAGAGAATGACGTTCTTCTGCCAACTCCATTTGCGAGATACATTTATTTGCCCTCTATCTAGTTCCCCCAAAACTAAAGGGCCATTACCATATTGCAGAGGTGTGCACTTTGGGCAAGTCAAAGCCATCCCGATATCGCCTGGATGCTATAGGGGTTCTTTCCCCCCCAACAAATGTCCTGCCTTGGGAGCGTTGTATATTCCCATTGGAAAAACCAAAAAGATATAATTACCATCAGAGTGATGAGGACACCTCCAGTTAATGGCCAGCTATTCAAATATCACCACGTAATCGTCAATCACAATCTCTCCCCATTGCATACTGTGTTAGGAAAACTCATCATATTTTTTTTTCTCCACTTACGGTCTCCTAATGGATTCGTTTTGTGCTTTCTTGGATGAGAAATTAGAACAGAGAGCAAGGTGATATGATGACAACTGAATTATGGCAGAGGAAAATTATTGAGGGGAAAAAAAGCAATTTAACATGCTAGACCCTACCCCAATCAAACTATCAAGATGTTTATTAAAGTAAATGAAGACAAAAGTATTTAAAAAGATTAAATCATGGCAACTGGACCAACATTTATTCAAACTGAAACCTTTCGCTACTCATCCAAGTAACTACTTTAGTTAAAATGAAAAATTTGGTTTTTATAAAATGTTTTATAGATGGCATCTGGATCCTAAAATGTTGTCTTGTATGTATCCTAATTTACAGCCCAAATGTTGGAGATGTGGTAGCTTGGATGCTACTTATTTTCATATCTGGTGGACTTGTAGAAATATAAAAGCCTTTTGGATTAAGATTTGGTGGAACATTCAAAAGATTTTTAGGAGAAAGATAAAGTTTACTCCACAATTATTTTTATTGGGTGTTATTGTAGATTGTGATGTTAAAGAAATTAATTTGATGTTGAATTTGATAACAGCTGCAAGGTTATTGGTAGGGCAATATTGGAAGAAGGATTATTTGCCTACTATAGAAGAATGGACGCTTAAAGTGTCAAATTTAGCAGAAATGGCGAAAATTTCTGCTTACTTGAAGCATCATTCACAAGAAAGATACATTTCGGTCTGGAGAAGATGGATAGATTATATTCAGAATAAATATGGGACTAAAAATTTCCATCTAGTTTATGAGTAAATTTTAGAGTATTATTATTATTAATAGTTTATTATATTTATTTATTTATTTATTTATGAGACTTATATACCGCTTTAAGTGCAAGCACTCTCTAAGCGGTGTACACCAGTAAGCAATGTATATATATTTTACATTGCCCCCAACAATCTGGGTCCTCATTTTACCTACCCCGGAAGGATGGAAGGCTGAGTCAACCTTGAGCCGGTGAGATTTGAACCGCTGACCTGCTGAACAGTCAGCTAAAGTGGCCTGCAGTACTGCACTCTAACTGCTGCACCACCTCGGCTCTTATAGTAGAATTTTTATTAGTTTTATTATTATTTTTAGTATTAGTATTGTTAACAATTTGGATATTGTATTGTTTAATAATATTGACTTGTTTATATTATTATGTTTATTTTTAATTTGTTTATACCTATGTTAAAGGGGAGTTAAAGCGGATTATGGACTTGATTATTTATATAGTTGGTTAATGTTAGTTAGAATTTGATTATTATATTTGTAACCTTGTACTCAGCTCTGGGAAGTAGGGGAGGGAGAGGGGGGGTTTAGGGTGGGTGGGTTTTGGGGTGTATACTGTATTTTTTATAAAACTTTTCAATAAAAAAAATAAAAAATTTGGGTAAGCAGAGTCAGAAAATCATGGGAATGAATGGACTCTTGCAGGGGGGGGGGTTTCTCCCCAAAATGAAAACCCTTTGTTTATTATGCACTTTTGTTTATTAAACTACTTTTCTGCTTATTAAAGTACTTTTCAGGTTCCTGAACACAACTAGTTCTCGACTTACTGTTGTGATCGTTTAGTAACCGTTTGAAGTTGCAACGTCACTGGAAAAAAAATGACTTATGACCGTTTTTCCCACTTAAGACCGTTGCAGCATCCCCAGGGTCACATGATCAAAATTCAGACGTTTGACAGCCAACTCATATTTATGACCGTTGCCATGTCCCAGGATCATGTGATCCACTTTTTCGAGCCTCTGACAAGCAAAGTCGAAGAGGGACGCTGGATTCACTTAACAATTGTGGCAAGAAAAGTCCACAAATGCAGCAAAACTCACTGAACCTCTGTCTACCTGTGTTTTGGGGATTAGCCAGATTTACTTAACAATGGTGCGACTAACTTAACAACATTCATGATTCACTTAACAAGAAAAATTGCAAAATGGAGCAAAATTCACTTAACAAGTGTCTTGCTTGAGCTTGAAGCACTTAGAGAGCATCCTGTCATACGGCATCACAGTCTGGTTTGGAAGCATCACTGCTTCAGACAGGAAGGCGGTGCAGAGAGTGGTGAGGACGGCAGAAAAGATCATTGGCAGTTGCTTCCCTCCCATATAGGACATAGCACAGAAGTGCTGCTTGAGCAGGGTCCGCAAGATAATCTGGGACGCTACACACCCTCTTCACGACCTGTTTTCCTTGTTACCTTCTGGGAGGAGGGGGCTTCGTGGTATCCGTAGCAGAACATCCAGATTCGGCCATAGTTTCATTCCATACAGCATTAACCTTGTTTTGTTCCATAATTTCATTCCATACAGCATTAACCTTGTGAACTCTCAAGCTTCCTCCTTTCATTATATACTCAAGTATTTAATATTTATTTGTTATGTATATGTCAGTCTATACATATGTTGTATATAGTATGTTTTAGGTGTGTGTCATGCAGGTGCTTCACTTTGAGAGCGGACAACTAAATTTCATTTTTAAAGTGTGCCATTGTGCCCACAGTTAAAAATGACAATAAAGATTGTCTGTCTGTCTGTCTGTCTGTCTGTCTGTCTGTCTATCTATCTATCTATCTATCTATCTATCTATCTCTGTCTATCTACTGTCTGTCTGTCTGTGTCTATCTATCTATCTATCTATCTATCTATCTATCTATCTATCTATCTATCTATCTATCTCTGTCTATCTACTGTCTGTCTGTCTGTGTCTATCTATCTATCTATCTATCTATCTATCTATCTATCTATCTAACTATCTATCTCTGTCTATCTATCTATCTCTGTCTATCTACTGTCTGTCTGTCTGTCTGTCTGTCTGTCTGCTGTCTATCTATCTCTGTCTATCTACTGTCTGTCTGTCTGTCTGTCTATCATCTATCTATCTATCTATCTATCTATCTATCTATCTATCTATCTATCTATCTATCTATCTATCTATCTATCTATCTATCTATCTATCTATCTATCTATCTTGTGGTAGGAATGCCATAGGACTTCAGAGTCACATAAAGAATTGCAAGGCACAATGGACTTATGTATATTTCTGGATATAAGAAAGGGGGGGGGGAAGAGAGATTTATAGCACCAAGGTAGATATTACAAGCTTATTTATGTCTCTGGCCTATGACAGCTTGAAGCAGGGGTGCAGGTTATATTTTAACATGACAAAGAGATCTGTGCATAATGGGAACACATTCTCCATTCTCATGCATTATTTTAGCCTGGCCTGTCACTTCTGGAATGTTCTCAGCTGGCAACAGAACAGGTTCAAGAACAAAAAAAGAAAGAAAGAAAGAAAGAAAGAAAGAAAGAAAGAAAGAAAGAAAGAAAGAAAGAAAGAAAGAAAGAAAGAAAGAAAAGAAAAGAAAAAGATGGAAATTCAAAAAAGAAAAGAGAAGACAATGGCAGAAAGATATATCAAGGCATACGGGTAGATCCTTGGATGAACCCCAAATTTAAGTGAGACAGTTTCTTGCCATCGTTGTGAAGAGAATCACTGCAGTTGTTAAATTGGTAACACGGTTGTTCAGAGGTTTGTTGTTTAGAAGTTTGCAAAAGGGGATCACATTACCCCAGGATGCTGTGACCATCATAAATAGGAGTCAATTGCCAAGCGTCTGAATTTTGACCACATGACCGCAAGGATGCTGCAACGGTCGTAAGTGTGAAAAAGGGTCCTAGTCACTTTTTTTCCCCTAAAGGCTTTGTAAATTCAAATGGTCGCAAAATGTTTTTTTTTTTTGTAATAGCTATATTCATGGTTAGATGGTAGAGGACAGGAAGACCTGGAGGAACATTGTCCATGGGGTCGCGATGGGTCGGACATGACTTCGCAATTAACAACAACAATTAACAACAACAATATTCATGGTTGACTGGAAATCCCTTACAGACTTTTTCTTGCATGAAAGAAAAAAAAATGCACACATGATTTGTGTGTTTGACGATTGCAAAAAACTAATAATAGGAAAAAAATGAGGGTTTTTTTATTCATAATATTATAAATATATTTGCTCAGAAGAAATCAGAAGTTTCTTTTTTCGCTTTTTCATTCTCTCTGCATTTTTTATTCTTTCCTCTCCTTTTCCTTCCTTCCTCTCATCTTCCTTTCTTGCTTCCCCCTCTCCTTCCTTCCTTCTTTCTTTCCTTCCTTCCTTCCCCTTCCTCCCTCTCATTTTCCTTCCTTCCTTCCTTCCTTCCCCTTCCTCCATCCCTCTCATTTTCCTTCCTTCCCCTCCCTTCCTTCCTTCCTTCCTTCCTCTTATCTTCCTTCCTTGCTTGCTTCCTACCTCTCCTTCCTTCCCCCTTTCCCTTCCTTCCTTCCTACTTCCTTCCTTCTTTCCTTCCTATCTTCCTTCCTTGCTTGCTTCCTCCTCTCCTTCCTTTCCTCTTTCCCTTCCTTCCTTCCTCTCATCTTCCTTCCTTCCTTCCTCTTATCTTCCTTGCTTGCTTCCTTGCTTCCCTCTTTCCCTTCCTTCCTTCCTTCCTTCCTTCCTTTCTTCCTTCCTTGCTTGCTTGCTTCCTTCCTTCCTTTCCCTTACCTTTCTTCCTTGCTTGGTTCCTCCCTCTCCTTCCTTCCCTCTTTCCCTTCCTTCCTTCCTTCCTTCCTTCCTTCCTTTCTATCTTCCTTCCTTGCTTGCTTCCTCCCTCTCCTTCCTTCCCTCCCTTCCTTCCTCTCATCTTCCTTCCTTCCTTCCTTCCTTCCTTCCTTCCTTCCTTTCTTTCTCTTATCTTTCTTCCTTGTTTTTCTCTTTTCTTCCCTCTTTCTCTTCCTTCCTTCATTCCTATCTTCCTTCCTTGCTTGCTTCCTCCCTCTCCTTCCTCCCTCCCTCCCTCCCTCCCTCCCTCCCTCCCTCCCTTCCTTCCTTCCTTCCTTCCTTTCTTTCTTCCTTCCTTTCTCTTATCTTTATTCCTTGCTTAGTTCCTCCCTCTCCTTCCTTCCCTCTTTCCCTTCCTTCCTTCCTTCCTTCCTTCCTTCGTTCCTTCCTTCGTTCCTTCCTTCCTTCCTCCATCCCTATTTTTTTTTTAAAAAAAGGAGGGGAAGGAAAGGGATAGAACCCATGAGTTAAGACTATCAATTCAAGCCCAACTTTTTGTACCAGATTTTCTGGCCTTTGATAATCTACAGTGAAGTTCTTCTACAATCGTATAAGGTCCCTCTCTTTCAAAAAAAAAAAAAAAAAAATCCTTCAAGCATTCATCTGAAAATATGTCACTGCACAATGATATCAGGAAGTGTGACATCAAAAGCTGTGTGGAGTGTCTCTACTGTTTGAAAAAAAAAATGTCATGTCTTTTTT
Source organism: Crotalus helleri (assembly GCA_024509115.1). Classification (NCBI taxonomy): domain Eukaryota; kingdom Metazoa; phylum Chordata; class Lepidosauria; order Squamata; family Viperidae; genus Crotalus; species Crotalus helleri. The sequence continues at coordinate 1,747,631 of JAKSXO010000068.1, read as the reverse complement.
TGAAAGGCCTAAAAATAATTAATTGTCTTGCCTACGGTGCAGTGAACTAATCCCACTATTCAATTTCATTTTTCCCTTGAGAACAAGTCGACTCAAAACTTTCCCGAAACTCATGAACCTTTCAGGACGATGGGTGGAATTTCATCATTTTAATCTTATAGTGGGGGGAGACTTTTGTGGTAGCCCCGAAGATGAGGAGATGCTAGAAAATGTTCAGGTCTTCTGAGGTCTCTGAAAGTTCATGGGGCGACTGCCAGAAACCCCACAAAACTCACCAATTTGCAATTTTGAGCCTCACACAAGGCCAAACTAATGAACGACATGGCTGGAGACTCATCATATTAGCTTCGTTTGAGTCTACGTCCATGAAATTGTTCCCCACCTTCTCACTTTGCCGACCATTTGGGGGGCTTGGCTCTGCAGGACCCCCACAATAGCCAGGCTGACCCTTGACCCAGAAAACATGATGTATCCCTGGACTGCAGGAAACAGATTGGCTTCATTTAAAAGCATCTCTGCTACTTGACCTGAGATGGTTCCATTATATGCAAGCCTTATCAAGCATACACATGCAAATTATCAAACTCACCCTTAAGTTGAACACTTACTTCCTTTGGGCACCTGCTAAAAAATCCTATCTGGGAGAACTATTCTCTCACCACTTCTGGAGGCAGGTTGTTCCACTGGTTAATTGTTCTCACTGTCAGGAAGTTTCCCCTTAGTTCTAGGTTGCTTCTCTCCTTGATGAGTTTCCATCCGTTGCTTCTTGTCCTGCCTTGGCGCTTTGGAGAATAGCTTGACTCCCTCTTCTTTGGGGAAGCCCCTGAGATATTGGAAGACTGCTATCATGTCCCCCCTCGTCCTTCTCTTCATTAAACTAGACATACGCAATTCCAGCAACCGTTCCTTATATGCTTTAGCCTCCAGTCTGCTTACCTACCTATCTATATCTGTCTACCTCTATCATCTCTCTTTTCTCTCTCTCTCTATCATCACTCTCTCTATAATTATCTATCTATCTATCTATCTATCTATCTATCTATCTATCTATCTATCTATCTATCTATCTATCTATCTCTGCCTCTATCATCATTCCATCTACATACCTATCTATCTATATCTATCTACCTCTGTCTCTCTCTCTTTTTCTCTATATCTATCTATCTATCTATCTATCTATCTATCTATCTATCTATCTATCTATCTATCTATCTATCTATCTATCTATCTATCTATCTATCTATCTATCTATCTCTACCTCTATCATCTCTCTCTTTTTCTCTCTATCATCATTCTATCTCTATAATTATCATCTCTCTCTCCAACTAGCTATCTACCTACCTATGTACCTACCTATTTATATCTATCTACCTCTATCTCTCTCTTTTATTCTCTCTATCATCATTCTATCTCTATAATTATCATCTATCTATCTATCTATCTATCTATCTATCTATCTATCTATCTATCTACCTCTATCATCTCTCTCTCTTTTTCTCTCTCTATCATTCTATCTCTATAATTATCATCTCTCTCTCCATCTACCTACCTACCTACCTACCTATTTACCTACCTACTTATATCTATCTACCTCTATCATCTCTCTCTTTTATTCTCTATCATCATTCTATCTCTATAATTATCATCTATCTCTGTCTGTCTATCTATCTATCTATCTATCTATCTATCTATCTATCTATCTATCTATTAGATTTTTTTATCCTGCCGTTATTACTTTATAGATAACTCAAGACAGTGAGCATGCATAATACTTCTTTTTCCTTTCCTTCCCCCCCCCTTCTTCCAAATCTCGCAAATACCACTTTGAATTTTTTCAGGAAATGGATTTTTTTGTAAGCTGACATAGACTAGCCTTTCTCTGAGCACATAAATATACAAAATAAATAAGTAAATATAACATTCTAGGAAGCTTTGTGACTGTAGAAACTCTTAAGCAGGCCTGCCTTTCAAGGATCTTATTATTAGTTTTAGTGGGTAATATCTAACCAGAGAGTTGGGTTAATTGCACAAATTATCATTCAGTTGATTGATTACCTACCATCAAGTTTTCGGTTCTGAAGAACTGGAGAGGTTCCTTGGATGACAAGAGAGACATTTTCTGAAGAAAACAAACTAAGAAAGTCCAGTTGCCTGTGGGAAAAAAAGGCACCTTTGGGACTACTATCAACTGGATTATTGAGAATCTCCATAGTCATCAACCTGGATTTGTTCTTGAACCTTGGAATCTCCTATTGCACACCTAAGCAAGGGACAATCACCAAACACTTGGAATTTAGCCAAAGATAAGTTTAGCCACTTGAGAAAAGGACTTAATTAGCCATCTTTATTTTTTTGAATAACAGAGTCGGAAAGGATCTTGGAGGTCATCTAGTCCAACCCCCTGCACAAGCAGGAGACCGTATAGTATTCTAGACAAGTAGCTTCCCAATCTTTTCTTAAAATCCTCCAGTGATGGAGAACCCCCAGTTTCTGGAGGCAAGTTGTTCCACTGGTTAATTGTCCTCACTGTCAGGCAATTTCTCCTTAGTTCTAGATTGCTTCTCTTCTTGATCAGTTTCCACCCATCGTTTTCCTGTCTTGCTGAAATATATTCTTATTTTGCTGAAGGATAGATTTCTTGTGGACTGGATTTGCATACAAAAGTCTTGAAGGGGGAAGTGGTATTTAGACGTTCTTTGCCTATTTCTGGAAGATAAACTACAAAAGAATGACAAGTGATTGTGAAGCTGAAGGGACAGGAAAAAGAAGTTGAAGAGACAGAGAGTCTAGTGGAATGGAAATCTCCTAGCATTTGACAGCTATTGCTCAATTTTTCACCAGAGGATAAAATCACAAAAGAAGGGGGATCGTTAAACTGGAGCATTTTTTTTTTTCAGGAGTCTTCAAAGCTCCTACAAGTTTATAAGGAACAGCAACAACAGAAAACCAAAACTGCAGTTGACAATTCCGCTAGAGTGGTTATTGTAGTGTCCAGGACAGGAAAGGTGGTCCATTCTGTAGAGCGAGCTGGAGTTAGGAATCTCCCTGCCTCTCCAAAAAGATCTAGATCAGTGGTTCTCAACCTTCCTAATGCCGCCACCCCGCAACCGGTTGTAAGTCGAGGACTACCTGTATTTCCCTGCCCGGCAGCGCCGCACATGCGTAGTGCCGCCCCCTGCGCCAGCTGAGGCGTAACTAGCAAGCGGCAGAGATGGCGCAGGCCAACCACCGGCTGGGCCACCAGCTGGCCCAGCCCAAGGCAGGTAAGGCAACCATTGGGCCCCATGCGTGCCAGCAACCCTCCCTCACCTGCCGCTGCCCCGCTAGCCTTACCGTTTGGGGCGACGCCAGGCAGGCCCAGGCATTCCTGGGCGGCCACGGCAAACAGCAGCGATGCGCAGGCCGACCACTGGCTGGGCCACCAGCTGGCCCAGCCCAAGGGAAATAAGGCACCCGCCATGCCCCACGCGTGCCAGCAACCCTCCCTGCACCCGCCGGCCTCCTACCTCCCACCCCTGGCCCTCTTTTACTTACATTTTTAGTAATTGCTCAGCAGGGAGGGAAGCTTTCCAGAAAATTCGCCTTGCAGCACCGTTTGCAGAATGGGACTTTTGGCGGGCTCAGCAGGGCAGAGACCAATAGATTCTATTGGCTTTCGAACACCAATAGAATAGAGACTCTTGAATAGAGTCTATTCTATTGGCTTTCAAAAGCCAATAGAATAAGAGGGAGTAGCACAACTAAAGAAAAGGGGAAAAAAATGACGGACAGCCTTGTTGGGCGACCCCCGTGAAATGGTCGTTCGACCCCAAATGGGGTCGTGACCCACAGGTTGAGAACCGCTGATCTAGATTATAACTGATGTATGTAGTCACTAAATGAATGTCTATGGCTCTCATCTCTGAGCTATTTTTTTTTTCAAACTCATCAAACTCCAGCATAGTGCTCCTACTCAGTGATACGCTGAGGTTTTCTGGTAAAAAAAAAACAAAAACCAACTCGTCACAGGGTTAAAGTCACAGCTTTAACTCAGCCATTTTAATGAAAAGAAGGACCGGGGTGACAGGATAGCAGTCTTTCAATATCTCAGTGGCTGCAACAAAGAAGAGGGAGTCAAGTCATTCTCCAAAGCTCTTGAAGGCAAGACAAGAAGTGATGGATAGAAACTAATCAAGGAGAGAAGCAACCTAGAACTAAGGATAAATTTCCTGACAGTTAGAATAATTAACCAGTGGAACAGCCTGTCTTCAGAAGTTGTGGTTGCTCCAACACTGGAAGTTTTTAAGAAGAGACTGGACAGCCATTGGTCTGAAATGGTATAGGGTTTCCTGCCTGAGCAGAGAGCTTCAAGGTCCTTTCCAACTCTTCTCTTCTCTTCTCTTCTCTTCTCTTCTCTTCTCTTCTCTTCTCTTCTCTTCTCTTCTCTTCTCTTCTCTTCTCTTCTCTCCTCTCCTCTCCTCTCTTCTCTTCTCTTCTCTTCCCTTCCCTTCCATTCTATTCTACTCCACTCCACTCCATTCCATCCCATCCCATCCCATCCCATCCTATCCTATCCCACTCCACTCCACTCCACTCCATTCCATGCCATTCCATTCTCCATTCCATTCCATTCTTTTTTCAAATAGGTATTCTATTCTATTCTATTCTATTCTATTCTATTCTATTCTATTCTATTCTATTCTATTCTATTCTATATCCTATTGCTTATTCTATTCTATTCTATTCTATTCTATTCTATTCTATTCTATTCTATTCTATTCTATTCTATTCTATTCTATTCTATTCTATTCTATATCCTATTGCTTATTCTATTCTATTCTATTCTATTCTATTCTATTCTATTCTATTCTATTCTATATCCTATTGCTTATTCTATTCTATTCTATTCTATTCTATTCTATTCTATTCTATTCTATTCTATTCTATTCTATTCTATTCTATATCCTATTGCTTATTCTATTCTATTCTATTCTATTCTATTCTATTCTATTCTACTCTATTCTATTCTATTCTATATCCTATTGCTTATTCTATTCTATTCTATTCTATTCTATTCTATTCTATTCTATTCTATTCTATTCTATTCTATTCTATTCTATTCTATTCTATATCCTATTGCTTATTCTATTCTATTCTATTCTATTCTATTCTATTCTATTCTATTCTATTCTATTCTATTCTATATCCTATTGCTTATTCTATTCTATTCTATTCTATTCTATTCTATTCTATTCTATTCTATTCTATTCTATTCTATTCTATTCTATTCTATATCCTATTGCTTATTCTATTCTATTCTATTCTATTCTATTCTATTCTATTCTATTCTATATCCTATTGCTTATTCTATTCTATTCTATTCTATTCTATTCTATTCTATTCTATTCTATTCTATTCTATTCTATATCCTATTGCTTATTCTATTCTATTCTATTCTATTCTATTCTATTCTATTCTATTCTATTCTATTCTATATCCTATTGCTTATTCTATTCTATTCTATTCTATTCTATTCTATTCTATTCTATTCTATTCTATTCTATTCTATTCTATATCCTATTGCTTATTCTATTCTATTCTATTCTATTCTATTCTATTCTATTCTATTCTATTCTATTCTATTCTATTCTATTCTATTCTATTCTATTCTATTCTATATCCTATTGCTTATTCTATTCTATTCTATTCTATTCTATTCTATTCTATTCTATTCTATTCTATTCTATTCTATATCCTATTGCTTATTCTATTCTATTCTATTCTATTCTATTCTATTCTATTCTATTCTATATCCTATTGCTTATTCTATTCTATTCTATTCTATTCTATTCTATTCTATTCTATTCTATTCTATTCTATTCTATTCTATTCTATTCTATTCTATTCTATATCCTATTGCTTATTCTATTCTATTCTATTCTATTCTGTTCTATTCTATTCTATTCTATTCTATTCTATTCTATTCTATTCTATTCTATTCCAAAATTGCTGAAAGTTGGTCAACCCAAATCATCAACTCATGGATGAAGGTTTGGATATTTCCTTGCAGGATTTGCTGGTTCAGTCAGAATCTATTGACCACTCTCTGATTGTGAGCCTTCCAGGTTTTCTGACCACAAAAAAAGAGTCCCAGATCCTAATACTGCTATCTGTATGCTTCATATGCTTTTATTGGAATGTGATGTTTCGTTTGCTCCCAATACATCATTTCTTATTAATGCCAAAATGTTCTACTTTCATCTCATCTGTCCACAGAGCCTTATTCCAAAGTCTGCTGGGTCATCCAAGTGATCCTTGGCAAGCTTGGGATGGGTTGCAATGTCTATTTCTGGACAACAGTGGCTTTTATCCTTGTTTGTTCTCTTTGTGTTTCATTCATTTGATTTTGATTCTGCTTTTTCCCCAGAGGCAACTCAAAAAAATCTGCTCTGCTTATACTCATTTAACTGTTAACTCTGCCAAGATACCAACTGTCCTCCTCCTCCGCCTCCTCCTCCTCCTCCTCCTTTCTCCTCCTTTCCTTTTCTCCTTCTCCTCTTCCTCTCCCCATCCTCCTCCTCCTCTCCCCATCCTCCTCTCTCCCATCCTTCTCTTCCCCCTCCTCTTCCTTTCTCCTTCTCCTCTTCCTCTCCCCCATCCTTCTCCTCCTTCTCCTTTTTCCTTTTCCTTTCCTTTTCTCCTTCTCCTCTTCCTCTCTCCCATCCTCCTCCTTTC
>JAKSXO010000068.1:1715917-1735917 GCA_024509115.1 Crotalus helleri | reverse complement strand
GTGAGGGCTCCCTGATGCATTCTGAGCTGGGATGTTTACTTGCAGATGTTTCAATACCCAAAGTAGGTAACATCATCAGCACTAATAATGTTACCTAGTTTGAGTAATGAAACCAACAAAAAACCCAAACCAAACTCAGAGAGCACCAAGGACCTGTCAAAGGCTGGGAAATCAGGGCGTTCAAATAAGTGTAAAGATACATTGCAAGTTTAAGCTCTCTACAAGAATGCCTTGGTAAGGCCACACTTGGAATCCTGCATCCAGTTTTGGTCACCACGATGTAAAAAAGATGTTGAGATTCCAGAAAAAGTGCAGAGAAGAACAACAAAGATGATTAGGGGACTGGAGGCTAAAACATATAAGGAACGGTTGCTGGAATTGGGTATGTCTAGGATACAGGAGGATCTGGACAGACTTGAACACTGGTTGCTATCTAACAAAATGAAATTCAATGGTAAAAAAAGTAAGGTTGTACTTTTAGGCAAGAAAAACCAAATGTACAAGTATAGTATAGGGGGTACCTTGCTCAATAGTAGTAACTGTGAGAGGGACCTCGGAGTCCTAGTGGACAATCACTTCAATATGAGCCAGCTATGGGCTGCAGCTGCCAAAAAGGCCAACACAGTGCTGGGCTGCATTAACAGAGGGATAGAAGCAAGATCACGTGAAGTGTTAATACTACTTTACAATGCCTTGGTAAGGCCACACTTGGAATACTGCATCCAGTTTTGGTCACCACAATGTAAAAAAGATGCTGAGACTCTAGAAAGAGTACAGAGAAGAGCAACAAAGATGATTAGGGGACTGGAGGCTAAAACATATAAGGAACGGTTGCTGGAATTGGGTATGTCTAGTTTAACGAAGAGAAGGACGAGGGGGGACATGATAGCAGTCTTCCAATATCTCACGGGCTGCCACAAAGAAAAAGGAGTCAAGCTATTCTCCAAAGCACCCGAAGGCAGGACAAGAAGCAAAGGATGGAAACTAATCAAGGAGAGAAGCAACCTAGAACTAAGGAGAAACTTCCTGACAGTTAGAACAATCAACCAGTGAAACAACGTGCCTCCAGAAGTGGTGAATGCTCCAACACTGGAAGTTTTTAAGAAGAGACTGGAAAGCCATTTGTCTGAAAGGGTGTAGGGTTTCCTGCCTGAGCAGGGGGTTGGACTCGATGACCTCTAAGGTCCCTTCCAACTTTTTATTATTATTATTATTATTATTATTATTATTATTATTATTATTATTATTATTATTATTATTATTATTATTATTATTATTATTATTATTATCGATCATCGCACAGTCAGCCAGATGTTCAGACTGGATTTGGCATTTTGTCTACTTATCGACTCCTTTCCCAGGACCTGGGATAGGCAGATGTGGATGTTTGATGATATTACAGGTATCGTCGCAGGATGGAAGCAGTTCCTAGTAAGGCCACCTTTTGCAATTGACTAATGGCAAATTTGTCAATGCCAATGGTGTTCAAGTGGTGCTCCAGTTGTTTTGGGATTGCACCCAAGGAGCCTATGACTATTGGTACTACCCTTGCTTGCTTTTGCTACAGTCTTTCTATTTCTATTTGTAGGTCTTTGTATTTTGTTATCTTCTCCAGTTCTTTCTCTTCTATTCTGCTATCTCCAGGCACTGCCACGTCCACTATCCAGACTTTTTTGTCTTTCTTATCGACAATTGTTAAGTCTGGGGTGTTATGTTGCAGGTGCTTGTCTGTTTGAATTCTGAAGTCCCAGAGCAGTTTAATTTTATCATTTTCTATGACTTTCTCTATTTTATGATCCCACCAGTTTTTGCTTACAGGCAAATGATATTTTTTGCAGATCTTCCAATGCACCATTGTTGCTACTTTGTCATGCCGCTGCTTGTAATCAGTCTGTGCAATCTTCTTGCAACAGCTTACCAAGTGGTCCACTGTTTCTTCATCTTCTTTGCATAGGCGGCCAGAATTAGTCCCTCGGTCTCTTTCTTCAATTTTCCTGCTCTTAGCCATTGCCAGGTTTTATTATTATCTGCTTTTCCAGCTATTTTTTTATGTATTGGCCATGTAGTGCTTTGTCTTCCCATGCCTCTATTCTGTTCTTCATTTGGTCTTTCTTGAAGGCCAGTTTGGTCTCTCCAGTAGTTAGTAAGCCTTCCTGATATACTAATTTCAGTGCATCTTCATCATTGTTCTTCAGATATTCTTCCAAAGCCATTTTTTCTTCTTCAACCATCTGATGTACTTGTAGCATTCCACGCCCACCTATTTGCCTTGGTAGATAAAGTCTATCAATGTCACTGCGTGGATGAAGGGCATGATTCATTATCATTATTTTTCTGGTCTGCCTATCCATTGCTTTTAGTTCTGCTTGAGTCCAGTCCACTATTCCAGCTGTGTACCTAATAACTGGGATTGCCCAGGTGTTGATTGCCTTTATGGTATTTCTTCCATTGAGTTTGGATTTTAAGATCTTCTTCACTCTCTTGATGTATTCACCTCTAATCTTTTTCTTGACTTCAGTGTGCTTGATGTTGTCAGCTTGAAGGATACCCAAGTATTTGTAGTACTCTTCCTCATCCAGACTCTTAATGTTATTTTTGTGGGGCATCTTGATTCCTTCAGTTTTCATTATTTTTCCTTGTTTGATAGTAAGTGTGGCACATTTGTCCAAGCCAAACTCCATTACAATATCTTGGCTATATATACGGACAGTGTTGAGCAGCGATTCTATTTCAGATGATGTTTTTCCATACAGCTTCAGATCATCCATGTAAAGGAGGTGGGATAGTCTGGCAGATGTTTTTGATGTTTGATAGCCATGTCCTGAGTTATTCAGTATTGTTGACAGAGGAAACAGTGCAATAACAAATAGTAATGGTGATAATGAATCTCCTTGAAATATTCCTCTCTTGATATTAACCTCTCCCAGCCTCTCACCATTGATCTGCAACTGTGTCTTCCATTGTGCCATCGATCTTTGCACAAATTTTCTGATGTTTCTACTGACTCCTGTTATTTCTAGTCACTTTATTATCCAGTCATGTGGCAGAGAGTCAAATGCCTTTTTGTAGTCAATCCATGCCACATTCAGGTTGGTCTTCCTTCTCTTGCAGTTTTCCAAGATCATTTTGTCTATTAGGAGTTGATCTTTTGTTCCTCTGCTATTGGGGCGGTTTCCTTTCTGCTCAGGTGGAAAGAGATTGTTTTCAACTAGATGCTGTTGCACTGCATCAGCTACTACACCAGTTAGTAATTTGAAAGTTGTTGGTAAGCAGGTAATTGGCCTGTAGTTACCTGGTGTTGCCCCTTTTGCTGGATTTTTCATTATTAGGTAGGTTTTCCCAGTTGTTAGCCACTTTTCAATTTCTCCTCCTTGTAGTATATTGTTGAACTGTTTGGCAGTGAGTGGGTGTATAACAGTTAGATGTTTCAACCAAAACCCATGCAGTTCATCTGGTGCTGACCAATTTTTGATTTTCTTTGCTCTTTTTTCTACCATTTTTGTTGTTATTACTAGTTCTTTCATTTCAACTTCTGTTTTATTTGCATCCACCTCTTTTAACCAAGCCGCCTCCTTGTTGTATTTCTTTGGGTTATCCCATATCTGCTTCCAGAACTGCACTGTTTCTTCCTTGTCAGGTACTGACTGATTCCTTGCAGTTTCTCCATTGATGGATTGGTAGAAACGTTTCTGATTGGATTGAAATTGGAGGTTCTGCCTATAGTTTGCAATTCGAGCTTCATATCTAATGATTTTCCTGGCTATAGCTGTTATTTGTTGCTTTATTATTTCCAGTGCTTCCTTGATCTTCCTTGTTTCTAAGTGGTATTTCTTGATTAGGTATTCTTTGGTCTTCTTGTTCTTCAGCTTCTTTTCTTTCATCTGTTCTAGCTTGCTTGCATGTGATCTTAACTTGCTGATCTTATTTTCTAGTCTAACCTTCCATTTTTCTGGTGCACTGTTTGTTTGTTTTTCTTTTTTGTTGATTTTGCATCCCAGGTATTCTGTTATAACTGCAGCTGTGCTGTACATTAGTTGGTTTGTTTCTTGCAGTGAATTGGTGCTTATACTTGATATTGCAGTATTTGCATCTTTTAATGCTTGTGCTAGCTGTTTCTTTGGAACAAGCTTCAATGCAGGTAGCCTTATTCTGTTGTTTTTGTGCTGTTCTAGATGCTCAGTTATTCTTTGTTTCAATTCTTTTATTTCTTTAGTTAGAGGGTTTTGTTCTTCCTGAGGAAGAGGTGCCTGGTTTCCAAATTATTCCTATTATTATTATTATTATTATTATTATTATTATTATTATTATTATTATTATTATTATTATTATTACTACTACTACTACTACTACTACTACTACTACTACTATTACTATTACTACTAATGGTCAAGAGAAATTAGCAGGAGTTAAGAAAGGCATTCAAGGTGGGCTGGACTTACATCTCTTGAGGGCACACAGGGATTCATGACTGATGACACATTTTTCCCCCTCTCCTGCTCAGCCTAGTCATCTCCAACAGGGCCCCTCATTTCAACCCTGAGCTACAAATATTATCTTTTATTGATATTGGACAGTGTTTTGTGTCTTATTCACGGGGCATTCCAAGAAAAAGATGATGCCTTGGCTAGCTCTCTCTGTGCTTCACCTTACAAATGTTAGTCTGGATTGTAGACATGGACTATATTTGATTTTTCTTAGTGTCACATCTTGAGAAAAACCTAGGGAACACAGACATCAACTTGGCAATAAAGATCCATAGTGGTTTTCCCACTAGTAATGTGAGAGTTGGACCACAAGGAAAGCTGAGTGCCAAAGAAATAATGCTTTCAAATTGTGGGTGTTAGAGAAGGCTCTTGAGAGTCCCTTGGAATGCAAGGAGATCCTGTCAGCCAATCCTAAAGGAAATCAGCCATGATTGTTCCTTGGAAGGACAGCTATTCAAGCTGAAGCCCAAATACTTTGACCACAAACGAGAAGGAAGGATTCCTTGGGGAAGACCTTGATGTTGGGAAAGATGGAAGGCAAAAGGAGAAGGAGACAGCAGAGGATGAGATGGTTAGATAGTGTCATCAACACAATGAACATGAATTTGGTCAAACTCTGAAAGACAGCAGAAGACGGGGGGGTATGCAATGGTCCATGGGGTCATAAAGAGTCAAACACACCTTAGCTACTGAACAGCAACCATCTTCAGCAATCATACTGAGTTTTCTAGATAAACTGATTCAGAAGAAAGCTAAGATGTGACTCTGAGGAAGATCAGAGCCTTCTATTAGCTGACATCAATAGCCACTTGTGAAGCTGGTTGCTGGATAGACCGCCAATAGTACCCAATTTGGCAGTATCAATACAGATACTGGAACATCAGAACTTCTAGCTTCTGCCTGAAACCACTTTGTCCACTACTTCTTGATTGATGATTTCTTGAATCTGACCTAGAAGGGAAAGGTTTTGAACTGGGTGATTTTGTTCCAAAAAAGCTGGGTCCAGGATTTCATTTCAGACATTTCAAGGATGACTCTTTAAAAGAGTTGGCTATTACTTTCTGCAAGTCAGAAGCCATCAACTTTCATTCTTGAAGAAGAGATGGCTGAGAAGTTGACAAATTCCTGAATTCCCATGAATTAGAAACCCAAAGAATCCATGAAGTGGGAAGGTCAAGCACACAGATGGTGAAGTTCAAAGAATACTATTCATTTCCTTCAGGCTCGGTAAACAAAAATTGGAATTTGATAAATGACAACTAGTCAAATATTGTTTTCCACATTTATGTCAAGTCATACTTGATGCTTCTTTCAGCACTGCTGCTGAGATGCACTAGATATTGAGATATTTGGAAAGTTGTCTAGATCAGTGGTTCTCAACCTTTTTAATGTCGTGACCCCCAACCAGTCGTAAGTCGAGGACTATCCAACCGGTCGTAAGTCGAGCACTACCGAACCAGTCGTAAGTCGAGGACTTTCCCTGCCCGGGAGCGCCACGCATGCGTGGTGCTGCCCCCTGCGCCGGCCGAGGCATAGCTGGGAAGGGGCAGTGACGGCGCAGGGTGACCACAGGCTGGGCCACCAGCTGGCCCAGCCCAAGGGAGGTAAGGCACCCACCGGGCCCCATGCGCGCACCAGCAACCCTCCCTGCACCTTCTGGCCTCCCACCTCCCACCCCTGGCCCTCTTTTACTTACATTTTTAGTAGTTGCTCAGCAGGGAGGGGTGGAAACTTCCAGACAGCTCACCTTCGCTGCAGACAACTTGCAGCACCATTTGCAGAATGGGACTTTTGGCGGGCTCAGCAGGGCAGAGACAGCCTGGACAATTCCTATTGGCTTTGGAAAGCCAATAGAATTAGACTCTATTCAAGAGAGTCTATTCTATTGGCTTTCAAAAACCAATAGAATAAAAGGGAGTAGCACAGCTAAGGAAAAGGGGGGAAAATGGCGGACTGTGTTGTTTGGCGACCCCCGTGAAATGGTCGTTCGACCCCAAATGGAGTCCCGATCCACAGGTTGAGAACTGCTGGTCTAGATAGACAACTTGCCTTCAGAAGTTGTGGGTGCTCTATCACTGGAGGCTTTCAAAAAGAAATTGGACCATCATTTATCTGAAATGGACTAAGTAGGGTTGGATTAGAAGACCTCCAAAATCCCTTCCAACTCTATTATTCTATGTTCTATATGATTGGCTTCAGATATTGCTGAAAATGTTGAATTCCATACAATGGGATTTCACACATATACATCTGACAAGTGCATATAGGCACTTGTGTACATTCATTAAACTCCTGTGTTTACTTCACTTAACACTGAACTTGTTCCTCTGTCTTGGCTATTATTCTGTTCAATTAATTTATACTACCAGGTCTCATTTTGCATTCTTCATTCTTCGAAAATATTTCTTTTATTGAAAAGAGTGATTCAGAAGTTCAACCAATTTTATAGTCACATGTCCCCAAGCCATCACTAGGGACGTAGAACTACCTGTGATCTAAATAAGCCTGAAATTGGATGTTTTGAATGGCAGTTGTGCTACATGAGATATTTGGAGGCCAACTCTCCCAACCTGGGTTGTCTTGTTCCACGTGGAACGTGTTCCAAAATCAGAATGGCATCTACTGACCCTATCACGAATGATCTCCTCACCTGCATTTTGCTATCAGATTAGCTAGTTCCAAGACTGAGCAGTTCCAGTAACATCCCAAAGATGTTACATATATGCAGTACAACGCAGTGAGCCATGTGCAGATCTGTACATTGGGGAAACATAACAACCGCTTCATAAACACATGGCACAACATAGGAGAATAAACCCATCAGGACAAGAGTCAGCAGTCCATCTACATTTGAAAGACAAAGGCTGCTCTTTTGAAGACAACAAAATCCACATTTTGGACAGAGGGGACCACTGGTTTGAAAAAGGGGTCCAAGAGGCTATCTAGGTCAAAACTGAACAGCCCTCTCTCAACAGAGGGGGAGGGATACAATATCATCCATCTCCAGTCTACAACACGGTCCTTTCAGCAGTTCCAAGAAGGCTTCACGCCCATTTGCACCATTCAGATGACCCTGAAGAGGCAGATGAACCTCCAAGTGGCCTCTACAACTCTCTAAAAGAAGGCAAATGACCAGCTGTCTGCAAGGAGTATAAATCCTTCCATTCCCACCATCCAGTCAGAGCTGAAGAAGCTTCTTGGAGGAGAAGCGAAACGTCTTCAAGGAAAAACAAGGAAGTCCAGTTGCCTTCTGAAAAAAAAGCACCTTTGGGGACAACCATGACCTGGATGATGGAGAATCTCCATAGACGTGCAGTAACATCAGAACAGAGTGTTCCAAGCATAAAACTATTTTCATAATATGGCATTCCTGGATGGGGGATTTGGGCCTCAGATCTTTTTTGTTTATTTTTGCTTGTTGGATCAGGTAGTGCCAAGAATGATCTTGGCGCTATTTTCTTTCTTTTTTTTTTAATGGGACACTTTTTTTCTGAAGGTTATCATGCAACGATAAACAGTGAGAAACAATCTATGGAAGATCTTGCCTCCTGGAGCTGTGGACAATCCTCAAAATTTGAGGGAGAATTTTTATAAACGTTTTATAGGTGGCATTTAGATCCTAAAAAAAATTATCTTGTACCCTAATTTACAACCCAAATGTTGGAGGTGTGGTAACACTGATGCAACTTATTTTCATGTTTGGTGGAATTGTAGAAAGGTTAAAGCTTTTTGGATTATGATTTGGTGGAACATTCAAAAGATCTTTAAAAGGAAGATAAAGTTTACTCCCCAATTATTTCTATTGGGTATTTTTACGGATTTAGATGTGAAAGAAACTATTTTAATGTTGAATTTAATAACCGCAGCAAGGTTATTAATAGGCTGATATTCATTGCCTACTTTAGAAGAATGGATACTTAAGGTTTCTAATTTAGCAGAAATGGCTAAAATTTCTGCTTATTTAAAGGATCATACACAAGAAAGATATATTATGGTTTGGAGAAGATGGATAGATTATATTCAGAATAAATTTGGAACTCAAAAGTTCCATTTACTTTATGATTAAAATTTTATAACAAATGTTTTATAAGAGATTTGTTTATATTATCTTGATGTTAAAGTTTAAGGGGAGTTAAGGGTTAAGTATGAATTTGTTTATTATATAGTATTTTAAAGTTAAGTTGATTTTGTTTATTTTGTTATTAATAACCCTGTATTCTGCTCTGGGAAGTAAGGGGGTGGGGGTGGGGGGGATGGGGGATGGATGGGTAAGTAGGTTAGATAATAGGATTATTTAAGTATGAAAGGGGTGTTAAAGGAGGAGGGAAGTAAGTTAGAGTGTTAGTGAGGGTGGATGCAATGTGGGGGGAGTGGGCAGGCAACACCTATGGTTGAATTATTATGTTATATCTGATTTTTTTTATATTTCTGTATTATAAATGGAAAATAAAACTTTTAATAAAAAAAATAGACTGGACAATCATTTCACTTGGATGGTATAATAAGGTTTCCTTCCTTGAGCAGGGGGTTGCATTAGGTCAGGGGTCCCCAGCCCCCCCAGTTGTGGCCCATTACCAGGCTGTGACTTGTTCAGAACTGGGCTGCACAAGCAGCTGGGTGGTACACCAATGTGCACAGCTTGACTTGCATAGAAGCATGCAAACGTGCAGCTCAATTTGTATGTGCGCCAGCCCACAGCTTGTGAGGGCTGATTCTCCTCTCCTCCCTCCCGCCAGGCCACCAAGCCATAAAGGATGCACAACTAGATGACCTCTAAAGTCCCTTCTAGCCCTATGAATCTACGAATTTTCTGTTCTGTGCCATTTCTTCAATCAGCCCTGCCCAATTCCCAACAGAAGCACGTGCCAACTTAATGAGGGTTTCCCATGTTTCCTGGCAGTGCATCCATTGCCTCAAATTCTTTCATCTCTCCTTTGCATTTCAAAAACCTTCAGATATTTCATTAATTAGTTAACTATATTTCCCATCCGCCCCAATTCACAGATTTAAACTCTGGGCAGTAAGCAACAATGAAAACAAAATTACAATATCCCCACAATAACAACTCAAAGACAAGAGCAAAACACACAGGGCACATCAGTGTACGCTCCATATCCCAGGATTTGCTGGCAAAACATCTGGGTCCCAGTGGTTGAGGAAAAACAACTAACATCTCCATGTTGAGTTAACTTGTTCAAAAAACAACCTTAACATTCCCAGAACATTGCTTGAATGTTTACAGAAATCAAATTTCATGGAACACTTGTTTTGTTCTGCTCATTTGGCCATGCATTTATGGGTTGACCCATTTCTTCTTCTTCTTCTTCTTCTTCTTCTTCTTCTTCTTCTTCTTCTTCTTCTTCTTCTTCTTCTTCTTCTTCTTCTTCTTCTTCTTCTTCTTCTTCTTCTTCTTCTTCTTCTTCTTCTTCTTCTTCTTCTTCTTCTTCTTCTTCTTCTCCTTCTCCTTCTCCTTCTCTTTCTCCTTCTCCTCCCATTTTGGGAGGAAGATACAAAATTCTGGTTCTTGCACTTCCAGTGGCCTGAACCACTGTTGTTTGATGCTGTTTTAGTGTGTCTTTGATGCTCTCTATCCATATTCTTCTGGGCCTGCCTAGTGTTCTTTGACCTTCTCCTTTTTTTGTATATAACAGTATGGAATCCACAATGGATCTCAGAAGTATATGTCCTGCTTCTGCCATAGGGGAAAAAAAACAAACAATTTTTTCTCCATCTAGAAAATAAGCATATCAAGGAAAAGGGCTATTTTAGGATATGTTATCCTGTCCTGTTAGGATCTAGCTGGCTGGTCTCAGGTTCCCTCCAGTGCACAGAAAAATTAGATTATGCAAAATGGATGTGAATTTTCAGAATGGATGTTGTTTACATTTTAAACATTTTCTTGGCCCCAAATTAGTTCATCTTGGAAAATGTGAGCCTATGTGATGCCTGGATTTAGGCAATGAACCTTAAAGTTGTATCTCTGCTGATGCCCTACAGCAGATGACAAATAAATGCAGATGTGAAGTGGAAGCCCACCAGCTGCTGAAAATATGCTGTCAATATCCTAAAGGAACCGCTTTCCTTATCAGAAAGAAACTTAATTTCAGCTATAAAGAATTTGATTATCTATTGTTCTACCAAATGTGATTAATGTTTTGTGGTGATTAATCAACTGCAAAATGTATAATTATACCATCTGTATTTTTCCATCTTCTTGTCACTTAAGAATTCCTCAGGGTGGTCGGGCAAAATGGAAATAAGAACTGTTGAGAGAGCTTTTCATACACACACACACACACACACACAATGAACAGACACACACACACACACACACACAGAGAGAGAGAGAGAGAGAGAGAGAGAGAGAGAGAGAGAGAGAGAAGCTGGAACAATCTAAAAATGCAAAATGGGCTCGCGTTGAAATGTTTAGGTTAGCAAAATTAGATTCAGACTAACCGATTGTGATTCATTTCTATAGATACCTTGATAAGGTATCTATCCATTAAATGTTTAATCGGTCTTAGAGATCCTTCTCTCATTTCAATAAATTTGTTTGTTTGGAGAGGGAGATCTTTGGAGGCAGGAAGAAATGCTCACATGGTCTCACAAAACATATCATAGAAATGGATGTCATTGTGTCCTGAATGTACTCATTCAAAATCAGAACATTTAAGTTTCTGCGATCCTGTTGTGCCTTTGGAAATTCAACCTGATGGGGATCTTGACTGGCATCCTTTCAGTAGAGGTCACATTGGAAGGGACCTTGGAGGTCTTCTAGTCCAACCCTCTGCATGGATAGGATAGGATAGGATAGGATAGGATAGGATAGGATAGGATAGGATAGGGGAGGGGATGGTAGGCAAGGGGAGGGGAGGGGATGAGATGAGAGAGAAGGGGAGGGGAGGGGGAGGATGGGGCAGGGCAGGAAAGGGGAGGAAAGGAAAGGAAAAGAAAAGAAAGGAAAGGAAGGGAAGGGAAGGGAAGGGAAAGGAAAGGAAAGGAAAGGAAAAGAAAGGAAAAGAAAGGAAAGGAAAGGAAGGAAAGGAAAGGAAAGGAAAGGAAAGACCTGGTTATGCTGATAACACTAATTCAGAACATAGAATAACAGAGTTGGAAGGGACCTTAGAGGTCTTCTAGTCCAACCCTCTGCTCAAGAAGGAGACCCTATACCATTTCAGAAAAATGGTTGTCCATGCTCTTCTTAAAAGGCTCCAGCAATGAAGCACCCACAATTTCTGAATGCAAGCTGTTCTGACTGTCAGGAAGTTTCTCCTTAGTTCTAGGTTGCTTCTCTCCTTGAGTAGTTTTCCATCCATTGCTTCTTTTCCTGCCCTCAGGTGCTTTGGAGAATCACTTGACCCTGTCTTCTCTTGGTGGCAGCCCCTCAGATATTGAGATACTGTTATCCTGTCCCCCCTCGTCCTTCTCTTCATTAAACTAGACGTACCCAATTTCTGCAACTGTTCTTTATATGTTTTAGCCTCCAGTCCCCTAATCATCTTTGTTGCTCTTCTCTGCACTCTTTCCAGAGGCTCAACATATATATTTTTTTTACATCGTGGTGACCAAAACTGGATGCAGGATTCCAAGTGTGGCCTTACCAAGGTGTTGCAAAGTGGTACTAACATTTCAACACCACACACGGTAAATACTTTACTGATGCTGGAACTGGAATCCAGGTCTGGAGAGCTATTTAATCATAGGGTTTCTGAAGGCCATTACATCCAAGCACTTGCAGATTTAAAAATAATAATAATAAGCACAGCACTATCAAGCACAGCACTTTGGACAAACTCTGAATGAAGCAGTGGGTGGTACATAATTTATAGGGAACCAAAGTGAAACAATATGCAATCTTGCTGTGGGTGTAGCTTTACATCAAGGTAAGATTGATAATTTTGCTTTTAGGCTACCCCTATGCAGTGCTTCGTTTACATATCAGAAAGGAACCACCTCATTAAAACTTAGTGTAACCATTTATAAAATGATTTCTTGATCTATTTTTTTTTTTTACATTTAGATGAGTCTAGTGCACATCCGTTAAGGTTGATTCCACTTTAGCGCCGTTCATGTAATGTATTCAGTCATAAAATGAGAAATTTCAATCCATTGGACCGATTGATTGATTGATTGATTAGATGCCATTAAATCAATGTTAACTCTCAGCAGCCATATAAACAAATCTGTCCATGATTTGGACCTTTCAGTCTTAAAATGATACAGCCACCTCTAATTAAACCTATCTGCCTTAATACTGCTCTTCTTTCCGATCAGAAAAGGCAAAATTCATTGTCAGTACTAAGGCCAGCAGTTATACTTGTTGTTATAAGCCTGGTCATCTTTATATTTAATCTTAGTGCTATTTTTTTTTTTTTGCTATGCTCCTTGGTTTTCATTGCTAGATCTTGCAGATCATTTATATTTGCAGAGTGCAAAGAAGAGCAACAGGAATGATGGGGGGCTGGAGGCTGAAACATACGAATGATGGATATGGGAATTGGGCATGTCTAGCCTAATGAAAAGGAGGACTGGGGAGACATGACAGCAGTGTTCCAGTATCTGAGGAGCTCATACAAAGATGAGGAGGGGTCCAACTATTTTCCAAAGCACCACAAGAGACTGCAAAAAGAAACGGGACAATCATTTATCTGAAATGGTATAGAGCAAACATGTCAAACACGAGGCCCGGGGGCGGATGCGGTCCGCGAAGTGGTTTCATGTGACCCATGAAACCATCCTGGAAACAGTGAGGGAACGGCCCCCGCTGCCTTGGCCCTGGCCCAGACCAGCCGGGAGCCAATGTACAATTTTGTGGTGGCCATCTATGCTGAAACGCATTCAGTCTTAGCTCCACAAGGCTGTCTGGAAACAGTGAGGAACCAGCCCCTGCCGTGTCGGCCCCAACCCCTGGGTGCATGCTGGGGAGGGGTCACCCTTTGTGAGGAATGAAGAAATGGACCATGCCTTGGCGCTTGCCCTGGTTCCACCCCCTTCTGCCAGAGACCCTCAGATCTGTCCCATTCCTGCCCAGGCCCCCACAGGCACCCTTGATGCAAACGATGTAGAGCTGGCCACGCCCACCCAGTAGGCCACACCCACTCCATCCACACCCACCCAGTAGGCCACACCCACCCTGGCCACACCCACCCGGCCCCCTGAGGGCAACCACAATGCTGATGCGGCCCTCAATGAAATTGAGTTTGACACCCCTGCCTTAACATTTGCTATATCATATTTAAGCTAGTAAATTTCTAATTATAACAAGCTCAGTTAAAGCATTTATCATTATATTTTTGCTTATCCATATCAATGAAATTGAGTTTGACACCCCTGGTCTAGAGTCTCCTGCTTGAGCAGGAGGTTGGACTACAAGACTTTCAAGATCCCTTGAAGCTCTATTATTCTATAATCTATTTTAGTGTTATCAGCATAACCAGGTCTATCCTTTTCTTTCCTGTCCTGTCGTGTCCTGTCCTGTCCTGCCCTGCCCATTTTATTCCATTCTAGTCCATTCCATTCCATTCCATTCCAGTCCAGTCCAGTCCAGTCCAGTCCAGTCCAGTCCAGTCCAGTCCAGTCCAGTCCAGTCCAGTCCAGTCCAGTCCAGTCCTTTCCGTTCCGTTCCGTTCCGTTCCGTTCCATTCCATTCCATTCCAGTCCATTCCATTCCATTCCAGTCCATTCCATTCCATTCCATTCCAGTCCAGTCCAATCTAGTCCAGTCCAGTCCTCCCCACCCCTCCTGTTCGCTCCCCTCCCCTCACCATGCCTCCCCTATCCTATCCTATCCTATCCTATCCTATCCTATCCTATCCTGTCCTGCCCTGCCCTGCTCTATCCATCTATCCTAACTTCTATGCTGCCTTTACTAGCTATCTTTCATACCCAAGGCATGACAAGAATTCACAGTCTCCTGGAGATTGGCTCAAAGTCAGCCAGCTGGTTTTCATGCCTAAAGTCTTGCGAGACCGCCTACTACCTCATAGTTCCCTTCGGCCAGTTAGATCCCACAGGCTGGGCCTCCTTCAGGTCCTGTCGGCCAAGCAGTGCCATTTGGCGGGGCCGCGGGGGAGGGCGTTCTCTGTGATGGCGCCCACGTCTTAGAACCAGCTCCCCCCGGAGATTAGGACCGCTCCCACCCTGTTGGTTTTCCGCAAGCTGCTTAAGACCTGGCTTTTCTGGCAGGCCTGGGGTTATAAAATCCGACCCCTGGATGAATGCTATTGTATTGTTTGTTTTCTCATGTTATATGGTGTTTTTATGGTTAGCCGCCCGGAGTCCTGCGGGAGTGGGGCGGTCTATAAATTTTAATAAATAAAATAAAATAAATAATAAATAAATAAAGCAGGACTGGAACTCACAGTCTCCTGGTGATCGGCCCAAAGACACCCAGTTGGCTTTCATGCCAAAAGCAGGATTAGAATGCATAATTTCTAAAGCAGACCTTAACCACCAAACCAAATTGGCTGATTACTGCCTAGTTATTCCTCCTTTTATTAATTTTTCCTTCTCCCCTTTTAAAGCCACAACCATCTTCTTCCAATCCAGCTTGCTTCAGTATATACTGAGCAAACTGACTGATTAACCCCATCAAAGGTCTTTCTCCAATCAATGAAGCGCATGGTGATTTCTTTTTATATTGTTTGGCTTTTTCAAACCGATCAATATGCATTAATAATAATGTCTCATCAAACATAGAATAACAGAGTTGGAAGGGACCTTGGAGGTCATCAAGTCCAACCCCCTGCTCAGGCAGGAAACCCCACACCATTTCAGACAAATGGCTGTCCAATCTCTTCTTAAAGCCTTCAGTGATGGAGCACTCACAACTTCCGGAGGCAGATTGTTCTACTGATTAATTGTTCTCACTGTCAGGAAATTTCTCCTTAGTTCCAGATTGCTTCTCTCCTTGGTTAGTTTCCATCCATTGTTTCTCGTCTTGCCTTTTGGTACTTTGGAAATAGTTTGACACCCCCCCCATCTTTGTAGGAGCCTCTCAAATATTGGAACACTGCTGTCATGTTTCAGCCTTTTCTAAAGCCAGCCTGTAATCTGCAATGGATAATCTTAAGCATTATTCTGCTACAATGTGAAATTAAGGATATTAATAAAGTCTGCTTTCTTTAGTGTTTGATATGTTGGCTGATCTCCTCCAGTGTGAGGGCCACTGTATTGTCTGTGTTGTTCTCCAGATTTGTTGGCATAGTGTGGCCCACTGCCATCCTTTATCATACCAATTCCTCATTCAAATATCCCTTGGAAGGCCTTCCTTGTTTTTCCACGTCTGTTTCCATATTCAATATCTTCAGAAATATGGTTGCATTTCTGTTTCTTGCCCCTTCTAATAACTCTCTGAATTTTTTTATGAAGTTCCTTTGTGTAATCGTTGCCTCTCTTGGCTACAGTTTCCACTTCTTGGCAATTTCCATAGTTTCATCTGACATCCAGTTTGCTTTCTTGCAATTCTTCGTCTTTCACAGTCTCTTTTCATATATATCCTTAATGGCTTCTTTGATTTCATTCTATAGTTCCTCTGGTTCCCCAGGAATGAGATTCAGAACTTCAAAGCGATTTCTGTAAGAAAGAATAAAGTGAAATAGAAAGAAGGAGCTTCCAATTTGATCTGCAAAAAAAAAAATAGGACAAAATTATCCCCTACTCTATGATTTTATATATATATAATATGAAATTATCATGAATGTACCCAAGTCATGATATGACTTAGTCATGATATGACTTTATCATGAACGTACCCAAGAATCAAGTTTTTGGTCTTATATCTAATATATATAAATATATATAATGTTGGTAAAAATGCGACTCTCGGGCATAATTATAAATAGAATAAATAACACTCGATCACCGGGAGAGTTATAAGTAAAAATACTTTACTAAAAATACTTTAATATACTAAAAAGTTGTCAAGCTTTCATTGGGAAAACTCCCCAACATCATCAGGGCTAAAAGGCCGTTCTGACAAGGTGGCTTAAATGGGTTTGGTCAACGTCTGCGCGCGGCTCTTAGACCACGTCACTGGCCCCAGCTGATCAGCTGATAAGCAGAATGGATATCTAACGTTATGTTCTTTCTCATCATTCCTTTGAGTTCTTTTCTTTATTTCTCTATTGCTGATTTCTGGGGTCATTGGCAAACCTATGTCTCCCTCTCTCCTGGTGGTATTCGTTCCCGTCGCATCGAGGGGATTTAATTCGATGTTTTCTTGTATCCTACCATGGGGGCGGAGCTCCACTGGTTGCATGCCAACACCCTCTTCTTGTTGTGTGCTCTCCCCCTTATTCTCGTATATATATATATATATATATATATATATATATATATATATATATATATATATATATATATATATATATATATATATATGTAGGTCTTTGGTTGTTCGGGTTTTCTCCCGCGTAAAATTGGAAGTGTCTTGGCGACGTTTTGACGAAGTCCCATTCGTCATCTTCAGGCTGGTGTTTTCAGCTTCGTGCTTTGAGTGCTGCTCAAAGCACGAAGCTGAAAGCACCAGCCTGAAGATGACGAATGGGACTTCGTCGAAACGTCACCAAGACACTTCCAATTTTACGCGGGAGAAAACCCAAACAACCAAAGACCTACATACAAACACCCGCGAAAACCTCAGAAAATATATATATATATATATATATATATATATATATATATATATATATATATATATATATATATATATATATATACAACCTCACTTTTTCTATTGTATTCTTTTTCCTTAATCTTCAAAACTGCAAGTCATGTTCATTTTCCCCATTTCATGCAAAAAAACCAAACAAAAAAACAAAAAAAAACCTCTGCAAGGGTTTTCATTCATCTATAAATTTAGATACTGTCTTTCTCTGGTCAAAGAAGCCATCTCTAGGAGATCCATCATCTTCACACACTGTTCCAACATTGTGAGTAATGTTGAACGTTTCCAATTTTGAACACAGAATATAAACATTGCATATCGAACAGTGGGGTAATCTTATAGACAGCAAATGTAAACACCCATTGAAAGACCACAAAGTTCTGCACTCACATTCAATGTCCTGATGGGAAATGGATTCCTGATTCCATTGAAATCAGCTCCAGTATGAGGATCGGATCGAAATTTTGCTGAATCAAACCCTAACCCTAATCCCAAATCTAACCCCTACTCTCTCTCTAACCCTAACTGGAACCATAACCCTAACCCCAACCCAGACCCCAACCCCAACCATAAATCTAACCCAACCCCAACCTTAACCTCAACCCCAATCCTAACCCTAACCCTAACCCTAACTCCAATCTTTATGGTGAGCCTAACTTTAACCATAACCCTTACCCTGACCCAACACTAGCCCCAAAATTAACCCTAACCCTAACCTTAACCCTAGTCCTAACCCTAACCCTAATATCCTTTATTAGGGTGTGTAGGTCCCTCTCTCTGTGTGTGTGTGTGTGTTTGTGTGTGTGTGTGTGTGTGTGTGTGTGTCTGTGTGTGTGTGTGAGAGAGAGAGAGAGAGAGACAGACAGACAGACAGACAGAGACAGACAGACAGACAGAGAGAGAGAGAGACAGAGACAGAGAAAGAAAGAAAGGAAGGAAGGAAGGAAGGAAAGGAAGAAAGAAAAAAGAAAGAAAGAAAGGAAGAAAGGAAGGAAGAAAGAAAGAAAGAGAGAGAGGAAGAGGAAGAAAAAGAGAAAGAAGAAGAGATAGACATGCCATCATAGACAAGTTAGTGATTTTTTAAATTTTGGATGCACTATTGAGATGAAAGCATCTGCAGAAAGAAGAGGAGAGGGCAGTCAAAATTTCCATGATTTTCAGATTTTCAAAGATTTCCAGATTAAATCTGCAAGGTGAACCATAACAATAAAAGGGACCTCGGAGGTCTTCTAGCCCAACCTCCTGCTCAGGCAGGAAACCCTTTATCATTTCAGACAAATGGTTGTCCACTCTCTTTTTCAAGACCTCCAGTGTTGGAGCATTCACAACTTCTGGAGGTAGGTTGTTCCACTGGTTAATTGTTTTAACTGTCAGGAAATTTCTCCTTAGTTCTAGGTTGCTTCTCTCCTTGATTGGTTTCCATCCGTTGCTTCTTGTCCTGCCTTCATGTGCTTTGGAGAATAGCTTGACTCCCTCTTCTTTGGGGCAGCCCCTGAGATACTGGAAGACTGCTATAATGTCCCCCCTCGTCCTTCTCTTCATTAAACTAGACATACCCACTTCCAGCAACCGTTCTTCATATGTTTTAGCCTCCAGTCCCCTAATCATCTTTGTTGCTCTTCTCTCTTTGCTTTGTGACTCAATGCACACCATCTGTACATGCCACTTTACAAATTTTAACTCCCCACCACGGAAGTGCCTTGCAAAGAAAAAAAATCTCAGTGATGTTTACTTTCAGGAGATAGAAGAAGTTCTTAAATTATAAAGAAAAAAAATGTTTCTAGTATGATTACTAACCCCATATAAATTCATTATCTCTCAATTTTTCTGAAAGTTCATCCAGTCTGAGGAAGACAGATACTAAATTAACTTTAGGGTCAATTTCTCTAATTAACAAATTTTACTCAGCATTTGCAATTGCCCAGGAAGATAAATCTAATATAACACTGGCTTATATTGTTTTCTTCCAGCTCCTAAGTTCATTGTACTTTAAATATTTCAATCTCCGTGATTTTTCCAAGTAGGTATTCATCAATTTTTAATCTGATGTGGTTTTTTCCCCCTATGTGTTTCTTAACATGTCTGTTGCATGCTATCTTGAGCTAATCTGATTTTTCTTTGGGGGGGGGGATGCAACAGAAATAACCAGAAGATTCATTTTATCAAATGGAACTTAAAATGTTTTATATCTGCTATCGGTAATAAAATAAAATAAGCTTTATTGTCATTTTCTACTGTGCGCACAGTGGCACATATTAAAAATGAAATTCTGTGACCTGCTCTCAAAAGTGTAGATATACATAACACACATACCAACATACCATATACATACATGTGTATATACCGACACTCTTACAAGAAGCAACAGATGGAAACTAACCAAGGAGAGAAGCAGCCTAGAACTAAGGAGAAATTGCCTGACAGTGAGAATAGTAAACCTGTGGAACAGCTTGCCTCCATATGTTGTGGGTGCTCCAACACTTTGTTGGAAATGGTATAGGCGGGTTTTCCTTGCCTGAGTAGGGGTGTTGGACTAGAAGACCTCCAAGATCCCTCTCAACTCTGTTATTCTGTTCCCAAAATATCTCAGCATCATTGCATTGGCTGGACTTTAGTCTGTAATGGGGAGAGGGACTGGGAATGAAGGAAATGGTTTTGTATTGATGCACAGGAAAGTCAGATTCCACCTGACTTTATTGCAACCAGTAACTTTTGATAAAAGTTAATGGTAGTGTTAGGGTTAGTGTTGAGGTTAGTGTAAGTGTTAAGGTTAGGGTTAGGGTTAGGGTTAGGCTTAGGGTTAGGGTTAGGGTTAGGATTAGTGTTAAGGTTAGGGTTAGGGTTAGGGT
>JAKSXO010000068.1:1688417-1710917 GCA_024509115.1 Crotalus helleri | reverse complement strand
TAATTTCAAAGGGAGACTGGAGATTAAAAATCCCCAGGTTGTTGGTTCCAGAATGCAAGAAGTGGAATAACATCACACGACTCCATCAGAAACGTCCTCCTTCTAGCCAGTAGCTCAACTCTCTTAGCTTTCCTCTTCTATCAGGGGACAAATTTTCCCCGCATTTTGCTTTTTGTGGGAATTCTAACTGGTGCTAAATATGCAGAGACCAGCATATTCACAAAACTCTTAAAAATTGCTAATATAAATGTTGCACGTGGATGGATATATAGATATAGATGAGAGAGAGAGAGAGAGAGAGAGAGGGAGGGAGGGAGAGAGAGAGGGATGGATGATAGAGATAGAGATAGAGATAGAGATAGAGATAGATAGATAGATAGATAGATAGATAGATAGATAGATAGATGGATGGATGGATGGATGGATGGATGGATGGATGGATGGATGGATGGATGGATGGATGGATGGTTATGGTTATGGTTATGATTATGGTTATGGATAGAGATAAAGATAGATAGATAAATAGACAGACAGACAGACACATGGTAGAGAGGGGGGGAGGGAGATAGAGAGATAGGGAGATATATGTATGAACTTCCCCATCGACTAGAATGTACCCTGACGATGTTGGCAGCCGCCAATGAAAGCTTGGTGTTTTATTGAATTAAAACCTTTATAGTTTTGTAAATTTCCTGGTGCTCATGCTTTTTTACTATTTAATAAATTTAATGCTGCTCAAAGCACGAAGCTGAAAGCACCAGCCTGAAGATGACGAATGGGACTTCGTCGAAACGTCGCCAAGACACTTCCAATTTTACGTGGGAGAAAACCCGAACAACCAAAGACCTACATACAAATACCCGCGAAAACCTCAGAAAACAAATATTGAACCTCTACGGGGAGGAAATCCACCATCTGACCAGGACCTATGAAAAACTTGAAGTCCAAAGAGCTTCCATTTTATGCGACCTCGCATTCCTACGCAACTGCCGAGATCAAAATCTAATCCCCACATGTTTCCAACTGAAATTCCACTCCAACTCTGCAGCCACCAAACGGATCCTGAAAAGAACAGAATTGGCCCTAATCAGAAATGAACTTCACACAAAAAGATTCCTCCTAGACCGAATTAACAAAGATCTCCTCACACTCCACCTCAAACTCAGCAACAAGATCCACCCCGCACTTTGGGACAAATCCAAACAACTTGCCGTCTGGAGAGCCGAAACACAGACCACCTTCAAGATAGATACACACACCAACAAACTCCGAAGACTACAAGAACGCCAGAAACAAACCCCTCTACAAGAAATCCAATGGCTCCCTAGGACACACCATCTACCAGAAGAAAACACACACAAACCGCTATCTGCACGCTCTCTCACACCACCACCCAGCACAGATCAACTCTGTAGCCAAGACACTCATCTCCAGAACAAAACGCTTAGCTGACGAACAACACCTAAAACCCGAACTACACACTCTCACCAATGTACTAACATCCAATGGATTCCATAGAAATAAGATTACAAACCTAATCCAAAAAGAAACCCCCACTAAAATCCAAGACAAAGAACAAGAAAACGGCAAAGCCATCCTCCCATACATAAAAGGCATCACAGACAGAATCAGTAAGATCCTCCATAAACACAACATCAAAACAGCATTCTGCACAAACAGAAAAATATCCACCATCCTTAGAAACCCCAAAGATAAAATTGAATTAGAAAATCAAGGAGTATACGAAATCCCATGCACCACTTGTCCCACCACATACATCGGACAAACCAACAGAAGAATAAGTGCACGCATTGAAGAACATAAGAACTCAGTCAAAAAAGAGGAACCAACATCTTCCCTGGTCCAACACCTTAAAGCTACAGGACATGAAATTGACTTTAAAAATACCAGAACCATTGCCAAAAGTGAACATTTTAATAACAGAATAATCAGAGAAGCCATCGAGATAGAAAAACGCCCACACAGCATGAACAAGCGAGATGATACCTCCCGCCTACCAGCCATTTGGAAACCCGCCCTCATTGACAAACGACTCCCTAACACAAAAAATGATACCAGACCCACACTCACAAAAACCACACAGGAGGTCACCATCAAACATCCACGCAAAAAACAAACCCAAAGCCACACTGACTATGAGGCACGACCACAAACCAGAAGCCAGACCACAGCTGCATCATTAGCCACTTTAAACCCCCCCAATCCATACATGAAGCAAACTGACACCCTCCATGAAGAGGAAGCACGACCACGAACGCGAAGCCAAGGAATGGCAGGGCAGCCCAAAATCTTGAATCCCTCTGCAACTCAGACTAACCTGAGCACAACCAAACAGAACACTCCCCCAGCCAATCAGAGCACAGCCAACCCCCCAGCCAATCAGAGCACAGCCAACCCCCCAGCCAATCAGAGCACAGCCAAGCCCCTAACCAATCAGAACACACCTCCACCCAATCAGAACACAGCCAAGCTCCCACCCAATCAGTTCATACCTCCACTGGCAGTTAAAAGGAAGAAACAGCCAAGACCACACACTGTTGCTCGAGGCACGAAGCTGAAAGCACCAGCCTGAAGATGACGAATGGGACTTCGTCGAAACGTCGCCAAGACACTTCCAATTTTACGTGGGAGAAAACCCGAACAACCAAAGACCTACATACAAATACCCGCGAAAACCTCAGAAAACAAATATATATATATATATATATATATATATATATATATATATATATATATATATATATATATATATATATATATATATACACATATACATACATATATACATATATACATATATACATATACATATACATATACATATACATATACATATACATATACATATACATATACATATACATATACATATACATATACATATACATATACATATACATATACATATACATATATATATATATATATATATATATATATATATATATATATATATATATATATATATATATATATATACTGCATGTATGTGTATATATATGCGTGCACTTATTCTTCTGTTGGTTTGTCCGATGTATGTGGTGGGGCAAGCAGTGCATGGGATCATCCTTCCCACCCACCTACCTACCTACTTACCCTTCCTTTGTAATAAAATCATTTTGCATTCTCTAAATGATCTAAATGATCCAGGTGAATGAGAAGAGACTCAGACATTGCCTTCAGTTACACCATTTTATAGGACCATTCTTTTTTTAAAAAAGAAAAGCCTCACAATTTTTCCTCATTCTTTAGATTGAGTGACACTCAGAGAAGCCCACCTTGATCCTTTCCCTTTATGAACAAACTAATTCGGAGAAAGAAGTCCCAAGGCATCAACGTACTTGGAACCACACAGGAAATAAATCACAAACTCTTGTGATGGGTTTAATGGACAGATAGGTTGCACTAGGATTTTTAAGAATAGATGGTCCAAAAAATGATGTCTGGAGAATTCTGATGTCTTCCATTCCTTCTCCCAATAAATATTTTGTTTGGGGAGAAATGTCAACGTTTTCCAAAAGATAACCCTCTGATGGGGAAAGTTCTGTGATATTTCAGATGGAACAGGACTGTTTGGAAGCCAGGCTCTCCCTTCCCTTCCCCTGATTCTTTTCTCCCTCCCTCCCTTCCTTCCTTCCCCTTCCCTCTCTCCTCAAGTCTCCCTTCCCTTCCCTTCTGTCTCTTCCTTCTGCTTACCTCTCTCCTGACGTCTTTCTTCCCTTCCTTTCCCATCCATTTCCTCCTTTCCTTCCTTCCCCTTCCCTTTCTCCTGCTCTCTTCCCTTCCCTCCTTCCCTCCCCATTTCCTCTCTCCTGAAATCTCTCTTCCTTTCCTTTCCTTTCTTCCTTTCCCTTCATTTCCTCTCTCCTGAAGTCTTCCTTCCTTTCCTTTCCCTTCCCTTCCCTCCCTCCCATTTCCTCTCTCTTGAAGTCTTCCTTCCTTCCTTCCCTTTCCTTTCCCTTCCTTTCCTTTCCCTTCCCTTCCCTTCCCTCCCTCCCCTTCCCTCTCTCCTGAAGCCCCTTCCTTTCCCTCCCCCTTCCCTTCCCTTCCCTCCCTCCCATTTCCTCTCTCCTGAAGTGTTCCTTCCTTCCTTCCCTTTCCTTTCCCTTCCTTTCCTTTCCTTTCCCTTCCCTTCCCTCCCTCCCCTTCCCTCTCTCCTGAAGCCCCTTCCTTTCCCTCCCCCTTCCCTTCCCTTCCCTCCCTCCCATTTCCTCTCTCCTGAAGTGTTCCTTCCTTCCTTCCCTTTCCTTTCCCTTCCTTTCCTTTCCTTTCCCTTCCCTTCCCTCCCTCCCCTTCCCTCTCTCCTGAAGCCCCTTCCTTTCCCTCCCCCTTCCCTTCCCTTCCCTCCCTCCCATTTCCTCTCTCCTGAAGTGTTCCTTCCTTCCTTCCCTTTCCTTTCCCTTCCTTTCCTTTCCTTTCCCTTCCCTTCCCTCCCTCCCCTTCCCTCTCTCTTGAAGTCTTCCTTCCTTCCTTCCCTTTCCTTTCCCTTCCTTTCCTTTCCTTTCCCTTCCCTTCCCTCCCTCCCCCTTCCCTCTCTCCTGAAGCCCCTTCCTTTCCCTCCCCCTTCCCTTCCCTTCCCTCCCTCCCATTTCCTCTCTCCTGAAGTGTTCCTTCCTTTCCTTTCCCTTTTTCCTTTCCTTTCCTTTCCTTTCCTCTCTCCTGAAGTCTCCCTTCCCTTCCTTTTCCATCCCTTTCCTCCCTCCCTCCCTTCCCTCTCTCCTGAAGTCTCTTCCCTTCCTTTACTTCCCCTTCCGTCTTTCCTGAAGTCTTCCTTCCCTTCCCTTCCTTTCCCTTCCCTTCCCTTCCCTTCTTCACCTGAGGAACATAGAAGGGTTGAGCCCAATCTCTGATTCCCAGGGTGCTTTTGACAAACCAGAGGAATATTCTCCTCTCTCTCTCTCTCTTTTTCCAGGTCATCTTTCATAAGAGGAGAATTCGGATCGAATTCGCTGCCTTTGAACTTTAGATGATGCCTCTAGCATGAGACAGAATCAAATGCTATGTTATTCTTTTAAACCTTTGTCTCCAATAACTGTGCAACATTTGTTATATATCCCTGATTCTCTCTCTCTCTCTCTCTCTCTCTCTCTCTCTCTCTCTCTCTCTCTCTCACACACACACACACACACACACACACACACACACACACACAGAGAGAGAGAGAGACAGAGAGGGAGGGAGAAAGAGAGAGAGAGATGTTGGTAATATGAAGATGGGAAACTTAAGAAAGATGTTTTCATTGCAGCTTATTTATTTCCAAAGGCAAAGAGGTCTCCAAGAACAGAACGGGCAAAATTCCTTCATCTGACTGGGTGAGCCAATAACAGCCTTGTCATCTGCAATTTTCTTTACAGGATTTTTTTTCCCATATTTGGGAGCGTTACATTTATTTATTTATTTATTTATTGAAATGTATAGACCGCCCCATTCCCGCAGGACTCCGGGCGGCTAACAATAAAAACACAATATAACTTAACAAGACAAACAATACAGTAACATTCATCCAGGGGTCAGATTTTATAAACCCCAGGCCTGCCGGAAAAGCCAGGTCTTAAGCAGCTTGTGGGAAACCAACAGGGTGGGAGCTGTTGCTTAGATGACTTACATCTAAGTCATCCCTTGTTGGACAGTCCTGTGTGAATCTTTTACTGCGATATGGCTATCAGTGGAAACACTGTTGTCAACATGGATGTCCATGCGGAGGTTGTAATTTCTTGACAGTAACGTCCCTTACTTGATAAAACCCTTTGTGTTCAGTTTGAAAGAGGCTTCTATTTGGTTTGTTGTTCTTTGTTTTTTAAGCTCACAAAGTCCCAGGCGAAGAGTGATTTTTTTTCTACCAGCTGGTGCCTACAGCAGATGGGCCTTTCTCTGTTCTGGGTTCCACCCCTGCTTCAAATTTGATTGAAAAGTAAATCATGAACGGAGAGTTTCATATGATCTCTTCTTGAATTCACATAATGTTTTCCCAATGTTCCCATGAGCGTGGTCCACTGTTTCTTCAGCTTCTTTACATAGGCGGCACTTACTGTCTTTATTATTATTATCGATCATCGCACAGTCAGCCAGATGTTCAGACTGGATTTGGCATTTTGTCTACCTATCGAGTCCTTACCCAGGACCTGGGATAGGCAGATGTGGATGTTTGATGATATTACAGATATCGTCGCAGGATGGAAGCAGTTCCTAATAAGGCTGCCTTTTGCAATTGACTAATAGCGAATTTGTCAATGCCAATGGTGTTCAAGTGGTGCTCCAGTTGTTTTGGGATTGCACCCAAGGAGCCTATGACTATTGGTACTACCCTTGCTTGCTTTTGCCACAGTCTTTCTATTTCTATTTGTAGGTCTTTGTATTTTGTTATCTTCTCCAGTTCTTTCTCTTCTATTCTGCTATCTCCAGGCACTGCCACGTCCACTATCCAGACTTTTTTGTCTTTCTTATCGAAAATTGTTAAGTCTGGGGTGTTATGTTGCAGGTGCATGTCTATTTGAATTCTAAAGTCCCAGAGCAGTTTAATTTTATCATTTTCTATGACTTTCTCTATTTTATGATCCCACCAGTTTTTGCTTACAGGCAAATGATATTTTTTGCAGATCTTCCAATGCACCATTGTTGCTACTTTGTCATGCCGCTGCTTGTAATCAGTCTGTGCAATCTTCTTGCAACAGCTTACCAAGTGGTCCACTGTTTCTTCAGCTTCTTTGCATAGGCGGCACTTACTGTCTGTTGCTGTCTTCTCAATTTTGACTTTGTATGCATTTGTCCTTATTATCATCATCATTATTATTATTAGTTTGCATTTGGCTAGTTTAAAGAAAAGAAGAAACAGGGGAGACATGATAACAGTATTCCAGTATTTGAGGGGCTGCCACAAAGAAGAGGGGGGTCACTTTATTCACCAGAGGACCAGAGGGAAGGACGAGAAACAATGATTGGAAACTAATCAAATAGGGAAGAAACCTAGAATTAAGGAGAAACTTCCTGACAGTGAGGACAATCAATTAGTGGAACAGAAGTTGTCTTCAGAAATCATGGGCACTCCATCACTAGAGGTTTTTAAGAAAAGACTGGACATTCACCTGTCTGAGATGGTATAGGTTCTCCTGCTTGAGCAGGGGGCTGGACTAGAAGACCTCCAAGGTCCCTTCCAGTTCTATTCTATTCTAAAGTCATATTGTATGATACTCTACTCTACTCTACTCTACTCTACTCTACTCTACTCTACTCTACTCTACTCTACTCTACTCTACTTATATTATATTATATTATATTATATTATATTATATTATATTACTATAATTTTTATTATATTTTTATTTCATTTCATTTTCCTTTCGTTCTTATTTTACTTTAATTAATTTATATGGCCATCCATATGGTGACATTTACATGCCAATGGATAAAAATGCTTTGGTGTTGAAGTTTAAATCTTCATGGTGTCCTTTTGATTGTATTCATAAAATGTCCATACAGAAAGGTAAAATGTCAATCTAATCTTTTGGAATTGTATTGCCTTGCAGTGCAGGCCTCACCTGTCATATTCCTTAAATACGATTTCTCCTGTTTTAGAAATAAGCTATATATGCTGCTTTGATCTTCCAAAAGTGATAAACTGGTCAAGAAAAGCATACAAACCCACCAACTGTGAATATATGCAGTATGTATGTTTTCTTTTTCATAACAATTCATTCTTTCTATGCATAAAAATTGGAGAAGTGTAGAAACAAATCATCCATAAGCAGCCTGTATCACTTCTGAATGTGAGAATTATGCTCCTCCATATTTAGGAAGGTTAAGGAGTGTTCAGGAGACCTAAACAGACTTTGCAGCTCTGAGATTTACCATGTCCGAATTGCTATTTCTAGAAAATAAGTACAAAAACTGGCTCAGAATCTTCTTCAGCCAATGAAAACAATGGTCTACTTCCAGCAATTGTCTGGCCAAGACATTTTTAAAAAACTCAAATTGCTTTTCATTAATTAAAAAATCCCTATAATTGACCAAAAAGGATTGGAAACCAAGTAGAATCTAGTTGTCAAAGAAAATCTTAATGGAATTAGGCAACAGCTAGATAATTCGTCCAAGGAATCCTCTACACCCTGAAATGTATCATACATGGATGATAGATGGATGATAGATGGATAGATGGATGGATGGATGGATGGATGGAGATAGATAGATAGATAGACAGACAGACAGACAGACAGACAGACAGACAGACAGACAGACAGACAGACAGATAGATAGATAGATAGATAGATAGATAGATAGATAGATAATAGATAGATGGAGATAGTGAGCTCAAAATAGATAGATAGATAAAGATAGTGAGTTTAACAGAGAGATAGATAGACAGACAGACAGACAGACAGACAGACAGACAGACAGACAGACAGACAGACAGACAGACAGACAGACAGATAGATAGATAGATAGATAGATAGATAGAGATAGATAGATGGAGATAGTGAGTTAAACAGAGATAGGGAGATACAGAGATAGATGATGGATGGATGGATGGATAGTTAGTTAAAGAGAGATTGTGGGATAGAGGGATAGATAGATAGATAGAGAGAAGGATGGATGGATACAGAGATAGTGAGATAGACAGAGAGACAGACAGATTTAAAACATTTAAATAGCTACCTATCTTCTAACCAAATCTGAATATATAAAATCATATTAAAACTATAAAACTAAATGCATTAAAACATTAAAAACAATAAAGAGCTGGCACCGTCTGACTTCCAATGGGCTAATCCAATCTCATCCAAGATAATTTGTTTGCTTATTTATAGAAATGTTACACCAAATAGAATTGGTGTATAATTAGGACATTGTTTACCATGTCAATCACTGTAGATGAACAATAGAGCTATCTTAGTAAAGCCAAAATAGATTCTGGCTCTTTTCATCATGAAAATTCCCATCAGAGTTGAAAGCAAATCACTGGAGATTCCACAGGAATCACGGAGGATAAAAAGGAGAGAGGGAGATATGGAGCATTGGAGACTGTATGACTTTTGATATAAGTTCACTCCTCTCTCACCAACAGAAGAGAATATTTGTAGCTCAGGTTTGAAGAACGGGGTCCTTGGTGCTCTCTGAGCTTCGTGATCTTCTTGCAGCTATTTCATTACTGAACCAGGTAATATTATCAGTGCTAGAAGGGAGTGGGGATATGAGGAGGAGGGGGAGGGGAGGAGGGGGAGAGAAGGGGAAGGAAAAGGAGGAGAAGAAAGGAAGGAGAAGAAGGAGAAAGGGAAGGGGAAGGGAGAAGGAGGAGGAGGAGGGGAGGAGGAGGAGGAAGTGGAGGAGGAGTAGAGAAAGGGAAGGGGAAGGAAAAGGAGAAGGAGAAGGAAAGCAGGAGAAGGGGAAGGAAGAAGAAGAAGGAGGAGGAGGGGAGGAGGAAGTGGAGGAGGAGGAGAGAAAGGGAAGGGGAAGGAAAAGGGGAAGGAGAAGGAGAAGGAAAGAAGGAGAAGGGGAAGGAGGAGGAGAAGGGGAAAGAGGAAGTGGAGGAGGAGGAGAGAAAAGGAAGGGGAAAGAGAAGGAGAAGGAAAGAAGGAAAAGAGCGAGGAGGAGGAAGTGGAGGAGGGGAGAAAAGGAAGTGGAAGGAGAAGGAAAGAAGGAGGGGAAGGGAGAAGGAGGAGAAGAAGGAGAAGGGGGAAGTGGAGGAGGAGGAGAGAAAGGGAAGGGGAAGGAAAATGAGGAAGAGAAGGAGATCTTCAAAGTAACTCAGCTTTGTTCTTCTTTCTCTACTATATATAAGAAAGAATAATAATTTTAATCCAAGAATTGTCTCTTCTACCTGATAACTGCTAGAAATATTTGAGAAGGAAGGAAGGAAGGAACGAAGGAAGGAAGGAAGGAAGGAAGGAAGGAAGGACAGAAGGAAAGGAGGGAGGGAGGGAGGGAGGAAGGAAGGAAGGAAGGAAGGAAGGAGGAAGAGAGGAAGGAAGAGAGGAAGGGCGGAAGGGAGGAAGGAAGGCAGGGAGGGAGGAAGGAAAGAAGGAAGGAAGGAAGGGAGGGAGGGAGGGAGGGAGGGAGGGAGGAAGGGAGGAAGGGTAAGTGACTTCAGGAGTATAAAGGATATGTTTTTCGCAGTGTGGGAAGTAAAGTCTTCATCCTGGTTCATCCAAGCCGGGGATAAATAAACAATGTGGCGACTGCTTTGGGAAGAGGGTTGCAGTTTATTGAAGAGCCAGAAAGATGGTTCTTGCAGGAAAGACCAGAGAGGAAAAAAGGGCTGAGCACATGGGCAGTAGGTTTTTATACCCTCTCTAGCCTTTTGTTTGGAATAGTTTCCTGTTCCTGTGGCATGAACTTTGAGGCTATTTTCTGTGTCACGTATTCTGACCTGAGTCTAGGTGTGACTCTCTGGTATCCTTTATGGTGATGGGTTAGTCCTATTATCATATCCTGCTTCCCTGGTGATGGGACTAATGGCTCCCAGAGTTTGGGTGGGGTATGCAGATTTTAGGTCTTTGTCTTCTTGAGTTTTCTGGCTCCAACTTTATGATGGTTTTACATTTGCATTTTACATTTTACATTTGCATTTGTATAGGACTGGCTCCTGCATGGGACAGAGACTTGGGGTCAGGGTTGGTGTCTGCTTTTTAAAAAATCCTTTTGAGGAAATACATTTTTCTGCCTTTTTAATATTTCCTCCTCTGGGGCTCTGACTTCCCTCAATGCAGTTTCTGCATTCATTTTCACCAGCTAACCACCATTTTAATAGAATCACGGTATTCCTTTATCACTCTACAATGCCTTGGTAAGGCCACACTTGGAATCCTGCATTCAGTTTTGGTCACCACGATGTAAAAAAGATGTTGAGACTCTAGAAAGAGTACAGAGAAGAGCAACAAAGATGATCAGGGGACTGGAGGATAAAACATATAAGAATCAGTTTCTGGAATTGGGTATGTCTAGTTTAATGAAGAGAAGGACAAGGGGGGACATGATAGCAGTGTTCCAATATCTCAGGGGCTGCCCCAAAGAAGAGGGAGTCAAGCTATTCTCCAAAGCCCCTGAAGGCAGGACAAGAAGCAACGGATGGAAACTCATCAAGGAGAGAAGCAACCTAGAACTAAGGAGAAACTTCCTGACAGTTAGAATAATTAACCAGTGGAACAGCTTGCCTCCAGAAGCGGTGAATGCTCCAACACTGGAAATTTTTAAGAAGAGACTGGACGGCCATTTGTCCGAAATGGTACAGGGTTTCCTGCCTGAGCTGGGGGTTGGACTAGATGACCTCCAAGGTCCCTTCCAACTTTACTACTATTACTATTACTATTCTAGAGGTTTTTGATGAATTTGGCATGAGCAGCTTTTTCGGAGGATGTTGAACCCTGAAGGGTTGGAAACGTAAGAGTTAAATAAAATACAAATCTTTATTTACAAGCAAAATGAGGAGGAGGAGGAGGAGGAGGAGGAGGAGCAATCTCATTTGCACATCTTTTTAAGTGAAAACAAAGAAATGGGGGGAAAAAACCCCATTGTCAAGTTACATTTTCAAAAGACGTGCCTGATGAAACATTTCAGCGTGTTCAGGAGTGACCTCCAGGTTCATTCCTTCATCCTGTTTTTTCCCTCTTCCCCCCCCCCCTTTTTTCTCTTTATTTGTTTTTGAAACCTCGTCGAGGAAAAAATAAAACTGTCGGCCAATTGTAAAGGTTTCATCTCCCTTGATGTGTATTTTTATTGAACGGCATCCAAGTTTAATATACTGTCCCCAGATGCCTGTCACTCACAACGCCAGTTCTTTTTTTTTTTTTCTCTTTTTCTTTTCCCTTTTTCGCCACGATTTGAGACGTGACAGGTTTTGAATGTTAGGAAGCCTGCAAAAGAAATGCCCTGCAAACATCAGCGTCGAAATGCATTGTTTAAGCGAGGGCTTCTGGTATTGGAGGGCGAATAGATATATGCTTTACAGCTCCCTTGGGGAAGGGAGAAGATGGCATTTAAAAGAAGGCGATGGCAGTGGAGAAATGTATAAATGGGAATTACCATTTCTCCTTGGTTTTTATCAGAAAAAAAAACAGAACTCTTTTCGGCTGGATGTTTCTCCAGCTCTCGCCTCGCCTATCTTTGCAACTGTCTCATTGGTTATTTCAGAATAAAAAAAACGCTGATAACAGAACAAATGGCCTTCCTATGTTTAGATGAAATTCCTTCTTTCCTTCTTTCCTTCTTTTCTTCCTTCTTTCCTTCCTATCTCCCTCCCTCCTCTTTCCTCCCTCCTTCTCTTTCCTCCCACCCTACCTTTCACCTCCCTCCCTCCCTTCCTTCCTCTCCCTCCCTCCATACCTCTATTTATCCCTCCCTTTAACCTTCCTCTCCCTCCCTCCCTCCCTCCCTTTCACCTTCCTTCCTTCCTTCTTATCTCCCTCCTTTTTCCTCCCTCCCTATCTTTCACCTCCCTCCCTCCTTTCCTTCCTCTCCCTCCCTTTCACCTTCCTTCCTTCCTTCCTTCCTTCCTTTCTTCCTTCTTTCCTTCTTTCCTTCTATCTTCCTCCCTCCTTCTTTTTCCTCCCACCCTACCTTTCACATCCCTCCCTTCTTTCCTCTCCCTCCCTCCATACCTCTATTTATCCCTCCCTTTAACCTTCCTCTCCCTCCCTCCCTCCCTCCCTTTCACCTTCCTTCCTTCCTTCTTATCTCCCTCCTTTTTCCTCCCTCCCTATCTTTCACCTCCCTCCCTCCCTCCTTTCCTTCCTCTCCCTCCCTCTATTTCCTCCCTCCCTTTCACCTTCCTCTCCCTCCCTCCCTTTCACCTTCCTTCCTTCCTTCCTTCCATCTCCCCCCCTCCTTCTCTTTCCTCCCTCCCTCCCTCTATCTCTCTTCCCTTCCTCCCCCAATAAGCCATCATGTGCAAATTTGCAGATGACCATGATTTTCTGCAAGGTACCTTTTCCTTCCGTCTAACTTCTGCAACTCTGGAGGAGGCTGGCTTATGCCATTCCGCTGCCATCTCCTGTGTAGTTATTATTTGCTTAACTTATGGCTCTAGGAGATGACCAGGCAGAGCTCAAGGGAGGGATCAAATGCATCATCAGTCACGAATCCCTGCACTTCTGCAAGAGACCGAAGTTCAGCCCACCTCGAATGCCTTCTTATCTCCCGCTTATTTCCCTTGACCATTAGTTGGACAGGTTCTTCTAGAGAGCTTAAGCGTTCAATAAATCTTTATACTTATTTGAATGGTCTGAATCTCCTGATTTCCTCGGTATTTCACAATGGCATATCATACATGGACTGGCAATATACATTAACATTTCACCTAGATTTGTAAACACAATAAAATGTATAAAAAATAAAAAATAAATAAAAGGGTTTGCCTTCAGAGACTGTAGCTGGAGGTCATCTAGTCCAACCCCCTGCTCAAGCAGAAGACACTATGCCATTGCAGATAAATGGTTCTCCCATCTCTTTTTGTACGCCTCCAGTGATGGAGCACCCACAACTTCTGGAGGCAAGCCGTTCCACTGGTTGATCATCCTCACTGTTACAAAATTTCTCTCTATTTCTACTCTGCTTCTCTTCTTGATCTGTTGCTTCTCGTCCTGCCTTCTGTTGCTCTGGAGAATAGCTTGACCTCCTCTGCTTTGGGGCAGCCCCTGAGATACTGGAACACTGCTATCCTGTCCCCCCTCGTCCTTCTCTTCATTAAACTGGACATTCCCAATTCCAGCAACTGTTCCTTATATGTTTTAGCCTCCAGTCCCCTAATCATCTTTGTTGCTCTTCTCTGCACTCTTTCTAGAGTTCCCAACATCTTTTTATATCATATATTGATATAATAAATTGTATATCATACAATATATCATATTGTAGAGGTATGCTTCATCTCAAAGGGCAGTTCCCCCCTTAAATCGTTCCATCCTAGTCACTGTGGGAGATTAAAAATATAGCCCCCTCCTCATATAATGAGATGAGGATGGAGCAAGCCTGAGTAGCGCCACAGTAATGATTTAAAACAAAGCTTTAACTTGAACTTTATGTTATTTTCACAATATGGATGTATTATTTGTACACGGGTATATGTGGAAAGTTATGTTCAGCAGGAGGTCAGCAGAAAGTCAGAAGGAAGTCAGCAAAAGTCAGCAGACATTCTGACTACAGTCTTAGAATGGAAAAGGGTATAAAGAGTTTTTTTGGACCTGATTGATTTGCCATTGGCCTATAGCTGTCCTTTTGGAATCTGCTATTGCCATATGATCCTCATTGCAATGGGTTATTAATGTAAGTGATGTTATGTTACTGTGCTATGTTCCAAATTATTAGCAAAATAAACCTCTGAATCCTAGAGTAAGAATTATTGTTATTTTGTTGCTGTCTCTTGTCTTTTTCATTGGGTTTTTCCACAACATTACCCAGTAATTCCCCAAAGGATTATGGAATCAGCAATTCAAACATGAGTTCCCACTTTGAATTCACACACATTTTTTTTTTATCTTAAGTTTTCTCCATCCGGATTCAGTCACTTGTGATTCTTTTGTTGGGATTGAGATAGATAGATAGATAGATAGATAGATAGATAGATAGATAGATAGATAGATAGATGGATAGATAATATGGATATAGACATATAAAGAGATATAATAGAAATAGATATATAGATATATAGATAGGTATATTTAAAAATATGAAGCTAATAAAGCCTATCAGCAAGTATGTTGCTCCACTTTTTTTTTTTAAAAAAAGAAATCCACATAACATTTAACCTCCAAATTTTTTGTTTGATTTCATTTCATTTATTAAACAGATTTATCTAGCTGCTCAACTCACAGCCAGTGATTCCAGGCAGCTTACAAAAAATGGCTTTAGATTGCTTTTTCAATCTGGAGCTTTAACTAGATATATTTTGGTTTGTTTTTTTTTTTTTTTCTTATAATACATGTGGGGTTTGGGTTGCTCTTTTTTTACATATACTTTTTTAGTTCACTTTTACTTCTAAGCTTGCCCCAAACTCCAGCCCCGAGATAGTCTAAGGTGTAAATGTAATAAGCAATCAAGGTTATAAATTAGTTCATTGGTAAAATAAATCAATAAAGAATACTAACAATTCCCAGAGATCTTTTAATTGCCCTGTAATAGAATTAACGGACCTACACATTGGAGATAACAAACTGGAGTGAAAAATGGTGATTTTAGTTCAGAAATTAATTTAATGAATTCCCCAAACGGTTTGAGCATGAGGAATGAACCCGATGGAATGGTTACTAGAGAACATAATAATCAAAAAGTACATGGAAAAAATGCTCATCTATAATTAAATGTTTGTCAGCAGAAACGGTGGCATAATAATAGAAAGGCATTGATATCTTTCTTCCCTTTTTTCCAATTTTCAGAATCCACGGAAACAACAGACTTCATCATTGTTTAACCTGGAACAAACCCAGGTTTGCAAAAAAAAAAAAAAAAGTCCCCAGCAATTAATCTCCCCAGGGTATTATTCCAAAAGTCAATCAGGCTTTCTTGTTTTTGTTTTTCCTTGAAAACATTTCGCTTCTCATCGAAGAAGCTTCTTCGGTTCTGACCGAATGGTGAAGAACGGAAG
The DNA here is from genome assembly GCA_024509115.1 of Crotalus helleri. Taxonomy (NCBI): domain Eukaryota; kingdom Metazoa; phylum Chordata; class Lepidosauria; order Squamata; family Viperidae; genus Crotalus; species Crotalus helleri. Next base: position 1,695,331 of record JAKSXO010000068.1, on the reverse strand, counting down.
AAATCCTTCCATTGTTCACCATTCTCCTTCCTTTCTCCACCATTCAGTTAGAACTGAAGAAGCTTCTTGGATGAGAAGTGAAATGTCTTCAAAGGAAAACAAAAAACAAAAAACAAAGGAAGTCCAGTTGGCTTTTCAAAGAAAGCACCTTTGGAAAAACCATGACTTGGATGATGGAGAATCTCCATAGACATCTAGCAATTGAAGGAGTAGTGTGCATGAGGCTTCTAATGTGGACAATCTCTGTTTGTTTCTCCAGATCTTCTGAATTCGGAACTCAAAGCCAATGGTGGGATTCAGCCAGTTTGCACCAGTTCAGCAGGACCGGTAGCTAATTTTTTGTTGCACAGCAACAGAATGGACTTCCAGAAGTGACATCCACACAGAGAACCAGTTGTTCACATATTTGAATCCCACCACTGAATAGATAATAGATAGATAGATAGATAGATAGATAGATAGATAGATAGATAGATAGATAGATAGATAGATAGATAGATGATAGGTAGGTAGGTAGGTAGGTAGGTAGGGATGATAGATGCAAGATAGATAGATACATAGATAGATAGATAGATAGATAGATAGATAGATAGATAGATAGACAGACAGATAGATAGATAGATGCATGATAGAAAGATAGATAGATAGATAGTTAGATAGATAATAGATAGATACATAATAGATAGATGCATTAGATAGATAGATGCATTAGATAGATAGATAGATAGATAGATAGATAGATAGATAGATAGATAGATAGATAGATAGATAGATAGATAGATAGATAGATAGATAGATAGATAGATAGATGCATGATAGATAAATAGATAAATGTATGATATAGATAGATAGATAGATAGATAGATAGATAGATAGATAGATAGATAGATAGATAGATAGATAGATAGATAGATAGATAGATAGATAGATAGATAGATAGATAGATAGATAGATAGATAGATAGATAGATAGATAGATAGATAGAGTGGCGGGTTTCAGCCAGTTTGCACTACTTCCGCAGAACCGGTAGCTAATTTTTTGTTCCTCAGGCCCAGAATGGACTTCCGGAAGAAGCATCCACACAGAGAACCGGTTGTTCACATATTTGAAACCCACCACTCCTCAAACCTGTATAGATAGATGTACATAGATAACATCTATATCTGCGTAGATCTTAAAAGTTAGAAACTGTACACTATCAAAATAATGATGTAGGTTCTGCAGCTTAATTCTCCCCAATCTGTGTTGCTTATTCAATTGTGGGCCAAGCAAAGCTTTGATGAGAGCGTTCTATTTAATCTCTGGTCAATGATTGCAATAAAGTCTGCATCTATATCAGCTTAATTTATTCATTTCTTTAAGAAAATGTATCTGGGTTGTATAAAATCCGATACATCTCTACAAGGCCAAATCATAAGACTATGTCGGATTTACTTTGGCCAGGTCATGTGTCAGCGATGCTAGGAATGGTTACTGGAACAAGAAGTAGGGTCCAGCAAGGAGCACACTGGCTTGATAATATTAAAACTGATACAAAGATGAACATCTAACAGCACAAACAAGCTGTGCATCACAATGAAAAAAAAAGGAGGACTAAGGGAGACACGATAGCAGTGTTCCAATATCTGAGGGGCTGCTACAAGGCAGAGGGGGTCAGGTTGTTCGCCAGAGCACCAGAGGGAAGGACAAGAAACAATGGTTGGAAACTGATCAAAGAGAGAAGCAACCTGGAATTAAGGAGAAACTTCCTGACACGAGGACAATCAACCAGTGGAACAGCTTGCCACCAGAAATCGTGGGTGCTCCACCAGTGAAGATTTTTTAAGAGACTGGACAATCACCTCTCTGAGATTGTGTAGATTCTCCTCCTTGAGCAGGGGGCTGGAATAGAAGACCTCCAAGGTTCCTTCCAGCTCTATTCTATTCTATTCTATTCTATTCTATTCTATTCTATTCTATTCTATTCTATTCTATTCTATTCTATTCTATTCTATTCTATTCTATTCTATTCTATTCTATTCTATTCTATTCTATTCTATTCTCATTCCATTCCAAATATTCTATTCTATTCTATTCTATTCTATTCTATTCTATTCTATTCTATTCTATTCTATTCTATTCTAGTCTAGTCTAGTCTAGTGTAGTCTAGTCTAGTCTAGTCTAGTCTAGTCTAGTCTAGTCTATTCTCTCTGTATATATATATTAAGGTCAACCTATTTGCCAAAGCACCAGAAGACAAGACAAGAAGCAATGGAATGGATGGAAACTAATCAAGGAGGGAAGCAACCTAGAATTAAGGAGAAATTTCTTAACAATAAGAACAGTTAACCAGTGGAACAGCTCACCTCCAGAAGTTGTGGGCACTCCATCACTGGAGGCTTTAAAGAAGAGAGTGGAATGATATAGGGTCTGCTGCTTGAACAGGGGGTTGGACTAGAAGACCTCCAAGGTCCCTTTCCAACTGTGTTATTCTGTTATTCTAGTCTGCCCTTGTCACTAAAGGAAAGATGAACACTTTCTCTCCCAAAAGGGAAAGTTAGAAAGAAGATTAAAAGTTTCCAGGATTGTTAAGTGTAGGAATATCTTCTGAACTATAGAAAAATAAGTTTGGGGTGTTCGAAAACCTCGTTTCTCTGCCAACAAAGTTGCTGTCGAACCAAATCTGTGATTTCACCCCTGCTTGTGCTTCCCCCTCCCCCCTCCCAGTGTGAACATCTGGATCCCAAGGCCTGTATCTGACTTCTCTCTTCTTTGGAGACTGATCTGAATTTTATGTAAAGTTGTCCCCAGAGGGGAAAAACGTGTTACCTTTTAGCATGCTGCTTTGTCTCACTAGGGCTCCATTCTAATTTAAATAAAATGTGGTGTGTTCCTTTTTCTTTTTTTTTTTTTAAAAAAATCCTGTCTGGTTTATAAAAAGTAAGGAAGTGGCATTCTTCGTGTTGGGTTCTTTCTAATTACATTTGCCCTGTCACTGAGATGCCAAGCTGACTAGGAGGAAATCAGCCGCCATCTCCCCAGTGTTTTCGTCGTAACAGGAAGGCTGTCTCCGATGGATGGCTTCGACATGACAATTTCCTCTCTCCTACTTCAACGTCGAGTGTGTTTCCCCCTGGACAAATTTGGATTTGATGATTTTCATCAGCTTCCTTGGTCTCAAGCTGGTTGATTAGCATCTTGTTCACCTAAATAATAATAATAATAATAATAATAATAAAAATTAGAACACTTGAGTGGGAAGGAGACAACTGCCAATAGCCAAGCAGCAGACGGGTGAACAAAAAGAAGATTAAGTGGAACCACATGGAAAATGGCCTCATACAGGGATTCAACTCTGAATGTCCTTTGGAAGGCTGGATGCTGACGCGGAAGCTTAAGTTGCTTTGACCACCAAATGAGAAGATCGTACTCCTTGGAAAACACCCTGATGCTGGGAAAGATGGAAGACAAATGGACAAGGGGACAGCAGAGGATGAGTTGGTTAGATAGGGTCATCAATTCAATGAAAATGAATTTGGGCAAACTCTGGGAGACAATGAAAGACAGGAGGGCCTGGCATGCTATGGTCCATGGGGTCATGAAGAATCAGACACAACTTAGCAACTGAACAACATGACAAAGCTTTCTTCAAGTGGAAGGGAGAGGAACGCGTAAAGATATGCACACAAGGCAGAGGGGACCAGGTTGTCCACCAAAGCTCCAGAGGGAAGCATGAGAAACAATGGTTGGAAACTGATCAAAGAGAGAAGCAACCTGGAACTAAAGAGAAACTTCCTGACAGTAAGGACAATCAACCAGTGGAACAGCCTGCCTCCAGAAATCGTGGGTGCTCCAACTGGAGATTTTTAAGAAGAGACTGGACATTCACATATCTGAGATGGTAGATGGAGATTTTTTTTTAAAGAGGCTAGATGTCTGAGATGGTATAGGTTCTCCTACTTGAGCAGGGGGCTGGACTAGAAGACCTCCAGGGCCCCTTCCAGCTCTATTCTATTCTATTCTATTCTATTCTACCTTGAAAGGGTAAATAACAATAACAATAATAAAATAACAATAATACAATTACAATAAAGTTGGAAGGGACTTTGGAGGTCATCTAGTCCAACCCTCTGCTCAGGCAGGAAACCCTGTTTCAGACAAATGGCTGTCCAGTCTCTTCTTAAAACTTCCAGCGTTGGAGAATTCACAGCTTCTGGAGGCAGGTTGTTCCACTGATTAATTGTTGTAACTGTCAGAAAAATTCTCTTTAGTTGTAGGCTGCTTCTCTTTTTGGTTAGTTTTCCTCCGTTGCTTCTTGTCCTGCCTTCAGGTGCTTGACTCCCTCTTCTTTGTGGCAGCCCCTGCGATACTGGAACATGCTATCATGTTATCCCTCATCCTTCTCTTCATTAAACTAGACATACCCAATTCCAGCAACCGTTCCTTATATGTTTTAGCCTCCAGTCCCCTGATCATCTTTCTTACTCTTCTCTGTACTCTTTCTAGAGTCTCAACATCTTTTTTACATCGTGGTGACCACAGTGTATTGAGATGTATTGAGATACAATGCATTACAATGGTACAAATGTAGACGTGTCTGTAATTAGAAAGACAGTTCAGCCATCAATTGAGTCCGGATGTGTTTATTGCTTCCTTTGTTCTGAAATATCCTGGGCATCACCCCGAACATTTAATTTCTTTGAAGCCTTTGTATAAACATCTATAACTGACCCTGTATCTAAACACAAGTTGTCAGTTGCTGTTGGCCATTCTTTGTATCTATTTTATTTATTGCCTTGTGGTCTGCTCATTGCTCTCCGAAACGCTCAACATGTCGAATTTGGTTCATTTTAATCTTTATGATTCTATGCGTTAAGGGCCTGGAGACTAAAACAAAGGAAAAACGGTTGCAGGAATTGGGTATGGCTAGTCTGGAGACATACCCAATGGCTGGCCACTTAATGAGAAGGAAGGACTCACTGGAGAAGAGCCTAATGCTGGGAAAGATTGAGGGCAATAGAAGAAGGGGACGACAGAGAATGAGGTGGCTGGATGGAGTCACTGAAGCAGTAGGCATGAGCTTCAATGGACTGCAGAAGATGGTAGAGGACAGGAAGGCCTGGAGGAACGTTGTCCATGGGGTCGCGATGGGTCTGACATGACTTCGCAATTAACAACAACAACAAGTCTGGAGAAAAGAAGGACTAGGAATAGCATGATAGCAGTGTTCCAATATCTCAGCATTTGTCACAAAGAAGAGGGAGTCAAGCTATTCTCCAAAGCACCTGAAGGCAGGACAAGAAGCAATGGATGGAAACTAATCAAGGAGAGAAGCAACCTAGAACTAAGGAGAAACTTCCTGATAGTGAGAACAATTAACCAGTGGAATGACTTGTCTATGGAGGTTCTCAGTCTCATGGTTGTTCCAAAGGTGCTTTTTTCAGGAGGCAACTGGACCTTCTAGTTTTTATTTGAAGACATTTTGCTTTGAAGAAAAACATCTTCAAAGAAAAACAAGAAAATCCAGTTGCCACTTGAAAAAGCACCTTTGGGCCAGTGGAAAAACTTGTCTCCAGAAGTTGTGAGTCCTCCATCACTGGAGGTTTTAAAGAAGAGACTAGACAACCACTTGTCTGAAATGGCATAGGGTCCCCTGCTTGAGCAGGGAGTTGGGTTAGAAGACCTCCAAGGTCCCTTCCAATTCTGCTATTCTGTTATTTTAGTCTGCCCTCATTACTAATGGCCAAGGAGAAGACCTTCTCTCAAAAAAGGGGAACTCAGAGGCAAGATTAAAAATTTCCAGGACTGTTGAATCTAGGAACAGTCCTAGACTCAACAGTGAGAACGGTTATTCAGTGGAACAGCTTGCCTCCAGAGGTTGTGGGTGCTCTATCAGTGGAGGCTTTTAAGAAGAGACTGGATAGCCACCTGTCTGAAATGATATAGGGTCTCCTGTCTGAGCAGGGATTTAGACTAGAAGACTTCCCTTTCTACTGTATTATTCTGTATTGGGTGTAAATTTTATTTCATTCTGGTAGCAATCTGTGGTTTTTGAACTGGAATGTCCCTAAGTCCTCTGGATATTAAGATTGCAGTTTTGACAATTGCACATCATTGTTCATGTTAGATGGAGCGGATAGAAGTTGAAATCTAAAACATATATGGTACAGCATGAAATTACCTGCTTTTATTTGAATCAATTGCCCTTTTTAATATTCCAGAAAATATTTCTTTGTCTGAGGGGGTGCTGTCTTCCTATCTATCTATCTATCTATCTATCTATCTATCTATCTATCTATCTATCTATCTATCTATCTATCTATCTATCTATCTATCTATCTATCTATCTATCTATCTATCTATCTATTTATCTATCTATCTCTATCTATCTATCATCTATCTATCTATCTATCTATCTATCTATCTATCTATCTATCTATCTATCTATCTATCTATCTATCTATCTATCTAACTCTACCTCTATCTCTATCTATCTCTATCGACTGATCTATCTATCTATCTATCTATCTATCTATCTATCTATCTATCTATCTATCTATCTATCTATCTATCATCTATCTATCTATCTATCTATCTATCTATCTATCTATCTATCTATCTATCTAACTCTACCTCTATCTATCTCTATCGACTGATCTATCTATCTATCTATCTATCTATCTATCTATCTATCTATCATCTATCTATCTATCTATCTATCTATCTATCTATCTATTTCTATCTCTATCTCTATTTCTATTTCTCTCTCTCTTGTCTCTATCTATCTATCTATCTATCTATCTATCTATCTATCTATCTATCTATCTATCTATCTATCTATCTATCTATCTATCTATCTATCTATCTATCTATCTCTATATCTTTATCTATTTCTTTCTCTCTCTCTCTCTCTGTCTCTCTCTATATATATCATC
>JAKSXO010000068.1:1635917-1683417 GCA_024509115.1 Crotalus helleri | reverse complement strand
AAGACTGCTGTCATGTCCCCCCTTGTCCTTCTCTTCATTAAACTAGACATACCCAATTCCAGCAACCGTTCCTTATATGCTTTAGCCTCCAGTCCCCTAATCATCTTTGTTGCTCTGCTCTGTACTCTTTCTAGAGTCTCAACATCTTTTTTACACCGTGGTGACCAAAACTGGATGCAGTATTCCAAGTGTGGCCTTACCAAGGCCTTGTAAAGTGGTATTAACACTTCAGGTGATCTTGATTCTATCCCTCTGTTAATGCAGACCAGCACTGTATTGGCCTTTTTGGCAGCTGCAGCACACTGCTGGCTCATATTTAAATTATTATCTGCATAACATCCATCCTCATCCAGTCTTGACCAGAATCAGACCCTGCTTATTTTTTTCACAGTGATTTTTCCATTCATGCATACAGCCTGGAAAATGGAGAAAGATGAGGGCAGAAAAAGAAAGAAAATAAAATCAAAAGACAGGAAAGTCATGAAACAATGCTTTCTATAAAAAAAATGTCCCTTTCAAATAGAACAATGCAGAATTTTTGGTTCCACTTTTGAAAATTGGATTTAGTAATTCAGAACTTCAAAGTCCGGGGAGAGACTTAGATGAGTTTGAAGGACAATTTTGGGAAAGGTGATCACAGCTGCTGAGGTCAAAAAAAGAAAGAAAAAAAGAACAAGTCTGTATTTTTACAAAAGAAGCTTGTCCTAAGACTGAAAGAGACAAAAAAAGCTGAAGGTTCCATTTATTTATGTATTTCTTTAGAAACAACAATACATAAATACATTCTTCCTCCTCCTCCTCCTCCTCCTCCTCTTCTTATAATAACTACAAAGCTGTTTCTTCTTCTTCTTCTTCTTCTTCTTCTTCTTCTTCTTCTTCTTCTTCTTCTTCTTCTTCTTCTTCTTCTTCTTCTTCTTCTTTTCCTCCTCCTCTTCCTCCTCCTTTTTCTCTTTTTCTTTCTTTCTCTCTCTCTTTCTTTCTCTTTTTCTCTTTCTTTCTCTCTCTCTCTCTTTCTTTTTTTCTCTCTCTCTTTCTTTCTCTCTCTCTCCCTTTCTTTCTTTCTCTCTTTCTCTTTCTTTCTTTCTTTCTTTCTTTCGGTGTGAGTACCACAGTTTATTTGTATTTCAGTCAGATTAATCTGGCATGCAGGAAGCATCTAGATGATTGCTATAAAAGCGTGTAAAGAAATATTCCTCTGGAGTGTCTATTATTAATTAGTTAATTAGCCACCAGGGCAATGGGCTTCCATCACTTGATGAGAACAATCTGTGAGTTTCTGAACTCATTGACCTCCAATGGGAGATTTGACTCCAGGTCAATAGCCTGTTTGCTTCAAGCCTTGCAGCCATCTATAACTATTTTTAACAGATGAGCTTTCCAGCAACTATTAAGAACGTCTATTACACACAACTTTGATGTCAAGAACATGCTTGTGCCACCGATTAATCATTAAACAATCCTGGGAAGAACTATGTGAAGAAAATGCTTAATGGCTTAATCTCCAAACTTGCTGATCTCTTGAACACTTGCACAGATGAGGTTATGAGCTCTAATGCAAGCTTGTGAGCAATGACAAGGTAAGGAAAGCATAAAGCTGGACAAATTCCATCCCCTGTACCATCAATGGTTATATGACCATCAATGGACCTTCTGCCCATTGGACATTGATGGACTGTCTGATTCTCTGTCCATTGGACATCAGTGAATACTTTGGCTCTCTGTCTGCTGGACATAAATGGAGTCTCTGTGTCCATTGGATATTGATGGATTCTCTGACTCTCTGTCCATTGGACATTGGTGGACCCTTTGGCTCTCTGATCATTGGACATCACTGGACACTCTGACTCTCTGTCCATTGGTCTGCAATGGATTGTCTGACTCTCTGTCCATTGGACATCAGTGGACTGTTTGGCTGTCTGTCCATTGGACATCAATGGACCTCTGACTCTCTGTCCATTCGTCTGCATGGACAGTCAGAATCTCTATCCATCGGTCATCAATGGACTCTCTGTTCATTATATATTCAAGTATCTCTCTCTCTCTCTCTCTCTCTCTCTCTCTCTCTCTCTCTCTCTCTCTCTCTCTCTCTGTGTGTGTGTGTGTGTGTGTGTGTGTGTGTTCACACATGATACATACATACTCTTCTGAAGTCAGAGAAAGAGAAAGTCAGCACTGCAGTTATGTTGGTCATGGAATTGCACCAAGGTGGTTGTGTTCTTTTCAGGTAAAATACACGCAGGGAGAACCGTCAAGACAGAGTAGTAATCGATGTAAATATATTAATATTGTGGATCCAGTAAAAAGCCTCTTCAAGCATACTGAAAGGTCAGCTTTTGAAAAAACCTCAGCGTTGCACATTCGATTGTTTGCAAAGGATGGAACCCAACAGAGCTGGGGGGGGGGAAGACGAATGCCGCCTCTTTTCCAGTCTTTGCATTCTTATGTTTGTTATTCCACAGTGCACCGTCCTAAGTTTGGTGACCGCACGGGATCTGCTTTCTGTTTGTGATGCCTTCCTTCTATCCTACCCTATGGGCGAAAAAAAATCATATATTCTACCAGGAAAACTACGCCAAAACCTTGAAATTCTTCCCCAAACCTTCCTTCCTTCTAAGGATTATCTTATTCCACCTGCATTGGGTGGTGCTGAGGTTGTACCAGCAATGCATATTGTGCTTATTGGTGTTATGCATGAAGAACACTTGCTGGCATGACAATCACGTTTTGTCCAGTACCTTTATAGCAAGAAGCAGCAATTAAATGATTTATTAGACAAGCACAATAGATGTAGACAACTGTCTCAGATGCTAGAAGCACTAATGCTGCTAAAAGTTTTTCAAGCCGAGACTGACTTTCTTTTCTCTTTCTTTCTTTCTTTCTTTCTTTCTTTCTTTCTTTCTTTCTTTCTTTCTTTCTTTCTTTCTTTCTTTCTTTCTTTCTTTCTTTCTTTCTTTCTTTCTTTCTTTCTCTCTCTCTCTCTCTTTCTGCCTCCAGAAGCAGTGAATGCTCCAACACTGAAAGTTTTTAAGAAGAGACTGGACAGCCATTTGTCTGAAATGGTATAGGGTTTCCTGCTTGAGCAGGGGGATTGGACTAGATGACCTCCAAGGTCCCTTCCAACTTTATTATTATTATTATGGATCATCGCACAGTCAGCCAGATGTTCAGACTGGATTTGAACCTCTGGCATAGCTCTCACCTTCCTCAGAGTACACAAGCCCTACAACCACATCAAGGTAGTGCCTCACTGGGGGATTATTATTATTATTATTGTTATTGTTATTATTGTTATTATTATTATTATTATTATTATTATTATTATTATTATTATTATTATTATTATTATTCATCGCACAGTCAGACAGATGTTCAGACTGGATTTGACATTTTGTCTACCTATCGAGTCCTGGGATAGGCAGATGTTTATGTTTGATGGTATTACAGATCTCGTCGCAGGATGGAAGCAGTTCCTAGTAAGGCCATCTTTTGCAATTGACTAATGGCAAATTTGTCAGTGCCGATGATGGTGGTGTTTTAGTGGTATTCCACTTGTTCTGGGATTGCACCCAAGGTGCCTATGACTATTGGTACTACCCTTGCTTGCCTTTGCCACCGTCTTTCTATTTCTATTTGTAGGTCTTTGTATTTTGTTATCTTCTCCAGTTCTTTCTCTTCTATTCTGCTGTCTCCAGGCACTGCCATATCCAGGAGATGGTGATGATGATGATGATGATGATGATGATGATGATGATGATGATGATTACACTCCAAAACAGAGAGGTGGATCACAGGACTAAAATATATTTTAAATGCGCCCAACCTAGGAACACTTCTGTATAGACAGAACAGACAGACACACAAACAGACAGATAGACAGACAGATAGACAGACACACAGCTCCTTGCAAGGCACAGCATCCCATTCTCTTGAGAACTGAAAAAAGTTTTGCAGTTGTGGAGTTTTTATTTTCCGAGCGACGTGTTGAAGCCCCTGCTCATTTGATATTTTGAGAGGGCTTTATCTGTTTGTTTGACGATTGGCTGGTTCTGAAGATATTGATTCCTGTCACTCTCCGGAGCACCAAGGTTTGACACAAAGTAAATTTATAGAGCGAGCCCCATCTTTTGTTATCTCTGGCTTGGCATTTCAGCTCATCTGGTGTCCAAAATATGTCACGAACTTCGCAAGGCTATCTAGCTTTGCTGGATGTGGTGTCAACACAACTGGGAGCTCATAGATCAAAGAGGAGCTGGTAGAAGTTCCAAAAAAAGAAATTGAGTGCATTTTTTTTAATTTATTTTTTTTAGGTCATTTTGGAAGTGTACTTATTTTTTTTTCTCCTCTCCACTGGTGGAAATACTCAAAAGATTTGCAAGAAATGATACAGCTTTTTAAAAATTTAAAAAAAAAACCTAATGCAGTGCAATTAGAAAGAGTACAGAGAAGAGCAACAAAGATGATCAGGGGACTGGAAGCTAAAACATATAAGGAAAGGCTGCTGGAATTGGGTATGTCTAGTTTAATGAAGAGAAGGACCAGGGGGGACATGATAGCAGTTTTCCAATATCTCAGGGGCTGCCATAAAGAAGAGGGAGTCAAGCTATTCTCCAAAGCACCTGAAGGCAGGCAAGAAACAACGGATGTAAACTAACCAAGGAGAGAAGCAACCTAGAACTAAGGAGAAACTTCTTGACAGTTAGAACAATTAATCAGTGGAACAACCTTCCTCCAGAAGTGATGAATGCTCCAACACTGGAAGCTTTTAAGAAGAGAGTGGACAGCCATTTGTCCGAAATGGTATAGGGTTTCCTGCCTGAGCAGGGGGTTGGACTAGATGACCTCCAAGGTCCCTTCCAACTTTTTTATTACTACTATACTACAACTACTACTACTATTACTACTACTACTACTACTACTACTACTACTACTACTACTACTACTACTACTACTACTACTATTATTAATTTTATAGTTGTGCTGTCTGTTCTTCACCATTAGTAAGCAGCAGGACTATGTGGGTCTTGAAGTATGAAGGGGGAAAAAAAGGTCCTTTGGAGCCTACAAAGGCATGAAAAATGTAATTGTGCAAACGTAGTGGTGGCTTTTCTTGAGTTTGCTTGGCTTCCCTCCACAACTGCAACAGCCCTTGGGAAAAAGAGGGCAGACCAAACACTCCAGGCACAAAGCAATAGTTTCTGAAGCCTTTGGATCTAAAACAATGCACAGTTCCATTAAGTAAAGTGAAATTTTATTTTCATAACCTAAGTAGAATAGAATAGGATAGGATAGGATAGGATAGGATAGGATAGGATAGGATAGGATAGGATAGAATAGAATAGAATAGAATAGAATAGAATAGAATAGAATAGAATAGAATAGAATAGAATAGAATAGTCATTGGATTGGGGCTGACTCTTAGCAGCCATATACATTCCCCCCCCCTCAGGACAATTTGTCTTCAGGTCTTTCAAAAGTGCAGCCATTTTCACTGCAACTGATTCCATTCACTTTGCTGCTGGTTTTCTTTCTTTCTTTCTCTTTCTTTCTTTCTTTCTTTCTTTCTTTCTTTCTTTCCTTTCTTTCTTTCTTTCTTTCTTTCTTCTCTCCTTCCTTCTTCTCCCCCTCCCTTTTTCTTCTTTCCTCTTCCTCCTTAATCCTTCTTTTCTTCCTTCTTCCTCTTCCCTTTCTCTTCTTCCTTCCTTCCTTCCTTCCTTTCTTCCTTCCTTCCTTTCTTCATTCCCCTCTTCTCTCCTCTATTCACCTCCACCCTTTTCCTGCATATCCAAAATTCCATGCTATCTTTTCTCTTTGCTCCCCTGGGAAGAGACCCTCCCTCCTGCAACTGTGAATTATATTCCATCATTGTGTCACTGGACCCACAGTTCTTGCTGAAAGTTTTCACTGAAGAAATCTGTGAAATGGGAAGAATGGAATAGAATAGAATAGAATAGAATAGAATAGAATAGAATAGAATAGAATAGAATAGAATAAAGTAGAGTAGAGTAGAGTAGAGAGTAGAGTATAGAGTAGAGTAAAGTAGAGTAGAGTAGAGTAGAGAAGAGAAGAGAAGAGAAGAGAAGAGAAGAGAAGAGAAGAGAAGAGAAGAGAAGAGAAGAGAAGAGAAGAGAAGAGAAGAGAAGAGAATAATAACAGAGTTAGTAGGGATCTTGAAGGTCTTCTAGTCCAACCCCCTGCACAAGCAGGAGACCCATTCCAGATAAATAGTTGTACAATCTCTTCTTGAAAACCTCCAGTGATGGAGCACCCATAACTACTGAAGGCAAGCTGTTCCATTAGTTAATTGCTCTCACGGTTAAGGAAATTTCTCCTTAGTGCTCTCAGATCAGGCAAAATCCTTGCTGTCAGTTCCCCTCTTGAGAATCAGCCCCCAATCTGCAACTGGACCTCCAATTACTACTCTGGAGAAGTAAGAACTGTTAATATTACAAGAATATTACTGCGTAGTTTGAGAAAATTCAGTAAAATATAGAAAGCAATTTACACCCTCTTTCAACTGTACGCCCGGTTGAAGTTTCAAAATGTTCCCCGTTTCTAGCGAACGCTCCGTGTGCCGAAAATGAATTTTTAAAGTCCATATTCCTCTTCAATTATCAAGTATCATGCTGGAAAAAAGCCTGGAATATCCTACTTTCATTGTTACATTAAGAGGGGAATAATGTTGGCTTAACTTCTTGATGAGCTTCAAATCAGTAGAGAGCTACTAAACTGTAATGTAAATGAATGTGGTATTAGTGCCCACTGAATAAACTGCAAATGATTAGTCAAATTTTAGTACACACAGCTTAAAAAGTTTTAATTAAGATTTTTTTTAATTAATAATTCAAAAATTAATCTACCAATAATTATAACTCTGATTATGCAGTTTAACTGTGTTTAATGATTGGGGGCTGATTAATGATCAGACGAAGTGTTTTGCAATAGATTCCATTCAAGGAAGTTAATCGTACAGTATACTCCAGGTTAATAAAATAACAAAGTAAGATAAAATTACAGGTCAGCTGATGACCACAGCTGAGCCCAAAATTTCTGTTGCTAAGCAAGACAATTGTTAAGTGAATTTTGCCCCATTTCCTTGCCACAGTTGTTGTGTGAATCACTTGTTAAGTTAGTAACCCGCTTGTTAAGTGAATCTGCAAATTCATGATGACAATGAGGGTGTTTACAGCAAGGAGGTTGAGGGTTTGGTGAACTGGTATAATTTTAAACATTGGAAAAACCAAAGAGATCATCATCAATGTCAGAAAAATCAAGCCCAGCCACACTTCTCTGTGCAATGATTCACCTGTGGAGAGTGTTATCAGCATCAAATTCCTGGGCGCGCAGCTAACGAGTAAACTGGCTTGGTCGCTCAACAGTGAGTCACTGGTAAAGCGGGCACAGCAGCGCCTGCATTTTCTCTGTTGCATGAGAAAAGCACATCTTCCTTCCCCTGTCCTGACCACTTTCTACAGGGAGACGATCGAGAGCATCCTGTCATACAGCATCACAGTCTGGTTTGGAAGCATCCCTGCTTCGGACAGAAAAGCAGTGCAGAGAGTGGTGAGGACGGCAGAAAAGATAATTGGCAGTTCCCTCCCTTCCATCCAGGACACGGCATATAAGCGTTGCTGGAGCAGGGTCTGCAAGATTGTCTGGGACGCGACACATCCACTTCACAATCTGTGTTCCTTATTACCTTCTGGGTGGAGGGGGCTTTGTGGTACCCTAAGCAGAACAGATTCAGTCACAGTTTTGTTCCAAGCTTGTGAACTCTCAAGCTTCCTCCTTCCATTATGTATTCAAGGTGGACAGTGATTAATATTTACATGTTACTTATATGCAAGGGTGTAGGTCAATACATACATTGTATATAGTATGTTTTAAGTGTGTGTAATATACGTGTACACTTTGAGAGGAAGAAACTAAATTTCATTTTTAATGCATGCCGTTGTGACCACAGGGGGAAAAAAATGATAATAAAGGCTATTTAATCTGGCACTCCCATTGACTTTACTTGTCAGAAGATCACAAAAGGTGATCACATGACCCCGAGACATTGCAACCGTCGTAAATATGAGTCAGTTGTCAAGTGTCTGAATTTTGATCATGTGACCATGCTGCAACGGTCATTAAATGTGAAAAACGATAACACCCTTGGTTCAGTGCCGTCGTAACTTCGAACAGTCATTAATGAACTGTTATAAGCAGAGGACTAACCTGCATAGCTGAAACAAGAAGGGAAAAAAATTCGCAATGTCTATTGCTTATATAGTCTCATCATTATTGTGAAGTTTCCTATCAGTGATATAAGAGGAGACTGGACATTCACCTGTCTGAGACAATATAGGTTCTCCTGCTTGAGCAGGGGGCTGGACTAGAAGACCTTCAAGGTCCCTTCCAGCTCTATGCTGTCCTATCCTATCCTATCCTATCCTATCCTATCCTATCCTACTCTACTCTACTCTACTCTACTCTACTCTACTCTACTCTACTCTACTCTACTCTACTCTACTCTATTCTACTCTATTCTATTCTATTCTATTCTATTCTATTCTTAATGTGTGTAAGATTATCAAATAGCCAGCAGTGTGCTGCAGCTGCCCAAAAAAGTCAATGCAATCTTAAGGCTGCATCAACAGAGGGACAGCATCAAGATCATGAGAAGTGATAGTACCACATTATCCCACACTAGTGAGAACACACATGGAAAACTGTGTCCAGTTCTGGTCATCACAACACAAAAAAAGATGTGGAGGCCCTAGAAAGAGTACAAAGGAGAGCAACAAAGTTGATAAAGGGTCTGGAGGATAAACCATAGGATGAATGGTTGAGGGAGCTAGGCCTATCTACCCCAGGGGTCTTCAAACATGGCCCTTTCATGACATGTGGACTTCAACTCGCAGAATTCCTCAGCCAGGCATGCTGGCTGAGGAATTCTGGGAGTTGAAGTCCACAAGTCATCAAAGGGCCATGTTTGAAGACCACTGATCTACCCTAACAAAGAGAAGGATTAGTAGGGAACATGATAACTATTTTCCAATACTTGAGGAGCTGTCACAGAGAAGAAGGGATTGACTAAGCCTCTAAAGCAGCGGTTCTCAACCTGTGGGTCGTGACCCCATTTGGGGTCGAACGACCATTTCAGGGGGGTCGCCAAACAACGCAGTCCGCCATTTTTCCCCCTTTTCCTTAGCTGTGCTATTCCCTTTTATTCTATTGGCTTTTGAAAGCCAATAGAATAGACTCTCTTGATTAAAGTCTAATTCTATTGGCTTTCAAAAGCCAATAGGAATAGTCCAGGCTGTCTCTGCCCTGATGAGCCCGCCAAAAGTCCCATTCTGCAAACGGTGCTGCAAGTTGTCTGCAGCAAAGGCGAGCTGTCTGGAAGCTTCCACCCCTCGCTGCTGAGCAACTACTAAAAATGTAAGTAAAAGAGGGCCAGGGGTGGGAGGTGGGAGGCCGGCGGGCGCAGGGAGGGTTGCTGGCACGCGTGGGGCCTGGCGGGTGCCTTACCTCCCTTGGGCTGGGCCAGCTGGTGGCCCAGCCTGTGGTCACCCTGCGCCGTCGCTGCCCCTTGCCAGCTACACCTCAGCCAGCGCAGGGGGCGGCACCACACATGTGCGGTGCTCCCGGGCAGGGAAAGTCCTCGACTTATGACCGGTTGGGTAGTAATCTGAGTTGGACAGTGATGAATCACAGCTGGGAGATATGCAGGATGCATGAAAGCACAAGCAAGAGAAGCGAGTAGGACAGAGGAATGCAATGGGGCGGCTCCAAAGGCAAAGGAGAAGGCATTAGGAAGCCATGCCTTGGCTGCATAATAAAAGGGAAGGTATGGGAGATGCTGGCTGCTGAGGATCAAGTTTCTGTGAACTGTGTTTGTTTGCCTTGGACACTGACTCAAGTCTGTGAATAATAAAAGGGGTTTAGTCTTTTCCTGT
Source organism: Crotalus helleri (assembly GCA_024509115.1). Classification (NCBI taxonomy): domain Eukaryota; kingdom Metazoa; phylum Chordata; class Lepidosauria; order Squamata; family Viperidae; genus Crotalus; species Crotalus helleri. The sequence continues at coordinate 1,673,476 of JAKSXO010000068.1, read as the reverse complement.
GGTTCCAGCCTGCTTCTTGGGGCTTCTCCTTGTGAGCTTAACCTTACTCACGTAGGCTGGGACAAAACAGTTTAATGAAAAGAAGGACTAGGAGTGACATGATGGCAGTGCTCCAATATTTGAGGGGCTGTCATAGAGAAGACCTGGATCAACCTATTCTCCAAAGCACCTGAAGGCAAGGTGAAGAAGCAATGAATATAAGGAACCTAGAAGGGAGGAGAAATTTCCTGAAAATTAGAACAATTAATCAGTGGAATAGCTTGCCTCCAGACGTTGTGAGTGCTCTATTGCTGTAGGTTTTTAAGAAGAGACTGGACAGCCACTTGTCCAGAATAGTATAGAGCAGTGATGGCGAAACCTTTTAGAGACCGAGTGCCCAAAATGCAACCCAAAACCCCACTTATTTATCGCAAAGTGCCAGGGCCACATCAGCATTGTGGTGCCATAGGTTCGCCACCACTGGTATAGAGTCATCTACTTGTGCAGGGGACTTCATTAGGAGACCCTCAAGGTCCCGTCCAACTTTATTAACATTATAACCATGATGTACCCTGCACACAAATGTTAGAGTGGTAGCAAACATTTTCAAATTGCCTATGTAGTGAAAGATCGAAAGAAATTCAAGATCAGCTAAAAGATTTCTGAGCTTCCTAACTGTAGGATACATTACAACAAAAACATGGAATCTTTCTTTTCCTTTCCTTTCCTTTTTTTTTTCTCATGAAACTACATTTTTAAAGGGGAGTTTAAGATTCCTGCTAGGGGGAAAAAAAAGTAAGAAATAATTTTGATGAATGCATAAGAAACGGATCTTTGTAGGGAGGAACGCTTCTTGTTGAAAGTCTTTCAGTCTTTTCAGTAGCTGAATGCATTAAAGACACCAAGCTGCTTCTTGAAGCTATTTCAACTGTTTCTTCTGAAAGTGCCACTTTCACAGTGAAGGTCGCAACAGAAAGGGCAATGAAGATGTCAACTTAGTATGTGGCAGCCTTGAAAAAGGCAAACTCCATGTTGGGGCCATCAGGAAAGGGACTGAAAATAAAACTGCCAACACCGTAATGTACTTAACATAATCTATTGTACATCCACAACTGAAGTACTATCTGCAGTTCTGATTGTCACAATTGAGGGGTGGAGGGAAAGAACATACAGGGCTGGCAAAAATGCAGAAGAGCAACTTAAAAGAATGGAATGGAATGGAATGGAATGGAATGGAATGGAATGGAATGGAATGGAATAGAATAGAATAGAATAGAATAGAATAGAATAGAATAGAATAGAATAGAATAGAGCTGGAAGGGACCTTGGAGGTCTTCTAGTCCAACCCCTGCTCAGGCAGGAAACCCTATACCAGGGGTAGACAACCTTGGCTCTTTTATGACTCGTGGACTTCAACTCCCAGAATTCCCGAGCCAGCATGGCTCAACTTGGAAACCTCTCCCTTTCCCCTCAGCATGGCTGGCTCAGGAATTCTGGGAGTTGAAGTCCATGAGTCATAAAAGAGCCAGGGTTGCCTACCCCTGCCCTATACCATTCCAGGCAAATGGCTGTCCAGTCTCTTCTTATCAACCTCCAGTGATGGAGCACCCACAACTTCTGGAGGCAAGGTGTTCCACTGATTAATTGTTCTAACTGTCAGGAAGTTTCTCCTTAGTTCTAGGTTGCTTCTTTCCTTGATTAGTTTCCATCCATTGCTATTTGTCCTGCCTTCAGGTGCTTTGGAGAATAGCTTGAGTCCCTCTTCTTTGTGGCAACCCCTGAGATATTGGAAGGCTGCTATGATGTCACCCCTCATCCTTCTCTTCATTAAACTAGACATACCCAATTCCAGTAACTGTTCCTTATATGTTTTAGCCTCCAGTCTTCTAATCATCTTTCTTGCTCTTCTCTGTACTCTTTCTAGAGTCTCAACATCTTTTTTACATCGTGGTGACCAAAACTGGATACAGGATTCCAAGTTTGGCCTTACCAAGGTATTGTAAAATGGTATTAACACTTCACATAATCTTGATTCTATCCCTCAGTTAATGCAGCCTAGCACTGTGTTGGCCTATAGAAGGATTACATGCTGTGTAACTCACACACGCAAATAGTCCATTGTATCTGGGTAACCAATAAATTCAACTAAGTAACTAAACCATAATATAAAGATAAAAAGAGAGGAATATAATTGACAAATAGAAGAAAAACCAGAATGAAGTTCCAAAAGGCAAGTGATGGCTTTGGTCAGTTAAAAACCAGCTGAAACAATACAAAAAGTGTTTATGGATTTTTTTTTTTTAAAAGGCAGCTGGATGCTGTTTAGGAGACAGGATATAATTATCCCAACTGGACCTTGGCTGGGTCACCAAGGTTAATCATTTACCTTCTGGAGAAAAACATAGAAACTGTTAATGGGTGGGAATGCAGAGTGAATGAATATCAAATCAACAGCCTTTTCAGAAGCTTTGTGAATCACACTGTGGTGCTATTACGGTTTTCATCTGTGGACCCAGAGGGCAAGTGATGCTCGTGGCTTTATAGCCCACAAAATCAGAGGGCGGCGTGCCAGCCATTGCTATGCAAACACACTTCAATTAAAGTGCATAAAAGAAACACGGTACTCCGTTGAGGCCTATCGTCAAGTTGCAAACAGTTTATTCCATGCACAACATAAAACTCTCGACGTGGTTACACGAGATTTCATTGGATGGATTTATGAACATCTGAAATTTGCTTCCGATGCCACTTACGTTCTCAATTTTTTAAAATATATTTTATCGTCTCTCTGCTATGCCAGGAGGGAGAGCCTCTTCCGAAGCGATGTGAGTCTATACTGCTTAAAATTCCATGCTCTTCAATAGATTACCCCATTAAGCACAATGTTTTCCAGCCTGTATAGATTAGAGTAATTAAACTTGTCCTCAAAGACCTAAGCGCTTTGGTTAGGAAATGGTTCTTCCTCCTGGAGCACATTTGAGGTGATTTGCTATAATATTGTCTTTGAGAATTTAGTGGCCGTAATGTTGCAAAAACAGAAAGAGACGGAGCCCAGAAAATAAGGCATGGATGCTTCTGAATCTGAATTTTTTTTAAAAAAAAATAATAATACACATGATGTACACATTTTAACATTTGAAAATGGAAGGACTGGAGAGTTTTGGTCCTTAATTCGTAAATATTAAAATATAAATATAAAAGGAGATTGTTCCTGATATATTTATATTAATTTATAGGAATGTGACCAAAAGTAATGGAAGCTCTCCCTTGTGCACAGTATTGTTGTTGTTGTTAATTGCAAAGTCATGTCCGACCCGTCGCGACCCCATGGACAATGTTCCTCCAGGTCTTCCTGTCCTCTACCATCTTCTGGAGTCCATTTAAATTCACACCTACTGCTTCAGTGACTCTGTGCACAGTATACATATGTATAAATGCTTATGTGCGTGAATGTAGGGAGTCCAAAATTTCAAAGTCAGGCTTCCTTCTCAAAAACGCCTTGAGCAAACTTGTTCTTTGGCATTTTGTTGCACAGCATCCTGGGTCCCAGTTTCAAAAGAAATGAGATCTTTAATGAATAGCTGATCGGTAGATCTCACACGCACAACTTTAGATATTAGATAACCTGATTGTCATTTTTTTTTTACTGTGGGCACAACGGCACACATCAAAAATGAAATTGAGTTGCCTGCTCTCAAAGTGAAACACATACATGACACACACCTAAAACATACTATGTACAACATATCTATAGATCCACCCCCCTACATATACATAGTAAATAAATATTAAATATTGTCCATCTTCAGTATATAACGGAAGGAGGAAGCTTGAGAGTTCACAAGGTTAATGCTGTATGGAATGAAACTCTGGCTGAATCTGGATGTTCTGCTACGGATACCACAAAGCCCCCTCCTCCCAGAAGGTAAAAAGGAAAACAGGTTGTGAAGAGGATGTGTAGTGTCCCAGATAATCTTGCAGACCCTGCTCAAGCAGCGCTTCTGTGTTATGTCCTGGATGGGAGGAAGGGAGCTGCCAATGATCTTTCTGGCCATCCTCACCACTCTCTGCACCACCTTCCTTTCTGAAGCAGGGATGCTTCCAAACCAGACTGTGATGCTATATGACAGGATGCTCTCTATCATCCCTCTGTAGAAAGTGGTCAGGACAAGGGAAGGAAGATGTGCTTTTCTCATGTGACGCAGGAAATGCAGGCGCTGCTGTGCCCACTTTCTGGAAAGTTTAAAATAATGCTGATTTGAGGGTTTCTCCTGGTCATTATTTCCAGATCTTTATACCTTCCAGCTTGGTAGTCTCCCAAATTTCACTGGATCTCTGCAGTCTTGTGAACGAACTGTAATGAGGAAAGGTGGTGCGGCGTCTATAATTCGAGACACAGATATTCCTCTAAAGCAGCAGTTGGAATCTGGGACTTTGCAGATGTTGCTGAACTGCCGTAACCCTCACTATTAAGGAGAGATGTGGAAGATTTGGAAGTGGGAGTTCAATGACATCTGAGAGGGTTTCATGTTCACGATCTTTCATTTTCCTATCTTTCAAGCAAATGCTTTCTAGTAACTACAGGGCCAGAGTAGAGATGAGCTCTAAGATTGAAAGCAGAAAGTTCAGTTGTCCTCGCTGAATTTGAAAAGAGGAAAGTTTTTAACATAGTCCTTGGTAATAAGGATGGGGAAAATTCAGGTTTAATGAAATGTATACCATCTACTCTTCGTAAACCCACAAACAAACAAGGACTTGCTGAGGTTCCAGTCCTATTCTTTTCAGAATATGGTGGAGCGGTTTCCATTTCAACAATTACATTTACTAGGGAAAAGTGCCTGCGGTCACCAAAAAGGAAGGGAGGAAGTGAAGGACAGAGGGAGGAAGAAAGAAAGGGAGGGAAAAGGGGGAGGAAGGGAGGGAGGACAAGAGAGAGAGAGAGAGAGAGAGAAGAAAAAGAAAGAAAAAAGAAAGAAAGAAAGAAAGAAAGGGAGGGAGGGAGGGAGGGAGGGAGGGAGGAAGGAAAGAAGAAAAGAAGGAAGCAAGGAAGGACAGGAAAAAAGAGGAAGGAAGGAAGGACAGAAAAGAAGGAAGGAAGGACAGGAAAGAAAGAAAGAAAGAAAGAAAGAAAGAAAGAAAGAAAGAAAGAAAGAAAGAAAGAAAGAAAGAAAGAGTCAGAGAAAGAGGGAGGGAGAAAGAAAGAAAAAAGAAAGAAAGAAAGAAAGAAAGAAAGAAAGAAGGAAGGAAGGAAGGAAGGAAGGAAGGAAAGAAAGAAAGAAAGAAAGAAAGAAAGAAAGAAAGAAAGAAAGAAGGAGGGAGGGAAGGAGGGAAGGAGGGAGGATAGCAAGTGAAAAGGTGAAAAGTCCCATCTAGATTTGATTAGGAAAAATTGCTTCCAGTCCTCCATTCAATAAAGTCAAAGTGAGAGATAAATTTCAGGAATCATGACACTACTGCAATGAATGGAAACTAAGCAAGGAGAGACCCAATCTAGAAATAAGGAGAAATTTCCTGACAGTGAGAACAATTAATCAATAGAAAGGCTTGCCTCCAGAAGCTGTGGGTGCTCCAACAGTGGAGGTCTTCAAGAAAAAAAAACTGGACAGCCATTTGTCCAGTATCTGGTATCTGGTCTCCTGCTTGAGCAAGGACCTGGACTGGAAGACCACCAAGGCCCCATCCAACTCTCTTATTATTCTGTTATTCTGTTTGGTTGGATTCTGCTCCATTTATATATAGTTACTTCAAAAACAAACAAACAATGACCTAACTTTACTAAGCCAACAAACTCAAGTTCCATTGCAACTTAGTAAGACCACACCTGGAATACAGCAGCCAATTTTGGTCACCTTATCACAAAAAAAGATGTTGAGAGTTTGGAAAAAAAGTTCAGAGAAGAGCAACTAAGATGATCAATGGCCTGGAGACTAAAACATACAAAGAACAGCTGCAGGACTTGGGTTTGACCGGTCTGAAGAAAAGAAGAAATAGGGGAGACATGATAGCAGTGTTCCAGTATTTAAAGGGCTGCCACAAAGAAGAGGAGGTCAAATTATTCTCCAAAGCACCAGAAAGCAAGACAAGAAACAATGGTTGGAAACTGATCAAAGAGAGAAGCAACCTGGAATTAAGAAGAAACTTCCTGACAGTGAGGACAATTAACCAGTGGAACAGCTTGCCACCAGAAATCATGGGCACTCCATCACTGGAGGTTTTTAATAAGAGACTGGACATTCACCTGTCTGAGATGGTGTAGGTTCTCCTGCTTGAGCAGGGGGCTGGACTAGAAGACCTCCAAGGTCCCTTCCAGCTCTATTCTATTCTATTCATATTTTCCAACTTGCACTGCTGAATCTTACAAAGAGACAGCCATGTTTTTTTCTTTTTTTAAAAAAAAAGATCAGGTTCACTTCTACAATGGTTGAAACCCTGATACCAGTCATTCATCCACTTCTGGTGCCCCATTATTTAAGGATTTTAAAGCAGTTTCAATGTGTCTGAGGAATAGTAGCTTCTGTCATGTCTACATGAGTGACCACAGGCTAATTGTTTCAATTAACCTCTGGATTTCTAAATGATACAGCTTGTGAATTAATCTAGCTTTTCCTTCAAACACACACAAAAAAAATGAAATAAAAATAAAAATAAATATTGTCCTTTGGTACAGGAAGGGTATGGCAGGACTCAGGTATTGAACGAATCACCCCCATGATGCAGCATGAAGGCAGGTTGGGAGAAGTCGTTCTTCAAGACAAGTTCATCAATGTTCAGGAGAAGGTCTTGTCCTCAGCCAGATGGACATGCCTAAGAAAGAACATGATAGGCAATTGTTCAGTGGTTATTTTATTTTCCTTGGCCTTCTTCCAGGATGATGATGGTGATGGTGATGATGATGATGATGAGGAGGAGGAGGAGGAAGGAGGAGGAGCAGGAAGAAGGAAGAGAAAGAAGAGGAAGAAGAAGAAGGAAGGAAGGTGTTATGGTTCCGACAGATGAAACTCTTCAAAAAACTTTGAGGCATTGTTTACCTTAAAAAAAATTATTTGAGAAGCATAGCATCTGCACTAACACAATCAAAGCCAAAAACTGGATTCCCCTCCCCTGAGCACATAGTATCAAAGCACAATTACCCTCCTCCAATTAACTGTCATAAATCTCATTCCCTAATTAGTTTGAAATGCAGGCTCTCCTTCCAGTTCTCCAGCCCCCAATTCTTATCATCTCTTATTTTATTAACCTTGGTTCTCACACTAGGTCCAGTATTGTTATGTTTAACTAAACTCTTATGTACATTCCCCCCCCCCAGCATCATCTACTCTAAAAGTAAAACATAAGAAGAAAATGGTTGCATCTCTAACTGTTGTCAAATCAAAAGCATCTGATGTTAGCACCATTGACCGAAGGAAGGAAGGAAGGAAGGAAGGAAGGAAGGAAGGAAGGAAGGAAGGAAGGAAGGAAGGAAGGAAGGAAGGAAGGAAGGAAGAGGAGGAGTTAGTAACAAGGTTGTTAAGTGAAGCTGGCTCCCCTACTGACTTTGCTTGTCAGAAGGTTGCAAAAGATAATTACATTAGGTGAGACCAGGCTCAAAAACAGTAAGAGGGACCTTGGAATCCTAGTAGACGATCACTTTATGAGCCAGCAGTTTGCAACAGCAGCCAAAAAAGCTAATGCAATTCTGGGTTATATAAACAGAGGCATAGAATCAAGATCACACGAAGTATTAATACCGCTTTATAAAACCCTAATAAGATCACACCTGGAATACTGCAGCCAATTATAGAATAAGAATATAGAATAACAGAGTTGGAAGGGACCTTGGAGGTCTTCTAGTCCAACCCCCTGCTTAGGAGAGTTGGACTAGAGTTTTTGGGTCACCATACTACAAAAAAGATGTTGAGACTTTGGAAAAAGTTCAGAGAAGAGCAACTAAGATGATCCAAGGTCTGGAGACTAAAACATACGAAGAATGGCAGCAGGACTTGGGTTTGGCTAGTCTAAAGAAAAGAAGAAATACGGGAGACATGATAGCAGTCTCCCAGTATCTGAGGGGCTGCCACAAAGAAGAGGGGGTCAAATTATTTACCAAAGCACCAGAGGGAAGGACAAGAAACAATGGTTGGAAACCGATCAAAGAGAGAAGCAACCTGGAATTAAGGAGAAACCTCTTAACAGTGAGGACAATTAACCAGTGGAATGACTTACCTTCAGAAGTTGTGGGTGCTCCATCAATTGGAGGTTTTTAAGAGGAGACTGGACAGTAACCTGTCTGAGATGGTATAGATTCTCCTGCTTGATCAGGGAGCTAGACTAGAAGACCTCCAAGGTCCCTTGCAGCTCTATTCCATTCTAAAATGTCTCCAGAACACTGCAACCTTCATAAAGATGAGTTAGTTGCCAGGCATCCAAATTTTGATCCCATGACTGTGAGGATGCTTCCAAGGTCATAAGTGTTTAAAATGGTCATAAGTCACTTTATTCAGTGCTATTGTAACTTCCAAAGGTCACTAAACAAACTATTTTAAGTCAAGGATTATGTGTATGTCCAAGCGACTATGAACCAAAAGCGATAATTCATTCTGTAATCCAATGGCATGTTATTAGTGGTTGTGTGTCTGTGTATGAGGGAATGAGAATGTGGTCCCAAGTTGACAGTTTCATTCAAAGAAAAATTCCTATATTCCAAGTAATATATCTGAAGCTCTCAAAATCTTCTTAATGTCAGGGTTCCAACAGATGAAACTCTTCACAAGAACCTCGAGGCATTGTTTACCTTAAAGAATCTTTTATTTGAGTAGCATAATATCGACATTTATGTAATCAAAGCCAAAAACTGAATTCCTCTCCCCTGGGCACATAGTATCAAAGTACAATTCCCTCCTCCAGTTTACAGTCATAAATCACATTCCCAATTAGCGTGAAGCATGGGCTTCCTCTCCAGCTCTCCAGCCCACCAATTCTTTATCATCTCTGATTTCAACAGCCTTGATCCTCATGCTAGGCTCAGTGTTGTTATGTCTAGCTGGACTCTCATTCACATCCCCCCTCCCCAGCATCATTTAACTCTAAAAGCAAAAGGAAGAAAATGGCTACGTTTCCATCTGTTGTCAATGCAAAAACATCCAATGTTAGCAGCGTTGACATCCTCTTCATGTTAAATCCTCCTATTTTTAAACCCCATCCTTGTTGACTTTATGCTCTATGGGAAGGCAAGGAGGTAACAACTGAAGAGGATTGCGAAGGGCCTTGTTGAATCGTGCCAATTTTCCTAGAAATAAATGAATCGGAGAATTGAGCTTATCTGCCAGTCAACCCACAAATAGTTGGAGTGCACTGGGGACTTGCTCCAAAGTTGATTCTCATGCTCTCCTTCTCTCTGTTTCTCTCAAAGTTGCTCGGTCTCTAAATCTCTGGCTTTTGTGGCTTGCTCAACAGCTTGTACATCTGGTAAATGCTGTCTTCTGTCACCATGGCAACAGTTAAAATTAAGGTGAGCATGAGAAGAGCTGGGGAGGGCATACTGGAAAAGATGAGAGAATAAACTTCTGGAATTTTTTTGTCTTCTCCTGCATCGTTGTTGCTATGGAATCAAAGGACCACAGTGGTAATCAGCAGACCGTGAGACACAGAGGATCTTCACGTGGAGATCTCCAGAAACTGATTTACTATAAAAGACTACACGTTGAAGTAGGATGTCAACAGTCTTGCAAATCCTATATATTCCAGCAGATAAAAGGACAACTTCTTCCACCTAACAAGGTTCCAATATTCCACCTATCAGTGTTCCAATATTTGAGGGGCTCCTATCAAGATAAGATGGTCAAACTATTTTCTAAAGCACCAAATGGCAAGACAAGAAGCCATGGATAGAAACTCACAAAGGAGAAAAGCAATCTAGAACTGTGGAGAAACGTCCTAACGGTGAGAACAATCAACCAATGGAAGAGCTTGCCTCCAGATGTTGTGGGAGCTCCATCACATCAGGAGAAGGAGAAGCTGGAGAAGGACCAGGGCTGGAAAGAAGAGTTAGAGAAGATGTAGAATATCAAGGCCAAAGTTGTCCCAATTGTAGTAGGAGCACTCAGGGCTGTGACTCTGAAGCTGGGAGAGAATAGATTAGAGATGGATAGATAGATAGATAGATAGATAGATAGATAGATAGATAGATAGATAGATAGATAGATAGATAGATAGATAGATAGATAGATAGAAAAAAGGAAGGAATGAAGGAAAAGAAAGAAAGAGAAAGAGAGAGAGAGAAAGAAAAAGAAAGGAAGGAAGGAAGGAAAAGAAAGAAAGAAAGAAAAAGAAAGAGAGAAAGAAAAAGAGAAATAAAGAAAGAAAGAAAGAAAGAAAGAAAGAAAATAGTTAGGAAGGAAGGGAGGTAGAGATAGATGATATAGATTATAGATAAATAGAACAGATAGACATAGACAGATATAGATAGATGATGATAGATATAGATAGAAAGATATAGAAATGTAGATAGAAACATAGAAAGATATAGATTGATGACGACAGGGAGACAAATGCTTTGAGCATTTGCAAGATTTCAGCATTGTCAGTAGTTCCTCAGATTCAGCTGTCAAAGGGGGGGGGGGGCATAGCTTTCTCCTTCCAGGCATTTTTCCAAAACTTATCACAATTTTCTTACATACTGTGGCATCCTCCAGGGATGTCAATAAAACCATGAAGACGGTTACAGCCAGAGACAGGAGTCCCTCTGTACAGGTGTTGATATCACAGATATGCATATATAAAAGGGGCAGGGCTACTATTAACATCGACATCCTATGCCTTGCTGTGACAAAGTCTTGTACATGACAGTTGTGATGGGAGAAAATTCCACGAACATTTTTAAAAAAAAAACAATGGGAATTATGTCTTCACTATGAATTATCCTCCAGGTTGAAGTAGAATTAGTCCTTGACTTGGCAACCATTTGTTTATGGATTGTTCGAAGTTAAAAGGGCACTGAAAAAAGTAACATGACCAATCAGAATAGGGCTAGAAGGGGCCTTGGAGGTCTTCCAGTCTAAGCCCCAGCTTTAGCAGGAGATCCTATACGATTTCAGACAAGTGACTGTCTAGGCCAGGGGTAGGCAACCTTGGCTCATGGACTTCAACTCCCAGAATTCCTGAATCAGCTGTGCTGAGGGGAAAGGGAGAGGTTCCCATGCTGAGCCCTGCTGGCTCAGGAATTCTGGGAGTTGAAGTCCACGAGTCATAAAAGAGCCAAGGTGGCCTACCCCTAGCCTAGGAGGCTCACCGCTTAGAACAGGAGACCTTATACCAGGGGTAGGCAACCTTGGCTCTTTTATGACTCATGGACTTCAACTCCCAGAATTCCTGAGCCAGCCATGCTGAGGGGAAAGGGAGAGGTTTCCAAGCTGAGCCATGCTGGCTCAGGAATTCTGGGAGTTGAAGTCCACGAGTCATAAAAGAGCCAAGGTGGCCTACCCTTGGTCTAGCCTTTTCTTAAAAACCTCCAGTGATGAAGCACCTACAGCTTCTGAAGGTAAGCTGTCCCACTGGTTAATTATTCCCACTTTTAGGAAATTTCTGCTTAATTCCATATTGCTTCTCTCCTTATGTATTTATTTATTTATGAGACTTATATACCGCTTTAAGTGCAAGCACTCTCTAAGCGGTGTACACCAGTAAGCAATGTGTGTGTGTGTGTGTGTGTGTGTGTGTGTATATATATATATATATATATATATATATATATATATATATATATATATATATATATATATATATATATATATATATATATATATATATATATTACATTGCCCCCAACAATCCGGGTTCTCATTTTACCTACCCCGGAAGGATAGAAGGCTGAGTCAACCTTGAGCCGGTGAGATTTAAAACACTGACCTGCTGAACACAGTCAGCTAAAGTGGCCTGCAGTACTGCACTCTAACTGCTGTGCCACCTCGGCTCCTTGATTAGTTTCCAAACATTGTTTCTTGTCCTGCCTTCTGTGGTGCGAACCAGCTGAATCCCACCACTGGGTGCACCTTGGAAAGCACTCAAGCATGAACCAAATGGGCTAGCAGTCATAGGCAGCCTAACTGCTACTCTGTTTTGTTTTTTTGTTGTTTTTTTTGCATTGTCGTCTCCTGGTTGATCCAAGAGTACCGTACACTAAATAAATAAATAATAGCCTTCTAGCAGTAGTTGAAAAGAAACGTTGCTCATTGTCACTCTCTCCCTTCCAATGCACCAGGTCTATTAGTCCAACTGGTAAACGAAGAATCATTTTGGAACGAGATGGGGGAGAAGTAAATTTAATGATAAATTAGAATAGAATAGAATACAATAGAGTAGAATAGAATAGAATAGAATAGAATAGAACAGAACAGAACAGAACAGAACAGAACAGAATAGAATAGCAATAGCAATAGCAATAGTTATAGCAATAGCTATAGCAATGGAACTTAGACTTATATACTGTTTCACAGTACTTTACAGCCCTCTCTAAGCAGTTTACAGAGTCAGCATTTTGCCCCCAATAAACTGCGTCTTCTTTTTACCAACTTTGAAGGACGGAAGGATAAGTCAACCTTGAGCCGGTGAGACTCAAACTGCCGAACTGCTGGCAGCTGACAGTCAGCAGAAGTAGCCTGCAGTATGCATTCTAACTACTGAGGCACCACAAGTCATGGAGTGGAATGGAACGGAATAGAACAAAACAGAACAGAACAGAACAGAACAGAATAGAATAGAAAATATGAAATGGAATGGAATTCAGTGGAATGGAACAGAACAGATCAGAATAGAAAATATGGAATGGAATTAAGCAGAACAGAATGGAATGGAACAGAACAGAACAGAACAGAACAGAACAGAACAGAACAGAACAGAACAGAATAGAATAGAATAGAATAGAATAGAATAGAATAACAGAGTTGAAAGGGACCTTGGAGATCTTCTAGTCCAGTCTCTGCTCAGGAAGGAATACCATTGTCAATGCTGCTAACCTCGGATGTTTTTGCATTGACAACAGATGGAAATGTCACCATCTTTTACCTTTTGCTTTTAGAGTTAGATGATACTGGGAGGGGGGGTATGTGATTGAGAGTCCAGCTAGACATAACAAAACTAAACCTAGCGTGAGAAACAAGGTTATTGTAACCAGAGCTGATAAGGAATTGGTGGGCTGGAGAACTGGAGAGGAGGCCCACACTTCAAGCTAAGAGGGGAATGTGATTTATGACTGTTAATTCGAGGAGGCAATTGCGCTTTGATACTATGTGCTCAGGGGAGTGGAATTCAGTTTTTGGTGGCGATTATGCAGTGCCGATATTATGCTACTCAAAATAAAGATTCTTTAAGGTAAACAATGCCTCGAAGTTCTTTTGAAGAGTTTCATCTGTCGGAACCATGACACCCCTTTCAGAAAAATGGTTGTCCAATCTCTCCTTAAAAACCTCACCCCTAGTCCTTCTTTTCATTTTCAATATACGAAACACGCGGAGAGGAAAGGTGATAGGTAGAGCAGGAGGCAGATCCTATGTTCCTTCTCTATGACTGTGACCAGACAGCTGGGCTATTCTGGGACAGAGACAGCATGTTCCTTCAAGAGAACACTAGACTCACATCCAGGAATAGCTTGACAAATCAAAGACAATTCTCAATGGGTGACCTTTCCGGGAATTTGACAGGCAGCTAAATTGGCTATTTAAAGCCCCTGTTCATTAGTGCACTTCACCAAGGTGTAAGGTTTGTGGACATGGTTCCTTCTAGGAAGCCAATACTGGGTCAGCTGCATAAAGCTACAGTAAATGTTTACAGGGATTCTCAGTCATCCAGATCCTGGTTGCCCCAAAAGAAGTTGCCTTAGTTAGTTTAAATTTAAATATTTGAAAAATTAATAAAGTTTAAAACAGGATCTTTGGGATATATAAGGAGCTTTTGCAAATGTTTATTGATTAATGAAATTCATATTCAGTGATATATTTAATGAAAATTTGTGTTAGAAATGTATTAATGAGATTATAATAATTTAAACAGATAGAGAGCGTTAGTTTTGATTTAAGCATTTAATTTATATATATAGCGATATATTAATGAATGAATTGATTATAGTATTGTACTAATTTGATTATTATATTGATATTGAGGGTTGAAAGTTCCTATTGATTAAGGAAACTTATATTTAGATATATTAATGAATGAATTTATTTGAATCTATTTAATTATAATATTCTACATAGATAGAGAAGGAAATTTTAAGAAACATTGTGTGAATTGTATACTTATAATGTTATTGTTTCTTTTGTAACTGACCACCATATCTCCATGCTGGCTCTTAAGCTTCTGTTGGTGTAAAATGGAAAACCAATAAAAATTGTTTATAAAAAATTATAATATTCTATATAGATAGAGAGGGACATTTTAAGAAACATTGTGTGAATTGTATATTTATAATGTTATTGGTTTTTTTTTCTAATTGACCACCATATCTCCACGCTGGCTCTTAAGCTTCTGTTGGTATAAAATGGAAAACCAATAAAAATTGTTTATAAAAAATAAAAAAGAAGTTGCCTTCTTTCAAAAGGCCACTGGATTTTCTTTGCATTTTTTCCTTGAAGACATTTTACTTCTCATCCAAGAAGCTTTTTCTGTTCTGACTAAATGGTGGAGAATGGAAGGAGAATGGTGGACCGTTCAGTCAGAAGCAAAAAACCTTCTTGGATGAGAAGCAAAATGTCTTCAAGAAAATAAAAAAGAAGGAAAGTTCAGTTGCCTTTTGAACTTTTGGGATAAAGCTATAGTAATTCACCAGTTGCTTTTCTTACCCTGCACAAAGTAGAGACAGCCTCACTCATTGTCTTCATCACTGGAGCACAGGAGGGTTCAGCTATCTTGGGCAATGAAAATTAATCTGGTCTACAATGGAGAGAAAGTAATTGAGGAGAGAAGCAACCTGGAACTACGGAGAAACTTCCTAACAGTGAGAACAATTAACCAATGGAAGGGCTTACCTTCAGAAGTTGTAGGTGCTTCATCACTGGAGGTTTTTAAGAAAAGACTGGACAGCCACTTGTCTGAAATGGTATAGACTCTCATGCTCGAAGGTGGACTACATAGCCTCCAAGGTCCCTTGGAATTGGATATGTGTTCTTGTTGTTGTTAGTTGCAAAGTCGTGTCTGACCCATCGCGACCCCATGGACAACTTTCCTCCAGGCCTTCCTGTCCTCCATCATTTAAACTTACACCTACTGCTTCAGTGACTCCATCCAGTCACCCCATTCTCTGTTGTCCCTTCTTCTATTGCCCTCGATCTTTCCCGGCATTAGGCTCTTCTCCAGTGAGTCCTTCCTTCTCATTAGGTGGCCAAAGTATTTGAGTTTCAACTTCAGGATCTGGCCTTCTAAAGAGCAGTCGGGGTTGATCTCCTCTAGGACTGACCGGTTTGAATGCCTTGCAGTCCAAGGGACTCGCAGGAGTTCTTCTCCAGCACCATAATTCAAAGGCCTCCATTCTTTTTTTTTTTTCAGACAGTTGTGATTTTTTTTAACAATCTTTTTTATTATTATTTTTTTACATCAACATATGTTATTTTTTCCAAACAACAAGTTGTCTGGTGTTTGCTAAGCTAATACATGTTCACTTCCTAATCCTTCATTCTTTTCTCTAACCAAGAATAAAATAAATTCCAAACTTTATAATAGTCCGTATCTTCTTTGTCTTTCAGCCTCATAGTTAGCCTGTCCATCTCTGCACATTCCAATATTTTCGTGATTATTTCTTCTTCTGATGGCAATCCTTCATTCTTCCAGTACTGTGCAAAAATTATTCTTGCTGCTGTGGTAATATGTAGAATTAAATATAATATCTGCTCATTAATCTTTTCAGACATAATGCCTAGTAAAAAAAGGTCAGGTTTAAAATCTACTTTTCACCCAATATTTTTTCTAACCACATATGTATGCTTTTCCAATAGGCCTTTGCCTTCCCACATGTCCACGAAATATGATAATATGTGCCTATGTTATGTTTACATTTCCAACATCTATCTGACATATTTTTAAACATTTTTGCTAATCTTGCTGGTGGAAGGTGCCATCTATAAAACATTTTATACATATTTTCTTTGTATGAAGTTGACATTGTTAATTTATAGTTTCTCTCCCATAACATTTGCCATTTTTCTAATTCTATATCATAACCAAATTTTTTTGCTCATCTTATCGTTGTTTCTTTCACTTGTTCACTTTCCATATCTAAAATTAACAAAAAATATACATTTTCTTAATTAATTTCTCATCCAAGGTTAACAAAATCTTATCAAACACATTTTGATCCTTGTAAAATCCATACATTTTTACATCTTTTTCATATCTACTTTGTATCTGCAAATGTGCCCACCAGGACAAATTTATTCCTAAATTTTCCAATTCTTGTTTAGTTTTTAATTTCCCATCAATATCTAAAATGTCTTTATATGTCCATAGTTTTTCAAAGTCTAACAGATTCGAATGTATAAATGCCTCCATCGTTGATAACCACCCTGGAATTTTTGAATAGATTTTAGTTTTAATTTTTTCCCATACTGTTAACAAGGCATTTCTTATAAAATGATTTTGAAAGTATTTATGAACTCTGTTTTTCCCATACCATAAAAAGCATGCCACCCCAATTGTAAATCATTTCCCTCTAAATACAATAACCTTTTATTTCTGAGTGTTATCCACTCTTTCACCCATGTTAACACAGATGCTTGATAATACAATGTCCATTCCGGCAAAGGCCTCCATTCTTTGGCGCTCAGCCTTTCTTATGGTCCAACTTTCATAGCCATACATTGCAACTGGGAAAACCATGGCCTTGACTATATGGATATGTCTGATTTAATGAAAAGTAGGAATGACATGATAGCAGTGTTCCAATATCTCAGGGGTTGCCACAAAGAAGAGGGAGTCAAGCTATTCTCCAAAGCACCAGAAGGCAGGACAAGAAGCAACAGATGGAAACTAAGCAAAGAAAGAAGCAACCTAGAACTAAGGAGAAATTTGCTGACAGTGAGAACAATTAACCAGTGGAACAGCCTGCCTCCAGAAGCAGTGAATGCTCCAACACTGGAAGTTTTTAAGAAAAGACTGGACAACCATTTGTCTGAAATGATAGAGGGTTTCCTGCCCTGAACAGGGGGTTGGACTAGAAGACCTCCAAGGTCCATTTCCAACACTATTCTGATTGATTACTTTTTGGACTGCTTGGGGACTGTTTAATTGCACTTTTAATTTTAACATAGTTAATGGGTTGTGCCCCTAAGAATGTTGTCCTATGGGGAATTACAAAAAGCACCTTTGAGTTTAATGGAATTGTCTCCCAAATGAAACGTACAGGTAATTCTTGAGATAGGAACACAAGGAAAACCAGGATTTCCATTGTTAAATTAAGCAAGCTGCTAAGTGACTCAAGCTTGATTTCACAACCTTTTTTGCCATCGTTGTTAAGCATCCCACTGCAGTTGTTAAGTGAATCACAGAGTCATTAAGTGAATCCAGTGTCCCTCAAGGTCCCAAGTGTCCCCAAGATGCTGTAACCCCCCAAAACACATGCCAGTTGCCAAGTGCCTGGATTGTCATCAAATGTCCACGGGTGAGATGCTGTGTTGGTCATAAGTATGAGGGCCTGTTATAAGTCAGTTTTTTTTCCTCGCTGTTGTAATTTCTAAATGGATACTAAATGGTTGCAAGTTGGGGACCACTTCTGTAGGACGGTGACCAGTAGTTTCATTTGTATTTGACGTTTCTGTTATTAAAACTTTCCACTTTTCTAACGACATAGCCCCAGCCTTTAGTATCTTTCCGTACAAGCTGTAATTATCGCTGAAGGGATATTTATCTTCACAGCAGGGCCACGGAGACAAATGCTAAAGTTTAAAATGCAAAAATGCTCCGCTAAGGGCACTTTTGATAAACTTGATAAAATGAGCAATAAACTCCCAGAGAATGAATCAGGATTGAGCTGGAAGGTCTCCTAGTTTACTGATTCTTAAACTGGGCGATATCACCCCCCCCAGGGGGCAATTTCATTTTTCAGGGGGGCGATGGAACAAAAAGGGGTGACATGGGGGCAAAGGAACAAAAAGGGGGCAATATGGGGGCGATGGAGCAAGAAGTTTTGGGGACACTTTTGAGACTTTTTCGTACAGTGAAGTAAGGTGGCTTTCAAAAGGAAGGTTTGGGAATAAAGTGACGGGTGGCACCAAAATTTTTCACACAGTTGAGATATGGGAAAAAGACTGGAAATAAATTATTGGCATCAATATGTCCAGATGACAATTTTAAAGAAAACAAAAGAAGTGTTTGCATAAATTGAAGAATTATTTCCGATGTTGTGATTGAGAGGTTATGTTGGGGGAGGGGGGCGATGACAACTTCCTCATTGGCTCAAGGGGGCGATTCATTCAAAAAGGTTAAGAAACACTGTTCTAGTCCAACCCCCTGCTCAGGCAGGAAACCCTACGCCATTTCAGACAAGTGGCTGTCCAGTCTCTTCTTAAAGACTTCCAGGGATGAAGCACCCACAACCTCTGAAGGCCAGCTGTTCCATTGGTTGATTGTTCTCACCATTAGGAAGTTTCTCCTTAATTCCAGGTTGCTTCTCTCCTGCACTGGTTTCCACCCATTGTTTCTTGTCTTGTAGTCCAATCCCCCGCTCAAGCGGGAGACCCTATTCCATTGCAGACAAATGCTTGTCCAATTTCTTCTTAAAAGCCTCCAGTAATGCACCACCCATAACTTCTGGAGGCAAGCTGTTCCACTGGTTATTTGTCCTCACTGTTAGGAAGTTTCTCCTTAATTCCAGGTTGCTTGTCTCCTTGATTAGTTTCCATCCATTGTTTCTTGTCGTGCTTTCTGGTGCTTTGGAAAATAAGTTGATCCCTTGTTCTTTGTGGCAGCCCCTCAAATACTGGAATACTGCTAACATGTTGCCCCTATTTTTCTTCTTCTTCTTCTTCTTCTTCTTCTTCTTCTTCTTCTTCTTCTTCTTCTTCTTCTTCTTCTTCTTCTTCTTCTTCTTCTTCTTCTTCTTCTTCTTCTTCTTCTTCTTCTTCTTTTTCTTCTTCTCCTCCTCCTCCTCCTCCTCCTCCTCCTCCTCCTCCTCCTCCTCCTCCTCCTCCTCCTCCTCCTTCTGTTCCACTGGTTATTTGTCCTCACTGTTAGGAAGTTTCTCCTTAATTCCAGGTTGCTTCTCTCCTTGATTAGTTTCCATCCATTGTTTCTTGTCGTGCTTTCTGGTGCTTTGGAAAATAAGTCGACCCCCTGTTCTTTGTGGCAGCCCCTCAAAAACTGGAATACTGCTATCCTGTCACCCCTAGTCCTTCTTTTCTCTTGACTGGCCCTACCAAATTCCTGCAACCGTTCTTCATATGTTTTAGGGGATTGGGAAACAATGTTGGGCCTTCTGTTAAAAAACCAATCTGTGTCCCTTTTTAAGCAAAAGAGATTTTTCATAAAGACGCAGCCTCTAAAATAAAACTGCCCTGGCAGACTATTCCTGTCTTAAATAATGACAAAAAAAAGCATCGGGAAATAGAGAGATAACAATTTTGAAACAGCAAGAGAACATGGCTGTTTTGAGCTGTAATAGTCAACGTAACAATTAGTTTGGTGCAGCGACAGGAAAGGTGGAGGACAGGATGGTGTTTCCAGGGATCGGCTACTTATTGTGAGGAGAAGGAAGGCTCTGCAAAGCCATCTGAAGGGAAGCAATGCCACACAGCAGTTGTTGCAGGAATAGCAGCCGTGGAAATGAAGCCGTTATCAGCCAAGCAAAAGCTTCTCCCCGGTCATCTGCTTTATTAGCTTTCATCTTTGGGAACATGGATCTAAGAACTGTCATCTCTTGTGTCTCCTAGCACCAGGAGGTGAGCAATGTGGTACTTCTAAAATCATGGAGCATCGTGAGAGGTGTTTCCAAAATACAACCAGACAATTCCTCCTAAGATTCATTTTATTTCAGAAAAGGAACTGAAGAGTAGAGCTTCTCCATTACTGCATTGTTTATTCTGGAATGTTGGCACATTTTGTCCTCCTCCTCCTCTTCTTCTTCTTCTTCTTCTTCTTCTTCTTCTTCTTCTTCTTCTTCTTCTTCTTCTTCTTCTTCTTCTTCTTCTTCTTCTCTTTTTCTCCTCCTCCTCCTCCTCCTCCTCTTCTTCTTCTTCTTCTTCTTCTTCTTCTTCTTCTTCTTCTTCTTCTTCTTCTTCTTCTTTTCTTCTTCTTCTTCTTCTTCTTCTTTTCTTCTTCTTCTTCTTCTTCTTCTTCTTCTTCTTTTTCTGTCTGTCTATCTGTCTGTCTTTCTGTATCTATCTATCTATCTATCTATCTATCTATCTATCTATCTATCTATCTATCTATCTATCTATTTATCTATGTATCTATCATCTATCTACCATCTGTCTCCTTCCCTCTCTCCCTCCCTCTCTCCATTCATTATACATATCCATGCCTATATATATACAGGCAGTTCTCAACCTACAACCATTTCTTTAGTGACTGTTGAAAATTACAATAGTGCTGAAAGGGGGGTTATAATAGGTCCTCACATTTACAACTATTACAGCAGCCCCATTATCCCCTGATCAAAAGTATGTTGGTTTCAATGTCCCAAAACCTATGTGATCATCATTTGCAAACCTTCTCAGCCAGTTTCCAGCAATCAAAGCCAACAGTTGATTAACAACAGTAACTGCTGTGATTCACTTAATAACTGTGGCCAAACATTGGCATACTTTGGCATGATTCACTTAGAATAGAATAGAATAGAATAGAATAGAATAGAATAGAATAGAATAGAATAGAATAGAAGGGACCCTGGAGGTCGTCTATTCCAGCCCCCTGCTCAAGCAGGAGAACCTACACCATCTCAGATTGATTGTCTAGTCTCTTTTTAAAAATCTCCAGTCTCTTTCTTAAAAATCCCCTTTCTTAGCAATGGACATTCTGATGCCATTGTCAAAGACTAGGCCATATATCTAACACCTATACAATCATGCTTAGAATGGGCAAATAGCAATTTATAAGATAGCTTTAGATAATGCAATAAAGGTTCAACTTTTAAAATAACAATGTTTAGAATGGATAAACGGCACCTTAAGAAAGTCCAAACGATCCATAGCTGTGAGGTTTTGGAGCCCATGGAGGTCTATATGTAACACTTGTCTACAAATCCTCAAATGTTTTTACACCAATGCACAGAGTATGAACAGCAAACAGGGTGAACTAGAAATTCAGGTTAATGAGGGCAGATACGATATTGTTGCCATTACGGAAACATGGTGGGATGAAACTCACACATGGAACACACAGCTAGAGGGATTTAAATTATTTAAAAGAAACAGACCAAATAAAAGAGGAGGTGGAGTTGCTCTCTATATAAGAAATAACTACATCTCCACAGAAATAGAGTACAACAATGATAAAAACTGTCTTGAATGCATTTGGGTCAATATAAAAGGGGGGGGAAATGACATTGCCATAGGTGTATACTACAGACCACCCAACCAAACAGAGGAAATAGATGAACTTTTTGCCAGTCAGCTAACTAAGGTATGTAGGAAGCACATCACAATAGTAATGGGGGACTTTAACCACCCTGACATCAACTGGGAGACAAACTCCGCACCAAGTGGAAGATCAAACAGGTTCCTGGCAAACCTAGCAGACAACTTTGTCTCCCAAAAAGTAGAGAAGGGAACTAGGGGATTAGCCATCTTGGATCTAATTCTCACTAACAGAGATGAAATGATAGACGGTGTTGAAGCCATAGGAACCCTGGGAGGAAGTGATCATGCAATATTAGAATTCAACATTATAGAAGCACAACCAATAGAACACAGTCAAACTAGAGTCTTGGACTTCAAGAGAGGTAATTTCAATAAACTTAGAGAGGGCTTGGGAAGGATTCCATGGATGAGAATCCTCAAGGGGAAAACAACTCAAGAAGCTTGGGAAATTTTGAAAAATGAGATAATAAAAGCACAGTCTAGCACAATACCAACAAAGAGGAAAAACAACAGCTCTCAAAAGAAACCAGCATGGCTGCATAAAGAACTCTCTGACAAATTGAAAGATAAAAAGGACAAGTATAGAAAGTGGAAGGAGGGGAACATAACTAAGTCAGAATATCAGCAAATAGCCCGAGCCTGCAAAGATGAAGTGAAGAAAGCCAAGGCTCAAAATGAACTAAGGCTTGCGACCAAAGTCAAAAATAACAAAAAAAGCTTCTTTCAACATGTAAAAAACAAGAAAAAAGTGAAGGAAACGATTGGTCCATTAGTGGGTGGAAGTGGCAAGAAGGTGACAAACAACAGGGAGAAAGCAGAACTATTTAACTCGTGTTTTGCATCTGTCTTTACACAAAGGGAAAAAACAGACCAACCTATCAAAAATAGTGCCATAAAAAACAAAACAGAAACACAAGTTAAGATAGGCAAGAAAATGGTTAGGGAGCACCTGTCCAGCCTAGATGAGTTCAAATCGCCAGGACCAGATGGATTACACCCCAGAGTTCTCAAGGAACTGGCAGATGTGATATCGGAGCCACTGAACTATATTTTTCAAAGATCCTGGAACACAGGGGAACTACCAGAGGACTGGAAAAGAGCTGATGTAGTTCCCATCCTCAAAAAAGGAAAAAAAATGGATCCAGGAAATTACAGACCTATCAGCCTGACCTCAATACCTGGGAAGATCCTGGAAAAGATAATCAAACAACGAATCAACGAACACCTAGAGGCAAACAAAGTCATTACTAAAAGCCAACATGGGTTTGTCAAAAATAGATCATGCCAGACAAATCTTATTGCATTCTTTGACCAAGTGACAAAATTAGTGGATCAGAGGAATGCTGTGGACATAATTTACTTGGACTTCAGTAAGGCATTTGATAAAGTAGATCACAACCTACTACTTGACAAGATAGATAAATGTGGGGTAGACAGAACCACCACCAGATGGATCCGTAGCTGGCTGACCGGCCGTACTCAGCGAGTGGTCCTCAATGGAACTGCATCTATATGGAGGGAAGTGTGTAGTGGGGTGCCCCAGGGCTCTGTTCTGGGCCCAGTACTCTTCAACATCTTCATCAATGACTTGGATGAAGGGATAGATGGGGAACTCATCAAATTTGCAGACGACACCAAGCTGGCAGGAATAGCCAACACTCCAGAAGACAGGCTTCAGATACAGAAGGATCTGGACAGACTTGAACACTGGGCACTAACTAACAAAATGAAATTCAATGGTGAAAAAAGCAAGGTTCTACATTTAGGCAAGAAAAACCAAATGCACAAGTACAGCATAGGTGGCACCATGCTCAATAGTAGTACCTGTGAGAGGGACCTCGGAGTCCTAGTAGACAATCACTTAAATATGAGCCAGCAGTGTGCTGCAGCTGCCAAAAAGGCCAACACAGTGCTAGGCTGCATTAACAGAGGGATAGAATCAAGATCACGTGAAGTATTAATACCACTCTTTAATGCCTTGGTAAGGCCACACTTGGAATACTGCATCCAGTTTTGGTCACCACGATGTAAAAAAGATGTTGAGACTCTAGAAAGAGTACAGAGAAGAGCAACAAAGATGATTAGGGGACTGGAGGCTAAAACATATAAGGAACGGTTGCTAGAATTGGGTATGTCTAGTTTAACGAAGAGAAGGACAAGGGGGGACATGATAGCAGTGTTCCAATATCTCAGGGGCTGCCATAAAGAAGAGGGAATTAAGCTATTCTCCAAAGCACCTGAAGGTCAGGACAAGAAGCAACGGGTGGAAACTAATCAAGGAGAGAAGCAACCTATAACTAAGGAGAAACTTCCTGACAGTTAGAACAATTAATCAGTGGAACAGCTTGCCTCCAGAAGCAGTAAATGCTCCAACACTGGAACGTTTTTAAGAAGAGACTGGACAGCCACTTGTCCGAAATGGTGTAGGGTTTTCCCTGCCCGAGCAGGGGGTTGGACTAGATGACCTCCAAGGTCCCTTCCAACTTTACTACTATTATTATTATTATTATTATTATTATAAATCCTTGAATGAGATGAACAATCTGGAAAGATGAAAGATAAATGAAGAAATAAACAAAAATTGAACATGTGTTCTACTAAGGTTGTTTGGAGGTCAAGCACACACAATCCCCTGGAAGGACACCGCTGCTGGGGACACAACCCAAAAGTTAATTGTGGCTGTCTCCTGCGAAAAACTGGTCCGTGCTTTTTTTTTTCATTGTAGTTATTTATGAAATGCTTTTCCAGAGTTCCTTCTGACAGAAGTGAGGATGGATGCCTAGAGAGGACTTTTCCATGGTGACAGAGCAGTTGAGGCAATAAATTCCCCACAGAGCTCCTTTCTTTTCTGATTCATTTCAACCGGTCCACGTGTACAACATTGTTGATTCATAACTGTAAATGGATCTACATTTTCTCCAATTCTGTACAGCTACCCGTGCATTCTCTAATCGGTGTGAATGGTTGAGAGAAGCCCACTTGCTCATTTTCTTACAGTTGAGGTGAGATATAATAATAATATTAATAATAGTAGTAGTAATAATAATAATAATAATAATAATAATAATAATAATAATAATAATAATAATAACTGGAGAAGATAGCTGTTGCAAGAAGATGGCACAGACTGACTACAAGCAGCAGCATGACAAAGTAGCAACAATGGTGCATTGGAAGATCTGCAAAAAATATCATTTGCCTGTAAACAAAACTGGTGGGATCATAAAATAGAGAAAAGTCATAGAAAATGATAAAATTAAACTGCTCTGGGACTTCAGAATTCAAACAGACAAGGCACCTGCAACATAACACCCCAGACCTAACAATTGTCAATAAGAAAGACAAAAAGGTCTGGATAGTGGACGTGGCAGTGCCTGGAGATAGCAGAATAGAAGAGAAGAACTGGAGAAGATAACAAAATACAAAGACCTACAAATAGAAATAGAAAGACTGTGGCAAAAGCAAGCAAAGGTAGTACCAATAGTCATAGGCTCCTTGGGTGCAATCCCAAAACAACTGGAGCACCACTTGAACACCATTGGCATTGACAAATTCACTATTAGTCAATTGCAAAAGGTGGCCTTATTAGGAACTGCTTCCATCCTGCGACGATATCTGTAATACCATCAAACATCCACATCTGCCTATCCCAGGTCCTGGGTAAGGACTCGATAGGTAGCCAAAATGCCAATCCAGTCTGAAGATCTGGCTGATTGTGCAATGATCAATAATAATAAACACCCACATATGCCTATCCCAGGTCCTGGGTAAGGACTCAATAGGTAGACAAAATGCCAAATCCAGTCTGAACATGTGGCTGACTGTGCAATGATCCATAATAATAATAACAATATTAATAATAATGACGACAACGACGACGACGACGACGATGATGATGATGATGATGATGATGGAAGGTCATCTAGTCCAATCCCCTGCTCAGGCAGGAGAACCTATACCATTTCAGACAAATGGCTGTCCAATCGCTTTTTAAAAACTTCCAGTGTTGGAGCATTCACAGTTTCTAGAGGCTGGTTGTTCCACTGATTAATTGTTCTCACTGTCAGGAAATTTCTCCTTGTTTCTAGGTTGCTTCTCTCCTTGGTTAGTTTCCATCCGTTGCTTCTTGTCCTGCCTTCAAGTGCTTTGGAGAATACCTTGACTCCCTCTTCTTTGGGGCAGCCCTGAGATATTGGAACATTGCTATCTGTCACCCCTCGTCCTTCTCTTCATTAGACTAGACATACCCAATTCCAGCAACCGTTCCTTGTACCTTTTAGCCTCCAGTCCCCTGATCATCTTTGTTGCTCTTCTCTGCACCTTTTTCTAGAGTCTCAAACATCTTTTTTACATCATGGTGACCATAACTGGATGCAGTATTCCAAGTGTGGCCTTACCAAGGCATTGTAAAGTGGTATTAATACTTCACATGATCTTGATTCTATCCCTCTGTTAATGCAGCCTAGCATTGTGTTGGCTTTTTTGGCAGCTGCAGCACACGAGTGGCTCCTATTTAAGTGATTGTCCACTAGGATTCCAAGATCCCTCTCACAGTTGCTACTATTGAGCAAGGTACCACCTATATTGTACCTGTGCATTTGGTTTTTCTTGCCTAAATGTAGAACCTTACTTTTAAAGTTCTACATTTAAAGCAAGTTCTTCTCTTTTTTCCCCCATAGCATAACCTTCTGCATATTGATTCAGAAATATGACCTCACCCCCAATATAACCTTCCTAATATTTAGGGAAGTTTCAATTGCAACATGGTCTACATGGGGGCTGCCCCTGAAGTGTATCTGGAAGCTCCAGTTGGTACAAAATGTAGCAGCCTGTGTAAATTTGGGCAGACCTTGGTGTACGCACGTGACACCTGTCCTGCAGGAACTGCATTGGTGGTCGATTTGATTCCAGGTGCAATTCAAGGTGCTGGGTTGTCGCCTTTAAAGCCCTTCATGGCTTGGGCCAAGGTTATGTCTCATATCCACCCAACCCACTGGAGCAGGAGGCAAGGAATGTTGCGGGTCCCCGTCCCCTAAGGAGATGCACTGGGTTGCAACCCAAAAGAAGGACCTTCTTTGTCGTGGCTCCATCTTTCTGGAACATCACCCCTGCAGAAATTAGATGTGCCCCCGCTCTGATACTCTTTTGGAAGGTTTTGCCAGTGGGCCTGGGGGGACCCAGAGCTGGATAGAGCCCAGCATAATAGCTAGTTTGAATGTGTGCTGTCACTGGGATGGGGATGGGGTGGGGGTTTCTTATAGTATTTTGTTATTTTTCCTCTTGTTATTTTATTTTCCTATAGGCTGTTTTTCTGTTTACATAAGCCGCCTTGAGTCACTATGGGTGAGTAGGGGGCCTTACAAGTTTTCTAAATAAGTAAAATAAATAAATAAGTTGCAAACTGAGCCCCCCCATTTTTGCTTCTGCTTTCTTCACCTTGCTTAATAGGTTATGTGAACTCAACCCACACAGACCTGTTTATCCAACTGCAAAGCCATCCCATGGATTAATTCTAGAAGAAGGTAAGGCTGGCAATCTTTTAATTGGTATGCAAAAATCCAGGTTATCCTCAAAGTCACAGAATCCTAGGGAGGGAAGGGATTTTGGCGGTCTCTAGTCCAGCCCCTGCTCAAGGGCTGGCTCCATAGAACAGGGGGTAGGCCACCTTGGCTCTTTTATGACTCGTGGACCAATTCCCAGAATTCCTCAGCCAGCCATGCTGAGGGGAAAGGGAGAGGTTTCCAAGCTGAGCCATGCTGGCTCAGGAATTCTGGGAGTTGAAGTCCACCAGTCATAAAGCGGCCTAGGCCTAGGCCAGAGTTAGGCAACCTCAGCTCTTTTATGACTTGTGGACTTCCAACTCCCAGAATTCCTGAGCCAGCCATGCTGAGGGGAAAGGGGAGAGGTTTGCCGCTGAGCCATGCTGGCTTAGGAATTCTGGGAGTTGAAGTCCACGAGTCATAAAAGAGCCAAGGTTGCCTACCCCTGGCCTAGTCTATTAAGCCTGACAGGAGTAGATTATCAGAAACTGGTAGGCCTAGTCCATGGGTAGGCAGCCTTAGCTCTTTTATGACTCGTGGACTTCAACTCCCAGAATTCCTGAGCCAGCCACGCTGAGGGGAAAGGGAGAGGTTTCCAAGCTGAGCCATGCTGGCTCAGGAATTCTGAGAGTTGAAGTCCACAAGTCATAAAAGAGTCAAGGTTGCCGACCCCTGCCTTAGAACATCCCAATGGTGGCCCAATCTTTTCTTGAAAACCTGCAGTGATGGAGCACCCACAACTTTGGGAGACAAGCTGTTCCACTGATTAATTGTTCTCACTGTCAGAAAATTCCTCCTTACTTCCAGATTAGGTCTCTCTTTAACAAACTTCCACCTACAGTATTACTTTTTGTTCTGACCTGTGATTATTTTGGAGAATAAGCTGACCCCCTCATCTCTGTTATTTATTGATGCCATATCCTCCACGGATTAGCAATATATATTAACATTTCACCTAGAGTAGTAAAACACAATAAAATACAAATGTTAAAAAGATCTAGATTCAAATACCATAGAATATAGAATAATAAAGTTGGAAGGGACCTCAAAGGTCTTCTAGTGCAACTCCTTCCTCAACATAATTTTGGACCAATGCTTGCCCAGTCTCTTTTTGAAAGTCTTCAGTAATGGATCACCCACAACTTCTAAAGGCAAGCTATTTCATCGTCTAATTGATTTCACCCTTAGGAAATTTCTCAATTTCAGTGTCTGGGCGATCTAATTATTGAAGTGCAACATTGTTTTATTTTTTAAAAAATCACTAAGAACCCCTCAAGTACCAAAAGATAGTTGTCATCCTCTCCCTTAATCTTTGTCTTTGATAGATTAGATAATTTCAGTGTCTAGGAAGTTGAACTTTCTCAATTTCAATGTGTAGGCCATGTAACTATTGAGGTGCAACATCATTTTATTAAAATAAAATCACTAAGAACCCATCAAGTACCAAAATATAGTTATCATCCTCTCCCTTAGTCTTTGTCTTTGATAGGTTAGACATACAGAGTTCCCATAACTGACCATCATATGATTTAAATGTTTTGTTGTTGTTGTTAATTGCAAAGTTGTGTCCGACCCATCACAACCCCATGGATGTTCCTCCAGGCCGTCCTGTCCTCTACCATCTTCTGGAGTCCATTGAAGCTCACGCCTCCTGTTCAGTGGCTCTATCCAGCCACATCATTCTCTGTCGTCCCCTTCTTCTCTTGCCCTCAATCTTTCCCAGCATTAGGCTCTTCTCCAGTGAGTCCTTCCTTCTCATTAGGTGGCCAAAGTATTTGAGTTTCAACTTCAGGATCTGGCCTTCTAAAGAGCAGTCGGAGTTGATCTCCTCCAGGACTGAGCGGTTTGATCGCCTTGAAGTCCAGGGCACTCGCAGGAGTCTTCTCCAGCACCATAGTTCAAAGGCCTCCATTCTTTGTCACTCAGCCTTTCTTATGGTGCAGACTCAAAGCTTTGGAAGCCACCAAAACAAGGACTGTGTTTTGCTTCAACAAAGTTCTTCTCTAGCCCATCTGAAATGGTGTAGGATCTCCTGCTTGAGCAGTGAATTGGACTAAAAGACCTCCAAGGTCCCTTCCAGTTTGTGTTGTTGTTAATTGCGAAGTCGTGTCCGACCCATCACGACCCCATGGACAATGTTCCTCCAGTCCTTCCTGTCCTCTACCATCTTCTGGAGTCCATTTAAGCTCCCGCCTACTGCTTCAGGGACTCCATCCAGCCACCTCATTCTCTGTCGTTCCCTTCTTCTATTGCCCTCAGTCTTTCCCAGCATTAGGCTCTTCTCCAGGGAGTCCTTCCTTCTCATTAGGTGGCCAAAGTATTTGGGTTTCAACTTCAGGATCTGGCCTTCTAAAGAGCAGTCGGGGTTGATCTCCTCTAGGACTGACCGGTTGGATCGAACATTAGACCCCTTATAATCTTTGTTGTTCTTTTCTTGACACTTATTGGGGCTTCAGCATCTTTTTTTTTTTTTTGTATCATGGTGGCCAGAACTTTATGCAATATTCCAAATGCAGCCTTACTAGTGGGTGTTTAGGATGGACTCGTAATAACAATGATTGCACCATTGGGGGACTTGAAAGTGGAATGGGTAAACTTTGCCATGGCCAACTCTCCATAGCTGATTCACCACGGGCCAACTCACTGAGGGACAGCTCAACACTTCAATTTAATTATTTATTAAATTAATAATTAATTTAATTTAATCATTTTTTTGTCATTCCCATTTCACTTTGTCCATCCTTTGTCATCCTTTCTTTAATGATTCTATTCCACTATTTAATAATAATAATAATTAAAATAACAACAACAACAACAACAACAGAAGCACCTGCAACATAACACCTCGGACGATTAGAAAGACAAAAAAGTCTGGATAGTGGATGTGGCAGTGGCTGGAGACAGCAGAATAGACAAGAAAGAAATGGAGAAGATAACAAAATACAAAGACCTACAAATAGAAATAGAAAGACTGTGGCAAAGGGAAGCAAGGGTAATACCAATAGTAATAGGCACCTTGGGCGCAATCCCAAAACAACTAGAGCACCACTTGAACACCATTGGCATTGACAAATTCGCTATTAGTCAATTGCAAAAGGCAGCCTTACTAGGAACTGCTTCCATCCTGCGACGATATCTGTAATACCATCAAACATCCACATCTGCCTATCCCAGGTCCTGGGTAAGGACACGATAGGTAGCCAAAATGCCAAATCCAGTCTGAACATCTGGCTGACTGTGCGATGATGATGATTGTGATGATGATGATGATAATAATAATAATAATAATAATAGTAATAATAACAATAATAATAAAGTTGGAAGGGACCTTGGAGGTCATCTAGTCCAACCCCCTGCTCAGGCAGGAAACCCTATACCATTTCAGACAAATGGCTGTCCAGTCTCTTCTTAAAAACCTCCAGTGCTGGAGCATTCACCGCTTCTGGAGGCATGTTGTTCCACTGGTTAATTGTTCTAACTGTCAGGAAATTTCTCCTTAGTTCTAGATTGCTTTTCTCCTTGATTAGTTTCCATCCATTACTTCTTGTCCTGCCTTCAAGCGCTTTGGAGAATAGCTTGACTCCCTCTTCTTTGGGGCAGCCCCTGAGATACTGGAAGACTGCTATCATGTTCCCCCTCATCCTTCTCTTCATTAAACTAGACATACCCTATTCCAGTAACCGTTCCTTATTTTTTTGATATGAGTGTAACTCTTGTTCTGCTGTGATTGTCCTGTGGCGAGTTGCCCGACACCAAGTTGGCCCTGTCAAGTTGGCCTCAGCAACTAATACAATCCTTGGTTGTATAAAGAGAGGCATAGAATCAAAATCACTTGAAGTATTAGTACCGCTTTAGAAAGCCTTATGAGGACACACTTGGAATCCACATCCAGATTTGGTCACCACATTACAACAAAGATGTTAGAGACTTTGAAAGAAGTGCAAAGAAGAGCAACTAAGAGGATTAAAATCTTGGAAACAAAAACATATGAAGAACAGTTGCAGAAACTGTGTATGGATAATCTAGAGAAAAGGAGTACTAGGGTTGACATTATAGCAGTATTCCAGTATTTGAGGGACTGCCACAAAGAAGAGGGGGATGACTTATTTTCCAAAGCATCAGAAGGCAAGACAAGAAACAATGGATGGAAACTAATCAAGGAGAGAAGCAAACTGGAATTAAGGAGAAACTTCCTAACAGTGAGGACAAATAACCAGTGGAACAGGAGGAGGAGGAGGAGGAGGAGGAGGAGGAGGAGGAGGAGAAGAAGAAGAAGAAGAAGAAGAAGAAGAAGAAGAAGAAGAAGAAGAAGAAGAAGAAGAAGAAGAAGAAGAAGAAGAAGAAGAAGAAGAAGAAGAAGAAGGGCGACATGTTAGCAGTATTCCAGTATTTGAGGGGCTGCCACAAAGAAGAAGTGGGTCAACTTATTTTCAAAAGCACCAAAAAAGACAAGACAAGAAACAATGGATGGAAA
Organism: Crotalus helleri; assembly: GCA_024509115.1. Taxonomy (NCBI): domain Eukaryota; kingdom Metazoa; phylum Chordata; class Lepidosauria; order Squamata; family Viperidae; genus Crotalus; species Crotalus helleri. The sequence continues at coordinate 1,641,950 of JAKSXO010000068.1, read as the reverse complement.
CTAATCAAGAGAGAAGCAACCTGGAATTAAGGAGAAACTTCCTAACAAATAACCAGTGGAACAGAAGGAGGAGGAGGAGGAGGAGGAGGAGGAGGAGGAGGAGGAGGAGGAGGAGGAGGAGGAGAAGAAGAAGAAGAAGAAGAAGAAGAAGAAGAAGAAGAAGAAGAAGAAGAAGAAGAAGAAGAAGAAGAAGAAGAAGAAGAAGAAGAAGAAGAAGAAGAGGGGTGACATGTTAGCAGTATTCCAGTATTTGAGGGGCTGCCATAAAGAAGAGGGGGTCAACTTATTTTCAAAAGCACCAAAGACGGCAAGAAAAGAAACAATGGATGGAAACTAATCAAGGAAAGAAGCAACCCGGAATTAAGGAGAAACTTCCTAACAGCGAGGGCAATTAACCAGTGGAACTCCTTGCCTTCAGAAGTTGTAGGTTCTCCATCACTGGAGGTTTTTAAAAAAGAGGTTGGACAGTCTGAAATGATATAGCGTCTCCTGTTTGAGCAGGGGGCTGGACTAGAAGACCTCCAGGGTCCCTTCCAGCTCTTTCCTGATTGAAAATCTATTTTTGTATTCCCCAGGAGTCAGAAATGACTTGATGACATATAATCAATCCATCCATCCATCAATCAAGTAGCACAATTAGTAGATCACCCTTCCCTGTAGCATGACAGAATAGAGAAATCAAATTTAGCAGGATCCTTCTCAATCAGTCTCTTTGTTCTATAAATGTTCTGTGTCTTTCTCTTTAGCAATATTTTTTTTAAAAGGAAAATGTCAGCTCATCCATGCTAAATAACTCTTTGCTGGGATACCTTATTAGCATACATTCAATGTTTGAGAAAGATGGTGCATCAGGGAAGGAAAATAATTATAATTAATAAGGTCCATTCTTTACAATGTTTGCATTTTTATCTAACTACCCCAGACTGAGGCAATGGGGTTTAAATCTGATTTACGCTGTCTTGGGCTACTTCTACAGCAACTAAAAAAAAAAAAAACTGCAAGAGAAAATTACAGGCGACAGATCTCTTTTTAATATATATATATTTCTTCTGTCAAAGAGACATTCCCCACCGCTCACTTTGCCCAACCATCTGAAGATTTCCATTCAAAAGAAAGCATTCATTTTGAATATAATCTCCCTTTGACAGCTCATGCCAAAATATGCTGAAATACATCCAAAGCATCTTTTAAAATTAGCAGCACAATGAGCAGATATGCCATTGAAATCCGGCGTGATCCAGACTAATGTGGGTCATTTAGAATTCTTCTTGATATCAGTTAATATTGGTGCAGATGAGACTCAACTTTTCAAGATGTTGTGGAAAGAGAAGAATGAAAGAAGATCAAGGCCTCACTGGCCATCAGTCTCCTGAATGCTACTGGGGTATAAAGGAGTCCTTGACTTACAACCGTAAGGGAGTCTGTCCATTTATGAGGATTTTACAACCTGGGTCCTCAGGATCCACAACATTTGCATTACTCGGATAATCCCGAGGGCACAGGTAAACCTCCAAGTGGCTTCAAACAACTCTCTAAAAGAAGGCAAATGACCCAGCTGTCTGCAAGGAGTATAAATCCTTCCATTCCCCACCATCTGGTCAGAGCTGAAGAAGCTTCTTGGATAAGAAGCGAAACGTCTTCAAAGAAAAAAGATATGAAGAATGGCTGCAGCACTTGGGTTTGACTAGTCTAAAGAAAAGAAGAAATAGGGGAGACATGATAGCAGTATTACAGCATTTGAGGGGCTGCCACAAAGAAGAGAGGGTTAAATTATTCTCCAAAGCATCAGAGGGCAAAACAAGAAACAATGGATGGAAACTGACCAAAGAAAGAAGCAACATGGAATTAAGGAGAAACTTCCTAACCGGGAGGACAATTAGCCAGTGGAACAGAAGTTGCCTCCAGAAATTGTGGGCGCTCCATCAATGGAGGTTTTGAAGAAGAGACTGGACAGTCACTTGTCTGAGATGGTATAGGTTCTCCTGCTCGAGCAGGGGGCTGGACTAGAAGACCTCCAAGGTCCCTTCCAGCTCTATTCTATTCTGAAAACAGGAATGTCCAGTCACCTTGTGGAAAAGCATCTTTGGGACTACCTGAATGTGTCCATATATTCACCCGGAGTTAAGAGACTGACCCTTGCTTATGGACAAATAAACCTTTGATTTAATAGACAACCATTTAGTTGTCTTTGGATGAACAAACAACATGCTGAGCTTGTCAAGTGAAACACTGACAGCCTGGGTTCGAGACCTGAACACCACACAATGGGATGAGTGTTGTGATTCTGTGCCAGCCTGTGATCCCGGTAGTTGAGTCTGGGGAATCAGAGGAGGAGGGGGGGGGGGACCTGGAGAGCCATCAGAGTTGGAGGGAGGCTCTGATGAGCTGCAGGACTTACAAACCAATGAAGAGGCTGGTCCGTCCACTCGTGATCAAGCTGAGAGCCAGCTGGGCTGGGAAGCTGGGAAGCTGAGTCAGACTCGGAGGAAGCACAGCTGGAAGACCTCAGAGACACTCATAAACGTAGACAGGTCACACGAGTAGGACAGAGGGAGGCAATGGGATGACTCCAGGGAAAGAGGAGAAGCAGTGAGAAGCCATGCCTTGGGGGCTGCATAACAAAAAGGGAATATGTGGGCGGGGCTGGTTACTGGAGGCAACCGTTTGCAAAGAACTTCAGTGTCAAGAGATCATGGTCTGTTTATTTTGCTTGTGAGTCATTTCCTGCTTGACTCGTGCTCCGTTTTTACTTTTGGACAAGGTCTCTGTTGGAAAAGTGTTCTGTTGCTTTTGTTTTTCTGGGACAATTATCAGGTCTGTAACTCAAATAAAAAGGGTTTATTTTCCAGTCTACTGTTCAAAGAGGGGTTGTCTTTGTGAAGTAACAAGGATGTGGGTAGGCTGGGACAGAACAGTGAGCTCCTGTTCCTTGCTCCAGCTTCTGCCCAGTTGAAAAGCATGCAAATGTGAGTAGATTAATAGGTACCACTTCAATGGGAAGGTAACATTGTTCTGTGCACCTTGGCATATACCCACACTGACCACATGACCACGGAAAATGTCTTCGGACAATGCTGGCTCACTTGACCAAGAACTACTACTACTACTACTACTACTACTACTACTACTACTACTACTACTACTACTACTACTACTACTACTACTACTACTAACAAAGTTGGAAGGGATCTTGGAAGTCATCTAGTCCAAGCCCCTGCTCAAGTAGGATGGAGATGACCATTGCACCGTAAAGTCTGGAAACAATTGGAACAGGGAAACTTATTTTACAAAAAATCAGCGACGGCTCCACTTTATCTAAAATAGTTGAGATGAGGTGATTTCCTTTCATTTTATCTTACTTTACAACAGCGGTTCTCAACCTGTGGGTCGTGACCCCATTTGGGGTCGAACGACCATTTCACGGGGGTCGCCAAACAACGCAATCCACCATTTTTTTCCCCTTTTCCTTAGCTGTGCTACTCCCTTTTATTCTACTGGCTTTTGAAAGTCAGTAGAATAGACTCTCTTGAATAGAGTTTAATTCTATTGGCTTTCAAAAGCCAACAGGAATTGTCCAGGCTGTCTCTGCCCTGCTGAGCCCGCCAAAAGCCCCATTCTGCAAACGGTGCTGCACCAGTTGAGTAGTCCTCGACTTACGATCGGTTGAGTAGTCCTCGACTTACGACTGGTTGGGGGTCGCGGCATTAAAAGGTTGAGAACCACTGCTTTACAATATCCATATTATTGTCCCAGCTCCATCAAGGTACATCATTTGCGTAATGATTCCATTATGCAAATAATATACTTTTGGGTTTAATGGACTTTTGGGAACAACAGACTGTTTCTCTACCCAAATAGTCCATTAAAACAAGATTTTACCATATTAACCCCATTACTGGCAGCACGGCCTGTCCAGATTTTTAAGTTGCAAGTTCTTGATTATTTTATTTTATTTTTTACTTGAAGATATTGGCGGTGAAATATAAGCTTTTTGTACTCTTAGGGTGAGAAGTGTTCTATCTTTAACTTTAGAACTCTTCCGAGAACCTTGAAAATCATGCCAACAACATGGTTTTGTAAGCGGTAAGAAATCTGCTGGGGACAATAACACAAGTTTTAAATGATTCTCAAAAAACTGTATGTGATCAAAACATCTCAGAGGGTTTTTAGAGTATATCATGAGTTTGTTCCTGAGACTTAGTTTTCAAGTTAGTTTTCTTTTCTTTCTTTCTTTCTATCTATCTTTCTTTCTTTCTTTCTTTCCTTCCTTCCTTCCTTCCTTCCTTCCTTCCTTCCTCCTTCCTTCCTTCCTTCCTTCCTTCCTTCCTTCCTTCCTTCCTTCCTTCTTTCCTTTCTTCCTTCCTTCCTTCTCTTGTATTTCTCTCTCTTCCACCAAAACTATAGACTTGTCAAGAGAACTGAGTTTTCACATAATGAGCCCAAAGTCCTTCTTTCCATCCATCCATCAATCAATTCTGCCTCCCTCTTCTTTCCTTCCTCTCCTCTCCTTCTCTTCCCTTCATTCTTTCCTTCCTTTGAGTCTTCCATCCTTCTTCCATCCTCCCTCCCTGTTATTTCTCCTTCCTTCTTTGTTTCTTTGTTTCTTTCTTTGTTTCTTTCTTTCTTTCTTTCTCTTTCTTTCTTTCTTTCTTTCTTTCTTTCTTTCTTTCTTTCTTTCTTTCTTTCTTTCTTTCTTTCTTTCTTTCTTTCTTTCTTTCTTTCTTTCTTTCTTCAGTTGCAACACGTAGCAATGGCCCAGTACTGCCCGAAGTTCTGGGCCTGCTAAGTTGACAACACTTTTGTCATAATTAAGAGGAGTCAAAAAGCTGACTTTGTGGACACACTTAATTCGGTGTGCGTGGACCTGCAATTTACGGAGGAGGCAACAATAATCTGAGTGTGTGTCTTGCATCAGGGTGTAGTTCTTTCTCACTCCTTCTCTGTGCTCCATCGTGCATATCTCCTTCGCTAATCTTAGGGTTGGCTAACCCTAAGATTAGCGAAGGAGATATGCGTGATGGAGCACAGAGAAAGAGTGAGAAAGAACTACACCCTGATGCAAGACACACACTCAGATTACAGCGCGCTCAGCTGGGACCCGTGACACGGTCCAAGAGCCGAGTGCAAATGATTAGCGGTTGCATATAAGCTTTCCCAACGACTACCGTTTACACCCTGATGATGTCAAGAACTCTTGACGAAAGCTAGGTTCAGTAAATAAATTTTATATTTTTATAATTTTATTCTCTTGGTGATCGACTATTTATTGATTTTAACATGAACATACCCAAGAGTCATATTTTTACTTGTATAGCTGATATATATATATATATATATATATATATATATATATATATATATATATATATATATATATATATATATATATATATATATATATATATATGTGTGTGTGTGTGTGTGTGTGTGTGTGTGTGTGTGTGTGTGTGTGTGTGTGTGTGTGTGTGTGTGTGTGTGTGTTTTCTGAGGTTTTCACGCCATTCTTCATCTTCAGGCTGATATTTTCAGCTTCGTGCTTCGAGGAGCACGAAGCCGAAAACACCAGCCTGAAGATGACGAATGGGACTTCGTCGAAACGTTGCCAAGACACTTCCAATTTTACGCGGGAGAAAACCCGAACAACCAAAGACCTACATACAAACACCCGCAAAAACCTCAGAAAACATTATATATATCTGAAATATACAGTATATTAATTCCATAAGTGTTCTTAGGGCTTGGGCAAGAAGTCTTCCAAGGTCCCTTCCAGCCCTATTATTCTGTGTTCTATGGTTTTCATTCTGGAAGGAAGGAACATAGACTAAAAATAAAGTCCTGTTTTTTTTCTCTCTCTCTGCTCCCTGGTGTTTGGAGGCATAGTAGCTGCAAATATGGAGGAGGTTCAGAAGTGTTAATGCCTGTTGAGAGGCAAAACGTTGGCAGATTCATTTTTCCCAGGGGAGATTGCTTTGTTGTAGTTTGGACGATTATGTGTGTGTGTGTGTATGTGTATTCCTTTTACGCAGACAAACA
>JAKSXO010000068.1:1630917-1633417 GCA_024509115.1 Crotalus helleri | reverse complement strand
TTTTAGTTTTATTTTATTTCAAAAGAAAAAAAAAAAATCCTTCTAAAAACAGCCTCTTAAAGGTGTGAAGAGGGGAAACATGATAGAACTGGTCCTTGATTTATGACCATTTATTTAAAAATTGTGGGAAATATCAATCTATTTACCACTTACTATCTATCCATCCATCCATCTATCTATCTATCTATCTATCTATCTGTCTGTCTGTCTGTCTGTCTGTCTGTCTGTCTTTCTGTCTGTCTGTCTGTCTATCTATATTTGTCCATCCATCTATCCATCCATCTATCTATCTATCTATCTATCTATCTATCTATCTATCTATCTATCTATCTATCTATCTATCTATCTATCTATCTATCTATCTATCTATCTCTATCTATCTCTATCTCTCTATCTCTCTCTCTCTCTCTCTCTCTCTCTCTCTCTCTCTCTATCTATCTATCTATCATCTATCGCTCATCTGTTATTCTATATTTATCATCTATTTATCTACTTAATCCTCTCTCTGTATTATTCTATATCTTCCATCCATCCATCCATCCATCCATTCATCCACATCATTTCTATACTATTTGTTTATGCCACTCTATTAGAGGTAGCAAGTTTGCGAATGCTGTGGTCATGGACAAGAGTCCCAAGGACTGGGAAGATTGTGGAGTTAGGTGTTTAAAAAGTTAAGATAGTACTCCCAGCTTCATGGACTTGCCCACCTCTTTTTACATGTATGGCCCTGTGGCTTTTTTTTCCACCTCCCCCCCCTCCCCCAGATCCCCCCCCCGGCAAGGATTTTGTCAAATTCTAAATTAAAAAGAAAGGCAGGAGACGGAAAGGTTCTCAATTGCTACTCGGCGAATGAAGGCCAAATCATTATGACTGTTATTGAAATCATAAAATTTCTACATGACAATGCATAGAAAATTGGAGGCAGAGGGAGAGCCAACATATAAACTTTGGCTGTCGCTAAATTGCAAAGATTTTACAATAACACCGGATGGAGTATTAATGTTTCAATCTGCCGCCCCTTTTTCCTATTTTCATTCTTAATTGCCTTTTTATTGTGTATATGTATTTCCTATCACTCAGAGAAACTTGTCATAAAAGGTGGTACCCAGAGAAAAGGGTATTGATCAGATGATAACCAAAAGAGTAAAAAAAAAAAACAGAACAAAACTATTTGCTAATAAACTTGTGGGTTAACAGGAAGGGCTGAGTAACCTCCTTCCTTTTCCTTTGTATTTGTATTGGCTGAAAAGTTTTGCTGCTGTCCAATCTGGTTTACTTACTGGACCTTTGACGGATAATATCCCTTTCATTGTTGGTAAACCCTTGTAGAAAGATTTAATTGTGATTGTAATTCACTGTAATTCATTGGATTTTAATCAGAGTGAATGGAAGAAATTTTGTAGAAGACATTTCTTTCTTTCTTTCTTTCTCCTTCCTTCCTTCCTTCTTTCCTCTTCCTTCCTTCTTTCTTTCTTTCTTTCTTTCCTCCATCCCTCCCTCCCTTCTTCTCTCTTCATGCTCCTATCTTCCTTCTTTTCCACCCTCCCTCTCACTTTTCTTTGTTCTTTCAGTTTCCTTCCTCCCTTCTCCCCTTCCTTCCTTCCTCCCTCCCTCCCTCCCTCCCTCCCTCCATTTCCTTCCTTTGCTTCCTCTCTCTTCTTTCCTTTTCTTTCCTTCCTTCCTCTTCTTTCCTTCCTTCCTTCCTCCTTCCCTCCCTCCATCTGCTTCCTTCCTTCCTCTTCTTTCCTTCTTTCCTTCCTTCCTTCCTTCCTTCCTTTCTTCTTTTTCACTCTCCCTTCCACCTTTCTTTGTTCTTTCATTTTCCTTCCTCCCTTCTCCTTTCTTCCTTCCTCTTTCTTTCTTTCTTTCTTTCTTTCTTTCCTTCTTTCTTCCTTTCTCTCTCTCTCTCTCTCTCTCTCTCTCTCTCTCTCTCTCTCTCTCTCTCCTCTCTCTCTCTCTCTCTCTCTCTCTCTCTCTCTTTCTTCAATGGCAAATGAAAACGTCTTTGGAATTCAACACCCAACTCATTCAATTAGTAAACATTGGAAGGAGAGCTCCATATTTTCCAAGAGAGAGAGAGAGAGAGAGAAAGGAATGTGAGGCTCCTTTGAAACCTAATGTCTGTTTAGTAAAAGTGGGCTGACAAGATACAAATCTCCAGAGCCTGTTCAATGAGTTATATTGAAACTCAAAAACATTGGTGAGTATCCTACAATGGTAAATAATTTTCATACATGTCGTGCATATGAAAATGGCATTTGGCTCCATCTGAAAGACACATCCTAATGCGGGAGGCAATTAAATGCACACAGAGAAACAAACATTTTCTTCACGTTATCTCTAAGTGACAACTGGTAATGAATTGAATGAAAAAAATCTGCATGGGAGGGAATTGTCCTTTCAACATCCTGGGAACAGCAATTAATCTTTCAGGATTTCACCTTCAAGTTTGTCCAAGACTTCTCTGTCCCTAATCGATATTAAATCCAAATGTGGA
>JAKSXO010000068.1:1617317-1630417 GCA_024509115.1 Crotalus helleri | reverse complement strand
CTAGCATTGTGTTGGCTTTTTTGGCAGCTGCAGCACATGGGTGGCTCCTATTTAAGTGATTGTCCACTAGGATTCCAAGATCCCTCTCACAGTTGCTACTATTGAGCAAGGTACCAACTATACTGTACCTGTGCATTTGGTTTTTCTTGCCTAAATGTAGAACCTTACTTTTAAAGGTTCTACATTTAAAGCAAGTTCTTCTCTTTTTTTCCCATAGCATAACCTTCTGCATATTGATTCAGAAATATGACCTCACCCCCAATATAACCTTCCTAATATTTAGGGAAGTTTCAGTTGCAACACGGTCTATGTGGGGCTGCCCCTGAAGAGCATCCGGAAGCTCCAGTTGGTACAAAATGTAGCAGCCTGCGTAAGTTTGGGCAGACCTTGGTGGACGCATGTGACACCTGTCCTGCAGGAACTGCATTGGTGGTCCATTTGATTCCAGGTGCAATTCAAGGTGCTGGTTGTCGCCTTTAAAGCCCTTCATGGCTTGGGCCCAGGTTATGTCTCATATCTACCCAACCCACTGGAGCAGGGAGGCAAGGAATGTTGCGAGTCCTGTCCCCTAAGGAGATGCACTGGGTGCAACTCAAAAGAAGGACCTTCTTTGTCGTGGCTCCGTCTTTCTGGAACATCACCCCTGCAGAAATTAGATGTGCCCCCGCTCTGATACTCTTTTGGAAGGTTTTGCCAGTGGGCCTGGGGGGACCCAGAGCTGGATAGAGCCCAGCAAATGGCTAGTTTGAATGTGTGCTGTCACTGGGATGGGGATGGGGTGGGGGTTTCTTATAGTATTTTGTTATTTTTCCTCTTGTTATTTTATTTCCCTATAGGCTGTTTTTCTGTTTACGTAAGCCGCCTTGAGTCACTATGGGTGAGTAGGGGGCCTTACAAGTTTTCTAAATAAGTAAAATAAATAAATAAGTTGCAAACTGAGCCCCCCATTTTTGCTTCTGCTTTCTTCACCTTGCTTAATAGGTTATGTGAACTCAACCCACGCAAACCTGTTCATCCAAACTGCGAAGCCATCCCGTGGATTAATTCTAGAAGAAGGTAAGGCCTGGCAATCTTTTAACTGGTATGCAAAATCCAGGTTATCCTCAAAGTCACAGAATCCTAGGGAGGGAAGGGATTTTGGCGGTCTCTAGTCCAGCCCCCTGCTCAAGGCTGACTCCATAGAACAGGGGTAGGCCACCTTGGCTCTTTTATGACTCGTGGACCATTTCCCAGAATTCCTCAGCCAGCCATGCTGAGGGGAAAAGGAGAGGTTTCCAAGCTGAGCCATGCTGGCTCAGGAATTCTGGGAGTTGAAATCCACGAGTCATAAAAGAGTCAAGGTTGCCTACCCCTGCCTTAGAACATCCCAATGGTGGCCCAATCTTTTCTTGAAAACCTGCAGTGATGGAGCACCCACAACTTTGGGAGACAAGCTGTTCCACTGATTAATTGTTCTCACTGTCAGAAAATTCCTCCTTACTTCCAGATTAGGTCTCTCTTTAATAAACTTCCACCTACAGTATTACTTTTTGTTCTGACCTGTGATTATTTTGGAGAATAAGCTGACCCCCTCATCTCTGTTATTTATTGATGCCATATCCTCCACGGATTAGCAATATATATTAACATTTCACCTAGAGTAGTAAAACACAATAAAATACAAATGTTAAAAAGATCTAGATTCAAATACCATAGAATATAGAACAATAAAGTTGGAAGGGACCTCAAAGGTCTTCTAGTGCAACTCCTTCCTCAACATAAGTTTGGACCAATGCTTGCCCAGTCTCTTTTTGAAAGTCTTCAGTAATGGATCACCCACAACTTCTAAAGGCAAGCTATTTCATCGTCTAATTGATTTCACCCTTAGGAAATTTCTCAATTTCAGTGCCTGGGCGATCTAATTATTGAGGTGCAACATTGTTTTATTTTTTTAAAAAATCACTAAGAACCCCTCAAGTACCAAAAGATAGTTGTCATCCTCTCCCTTAATCTTTGTCTTTGATAGATTAGATAATTTCAGTGTCTAGGAAGTTGAACTTTCTCAATTTCAATGTGTAGGCCATGTAACTATTGAGGTGCAACATCATTTTATTAAAATAAAATGCACTAAGAACCCATCAAGTACCAAAAGATAGTTATCATCCTCTCCCTTAGTCTTTGTCTTTGATAGGTTAGACATACAGAGTTCCCATAACTGACCATCATATGATTTAAATGTTTTGTTGTTGTTGTTAATTGCAAGTTGTGTCCGACCCATCACAACCCCATGGATGTTCCTCCAGGCCGTCCTGTCCTCTACCATCTTCTGGAGTCCATTGAAGCTCACGCCTCCTGTTCAGTGGCTCTATCCAGCCACATCATTCTCTGTCGTCCCCTTCTTCTCTTGCCCTCAATCTTTCCCAGCATTAGGCTCTTCTCCAGTGAGTCCTTCCTTCTCATTAGGTGGCCAAAGTACTTGAGTTTCAACTTCAGGATCTGGCCTTCTAAAGAGCAGTCAGGGTTGATCTCCTCCAGGACTGAGCGGTTTGATCGCCTTGCAGTCCAGGGCACTTGCAGGAGTCTTCTCCAGCACCATAGTTCAAAGGCCTCCATTCTTTGTCACTCAGCCTTTCTTATGGTGCAGACTCAAAGCTTTGGAAGCCACCAAAACAAGGACTGTGTTTTGCTTCAACAAAGTTCTTCTCTAGCCCATCTGAAATGGTGTAGGATCTCCTGCTTGAGCAGTGAATTGGACTAAAAGACCTCCAAGGTCCCTTCCAGTTTGTGTTGTTGTTAATTGCGAAGTCATGTCCGACCCATCACGACCCCATGGACAATGTTCCTCCAGTCCTTCCTGTCCTCTACCATCTTCTGGAGTCCATTTAAGCTCCCGCCTACTGCTTCAGGGACTCCATCCAGCCACCTCATTCTCTGTCGTTCCCTTCTTCTATTGCCCTCAGTCTTTCCCAACATTAGGCTCTTCTCCAGGGAGTCCTTCCTTCTCATTAGGTGGCCAAAGTATTTGGGTTTCAACTTCAGGATCTGGCCTTCTAAAGAGCAGTCGGGGTTGATCTCCTCTAGGACTGACCGGTTGGATCGAACGTTAGACCCCTTATAATCTTTGTTGTTCTTTTCTTGACACTTATTGGGGCTTCAGCATCTTTTTTTTTTTTTTTGTATCATGGTGGCCAGAACTTTATGCAATATTCCAAGTGCAGCCTTACTAGTGGGTGTTTAGGATGGACTCGTAATAACAATGATTGCACCATTGGGGGACTTGAAAGTGGAATGGGTAAACTTTGCCACGGCCAACTCTCCATAGCTGATTCACCACGGGCCAACTCACTGAGGGACAGCTCAACACTTCAATTTAATTATTTATTAAATTAATAATTAATTTAATTTAATCATTTTTTTTGTCATTCCCATTTCACTTTGTCCATCCTTTGTCATCCTTTCTTTAATGATTCTATCCCACTATTTAATAATAATAATAATTAAAATAACAACAACAACAACAACAACAACAACAACAGAAGCACCTGCAACATAACACCTCGGACGATTAGAAAGACAAAAAAGTCTGGATAGTGGATGTGGCAGTGGCTGGAGACAGCAGAATAGACAAGAAAGAAATGGAGAAGATAACAAAATACAAAGACCTACAAATAGAAATAGAAAGACTGTGGCAAAAGCAAGCAAGGGTAGTACCAATAGTAATAGGCTCCTTGGGTGCAATCCGAAAACAACTGGAGCACCACTTGAACACCATTGGCATTGACAAATTTGCCATCAGTCAATTGCAAAGGCGGCCTTATTAGGAACTGCTTCCATCTTGCAATGATATCTGTAATACCATCAAACATCCACATCTGCCTATCCCAGGTCCGGGGTAAGGACTCGATAGGTAGCCAAAATGCCAAATCCAGTCTGAACATCTGGCTGACTGTGCGATGATGATGATTGTGATGATGATGATGATGATGATAATAATAATAATAATAATAATAGTAGTAATAATAGTAATAATAACAATAATAATAAAGTTGGAAGGGACCTTGGAGGTCATCTATTCCAACCCCCTGCTCAGGCAGGAAACCCTATACCATTTCAGACAAATGGCTGTCCAGTCTCTTCTTAAAAACCTCCAGCGCTGGAGCATTCACCGCTTCTGGAGGCATGTTGTTCCACTGGTTAATTGTTCTGTCAGGAAATTTCTCCTTAGTTCTAGATTGCTTTTCTCCTTGATTAGTTTCCATCCATTATTTCTTGTCCTGCCTTCAAGCGCTTTGGAGAATAGCTTGACTCCCTCTTCTTTGGGGCAGCCCCTGAGATACTGGAAGACTGCTATCATGTTCCCCCTCATCCTTCTCTTCATTAAACTAGACATACCCTATTCCAGTAACCGTTCCTTATTTTTTTGATATGAGTGTAACTCTTGTTCTGCTGTGATTGTCCTGTGGCGAGTTGCCCGACACCAAGTTGGCCCTGTCAAGTTGGCCTCAGCAACTAATACAATCCTTGGTTGTATAAAGAGAGGCATAGAATCAAAATCACTTGAAGTATTAGTACCGCTTTAGAAAGCCTTATGAGGACACACTTGGAATCCACATCCAGATTTGGTCACCACATTACAACAAAGATGTTAGAGACTTTGAAAGAAGTGCAAAGAAGAGCAACTAAGAGGATTAAAATCTTGGAAACAAAAACATATGAAGAACAGTTGCAGAAACTGTGTATGGATAATCTAGAGAAAAGGAGTACTAGGGTTGACATTATAGCAGTATTCCAGTATTTGAGGGACTGCCACAAAGAAGAGGGGGGATGACTTATTTTCCAAAGCATCAGAAGGCAAGACAAGAAACAATGGATGGAAACTAATCAAGGAGAGAAGCAAACTGGAATTAAGGAGAAACTTCCTAACAGTGAGGACAAATAACCAGTGGAACAGGAGGAGGAGGAGGAGGAGGAGGAGGAGGAGGAGGAGGAGGAGAAGAAGAAGAAGAAGAAGAAGAAGAAGAAGAAGAAGAAGAAGAAGAAGAAGAAGAAGAAGAAGAAGAAGAAGAAGAAGAAGAAGGGCGACATGTTAGCAGTATTCCAGTATTTGAGGGGCTGCCACAAAGAAGAAGTGGGTCAACTTATTTTCAAAAGCACCAAAAAAGACAAGACAAGAAACAATGGATGGAAACTAATCAAGAGAGAAGCAACCTGGAATTAAGGAGAAACTTCCTAACAAATAACCAGTGGAACAGAAGGAGGAGGAGGAGGAGGAGGAGGAGGAGGAGGAGGAGGAGGAGGAGGAGGAGGAGGAAAAGAAGAAGAAGAAGAAGAAGAAGAAGAAGAAGAAGAAGAAGAAGAAGAAGAAGAAGAAGAAGAAGAAGAAGAAGAAGAAGAAGAAGAAGAGGGGCGACATGTTAGCAGTATTCCAGTATTTGAGGGGCTGCCATAAAGAAGAGGCGGTCAACTTATTTTCAAAAGCACCAAAGACGGCAAGAAAAGAAACAATGGATGGAAACTAATCAAGGAAAGAAGCAACCCGGAATTAAGGAGAAACTTCCTAACAGCGAGGGCAATTAACCAGTGGAACTCCTTGCCTTCAGAAGTTGTAGGTTCTCCATCACTGGAGGTTTTTAAAAAAGAGGTTGGACAGTCTGAAATGATATAGCGTCTCCTGTTTGAGCAGGGGGCTGGACTAGAAGACCTCCAGGGTCCCTTCCAGCTCTTTCCTGATTGAAAATCTATTTTTGTATTCCCCAGGAGTCAGAAATGACTTGATGACATATAATCAATCCATCCATCCATCAATCAAGTAGCACAATTAGTAGATCACCCTTCCCTGTAGCATGACAGAATAGAGAAATCAAATTTAGCAGGATCCTTCTCAATCAGTCTCTTTGTTCTATAAATGTTCTGTGTCTTTCTCTTTAGCAATATTTTTTTTAAAAGGAAAATGTCAGCTCATCCATGCTAAATAACTCTTTGCTGGGATACCTTATTAGCATACATTCAATGTTTGAGAAAGATGGTGCATCAGGGAAGGAAAATAATTATAATTAATAAGGTCCATTCTTTACAATGTTTGCATTTTTATCTAACTACCCCAGACTGAGGCAATGGGGTTTAAATCTGATTTACGCTGTCTTGGGCTACTTCTACAGCAACTAAAAAAAAAAAAAACTGCAAGAGAAAATTACAGGCGACAGATCTCTTTTTAATATATATATATTTCTTCTGTCAAAGAGACATTCCCCACCGCTCACTTTGCCCAACCATCTGAAGATTTCCATTCAAAAGAAAGCATTCATTTTGAATATAATCTCCCTTTGACAGCTCATGCCAAAATATGCTGAAATACATCCAAAGCATCTTTTAAAATTAGCAGCACAAGGAGCGGATATGCCATTGAAATCCGGCGTGATCCAGACTAATGTGGGTCATTTAGAATTCTTCTTGATATCAGTTAATATTGGTGCAGATGAGACTCAACTTTTCAAGATGTTGTGGAAAGAGAAGAATGAAAGAAGATCAAGGCCTCACTGGCCATCAGTCTCCTGAATGCTACTGGGGTATAAAGGAGTCCTTGACTTACAACCGTAAGGGAGTCTGTACATTTATGAGGATTTTACAACCTGGGTCCTCAGGATCCACAACATTTGCATTACTCGGATAATCCCGAGGGCACAGGTAAACCTCCAAGTGGCTTCAACAACTCTCTAAAAGAAGGCAAATGACCCAGCTGTCTGCAAGGAGTATAAATCCTTCCATTCCCCACCATCTGGTCAGAGCTGAAGAAGCTTCTTGGATAAGAAGCGAAACGTCTTCAAAGAAAAAAGATATGAAGAATGGCTGCAGCACTTGGGTTTGACTAGTCTAAAGAAAAGAAGAAATAGGGGAGACATGATAGAAGTATTACAGCATTTGAGAAGAGAGGGTTAAATTATTCTCCAAAGCATCAGAGGGCAAAACAAGAAACAATGGATGGAAACTGACCAAAGAAAGAAGCAACCTGGAATTAAGGAGAAACTTCCTAACCGGGAGGACAATTAGCCAGTGGAACAGAAGTTGCCTCCAGAAATTGTGGGCGCTCCATCAATGGAGGTTTTGAAGAAGAGACTGGACAGTCACTTGTCTGAGATGGTATAGGTTCTCCTGCTCGAGCAGGGGACTGGACTAGAAGACCTCCAAGGTCCCTTCCAGCTCTATTCTATTCTGAACGTCCAGTCGCCTTGTGGAAAAGCATCTTTGGGAGTTAAGAGACTGACCCTTGCTTATGGACAAATAAACCTTTGATTTAATAGACAACCATTTAGTTGTCTTTGGATGAACAAACAACATGCTGAGTTTGTCAAGTGAAACACTGACAGCCTGGGTTCGAGACCCAAACACCACACAATGGGGTGAGTGTTGTGATTCCATGCCAGCCTTTGATCCCAGTAGTTGAGTCTGGGGAA
This sequence comes from Crotalus helleri, assembly GCA_024509115.1. NCBI lineage: Eukaryota > Metazoa > Chordata > Lepidosauria > Squamata > Viperidae > Crotalus > Crotalus helleri. The sequence continues at coordinate 1,622,987 of JAKSXO010000068.1, read as the reverse complement.
TCAGAGGAGGAGGGGGGGACCTGGAGAGCCATCAGAATTGGAGGGAGGCTCTGATGAGCTGCAGGACTTACAAACTAATGAAGAGGCTGGTCTGTCCACTCGTGATCAAGCTGAGAGCCATCTGGGCTGGGAAGCTGAGTCAGACTCAGAGGAAGCACAGCTGGAAGACCTCAGAAACACTCATAAATGTAGACAGGTCACACGAGTAGGACAGAGGAAGGCAATGGCATGACTCCAGGGAAAGAGGAGAAAGCAGTGAGAAGCCACACCTTGAGTGCTGCGTAACAAAAAGGGAATGTTTGAGCAGGGCTGGTTGCTGGAGGCAACTGTTTGCAAAGAACTTCAGAGAGATCATGGTCTGTTTATTTTGCTTGTGGGTTATTTCCTGTTTGACTCATGCTCCGTTTTTATTTTTGGACAAGGTCTCTGTTGAAAAAGTGTTCTGTTGCTTTTGTTTTTCTGGGACAATTATCAGGTCTGTAACTCAAATAAAAAGGGTTTATTTTCTAGTCTACTGTTCAAAGAGGGATTGTCTTTGTGAAGTAACAAGGACTTGGGTAGGTTGGGACAGAACAGTGAGCTCCTGTTCCTTGCTCCAGCTTCTGCCCAGTTGAAAAGCATGCAAATGTGAGTAGATTAATAGGTATCACTTCAATGGGAAGGTAACATTGTTCTGTGCACCTTGGCATATATCCACACTGACCACATGACCATGGAAAATGTCTTCGGACAATGCTGGCTCCCTTGACCAAGAACTACTACTACTACTACTACTAATAAAGTTGGAAGGGATCTTGGAGGTGATCTAGTCCAAGCCCCTGCTCAAGTAGGATGGAGATGATCATTGCACCATAGAATCTGGATACAATTGGAACAGGGAAACCTATTTTACAAAAAATCAGCGACAGCTCCACTGTATCTGAAATAGTTGAGATGAGGTGATTTCCTTTCATTTTATCTTACTTTACAACAGCGGTTCTCAACCTGTGGGTCGTGACCCCATTTGGGGTCGAACGATCATTTCACGGGGTCGCCAAACAACACAGTCCGCCATTTTTTTCCCCTTTTCCTTAGCTGTGCTACTCCCTTTTATTCTATTGGCTTTTGAAAGACAATAGAATAGACTCTCTTGAATAGAGTCTAATTCTATTGGCTTGCAAAAGCCAATAGGAATTGTCCAGGCTGTCTCTGCCCTGCTGAGCCCGCCAAAAGTCCCATTCTGCAAACGGTGCTGCACCAGTTGAGTAGTCCTCGACTTACGATCGGTTGAGTAGTCCTCGACTTACGACCGGTTGGGGGTCGCGGCATTAAAATGTTGAGAACCACTGCTTTACAATATCCATATTATTGTCTCAGCTCCATCAAGGTACATCATTTGCGTAATGATGCCATTATGCAAATAATATACTTTTGGGTTTAATGGACTTTTGGGAATAACAGACTGTTTCTCTACCCAAATAGTCCATTAAAACAAGATTTTACCATATTAACTCCATTACTGGCAGCACAGCCTGTCCAGATTTTTAAGTTGCAAGTTCTTGATTATTATTATTATTATTTTTACTTGAAGTTATTGGCAGTGAAATATAAGCTTTTTGTACTCTTAGGGTGAGAAGTGGTCTATCTTTAACTTTAGAACTCTTCTGAGAACCTTGAAAATCATGCCAACAACATGGTTTTCTAAGCGGTAAGAAATCTGTTGGGGACAATAACACAAGTTTTGAATGATTCTCAAAAAAACTGTATGTGATCAAAACATCTCAGAGGGTTTTTAGAGTTCCAACAAGTATGTCATGAGTTTGTTCCTGAGGCTTAATTTTCAAGTTAGTTTTCTTTCTTTCTTTCTTTCTTTCTTTCTTTCTTTCTTTCTTTCTTTCTTTCTTTCTTTCTTTCTTTCTTTCTTTCTTTCTTCCTTCCTTCCTTCCTTCCTTCCTTCCTTTCTTCCTTCCTTCCTTCCTTCTCTTGTATTTCTGTCTCTTTCACCGAAACTATAGACTTGTCAAGAGAACTGAGTTTTCACATAATGAGCCCAAAGTCCTTCTTTCCATCCAACCATCAATCAATTATCCCTCCCTCTTCTTTCCTTCCTCTCCTCTCCTTCTCTTTCCTTCAAAGTGTTCCATGTAGAGGTTGGCAATGACAGGTGAGAGGGGTGATCCCATGGGTGCTCCTTCTGTTTGTTTGTATTTTTGTCCATTATAGATGAAGTATGTGTTGGATAGGCAGTGGTTGGTCAGATCTAAGATGTGTTGGGGGGGTTATATTTGTTTTGAATAGCTGTCAAGGCTTCTTTGATAGGCACTTGGGTGAAGAGGGATGTGACATCGAAGCTCACTAGTAGGTCGCTGGGCTGTAAGTTTTGTTTCTTTATGATCTCTATAAACTGGAATGAGTTTTTTACGTGTGAGGTGATGGATTCTGCATAGGGCTGTAGTTGTTTGGCGAGAAATTTGGCTAGGTTTTGTAGAGGTGAGCCTATGGAGCTGACTATAGGTCTGAGTGGGGTTCCTTCTTTGTGTATCTTGGGGAGACCATAGAGTTTGGGGCATCTGGATGATTTCTCTCTGGGAATGATTCTTTGCTGGATCTCTTCGCTAATGGGGGAGGCTTTTATTTTGGATCTGGTGGTTTTTTCCAGGTAGGTGGTGGGATCTGTATTTAGGGGTTTGTATGTGGAGTCTTGGAGTAGGTTGGTTAATTTGGTTTGGTAGTCAGATGTGTTCATAACCACCGTGGCGTTGCCCTTGTCTGCTGGTAGGATTATTATGCTGGTGTCTTCTTTCAGGTTACGTAGTGCTGTCTGTTCCTCTTTGGGTAAGTTGCTTTTGGGTGGCTTGCTGGTGCAGAGGATGTTGGTGATTTCGAGTCTGATTCTGTTAGTGTCGTCAGGGTTGATTTTGGTCAGGCTGGTTTCAACTCCACATATAATGGTTTCAGTGGGGATGTGTTTGGGAGCGACTGCAAAGTTGAATCCTTTGGAAAGGACATTGGTTTCGGCTTTGGTGAGGATCCTGTCTTCATAATCTGGCCACATGGGAAAGAAAAACTGGACAACTTCCTCACACACGTCAACAGCCTACACCCCAAAATACAGTTCACCATGGAAACAGAAGCTAACAACCAACTTCCCTTCCTGGATGTCTTAGTCTACAAGAAATCCAATGGCTCCCTAGGACACACCATCTACCAGAAGAAAACACACACAAACCGCTATCTGCATGCTCTCTCACACCACCACCCAGCACAGATCAACTCTGTAGCCAAGACACTCATCTCCAGAACAAAATGCTTAGCTGACGAACAACACCTAAAACCCGAACTACACACTGTCACCAATGTACTAACATCCAATGGATTCCATAGAAATAAGATTACAAACCTAATCCAAAAAGAAACCCCCACTAAAATCCAAGACAAAGAACAAGAAAACGGCAAAGCCCTCCTCCCATACATAAAAGGCACCACAGACAGAATCAGTAAGATCCTCCATAAACACAACATCAAAACAGCATTCTGCACAAACAGAAAAATATCCACCATCCTTAGAAACCCCAAAGATAAAATTGAATTAGAAAATCAAGGAGTATACGAAATCCCATGCACCACTTGTCCCACCACATACATTGGACAAACCAACAGAAGAATAAGTGCACGCATTGAAGAACATAAGAACTCAGTCAAAAAAGAGGAACCAACATCTTCCCTGGTCCAACACCTTAAAGCCACAGGACATGAAATTGACTTTAAAAATACCAGAACCATTGCCAAAAGTGAACATTTTAATAACAGAATAATCAGAGAAGCCATCGAGATAGAAAAACGCCCACACAGCATGAACAAGCGAGATGATACCTCCCGCCTACCAGCCATTTGGAAACCCGCCCTTATTGACAAACGACTCCCTAACACAAAAAATAATACCAGACCCACACTCACAAAACCACACAGGAGGTCACCACCACACATCCACGCAAAAAACAAACCCAAAGCCACACCGATGACGAGGCACGACCACAAACCAGAAGCCAGACCACAGCTGCATCATTAGCCACTTTAAACCCCTCCAATCCATACATGAAGCAAACTGACACCCTCCATGAAGAGGAAGCACGACCACGAACGCGAAGCCAAAAAATAGCAAGGCAGCCCAAAATCTCAAACCCCTCTGCAACTCAGACTAACCTGAGCACAACCAAACAGAACACTCCCCCAGCCAATCAGAGCACAGCCAAGCCCCTAACCATTCAGAACACACCTCCACCCAATCAGAACACAGCCAAGCTCCCACCCAATCAGTTCATACCCCCACTGGCAGTTAAAAGGAAGAAACAGCTAAGACCATACATTGCTGCTCAAAGCACGAAGCTGAAAACACCAGCCTGAAGATGACGAATGGGACTTCGTCGAAACGTCGCCAAGACACTTCCAATTTTACGTGGGAGAAAACCCGAACAACCAAAGACCTACGTACAAATACCCGCGAAAACCTCAGAAAACATATATATATATACATATCTGAAATATTAGTTCCCTAAGTGTTCTTAGGGGTTGGGCAAGAAGTCTTCCAAGGTCCCTTCCAGCCCTATTATTCTGTGTTCTATGGTTTTCATTCTGGAAGGAAGGAACACGGACTAAAAATAAAGTCCTGTTTTTTTTCTCTCTCTCTCTGCTCCCTGGTGTTTGGAGGCATAGTAGCTGCAAATATGGAGGAGGTTCGGAAGTGTTAATGCCTGTTGAGAGGCAAAACGTTGGCAGATTCATTTTTCCCAGGGGAGATTGCTTTGTTGTAATTTGGACGATTGTGTGTGTGTGTGTGTGTGTGTGTGTGTGTATTCCTTTTACGCACACAAACAGGAACTGCACGGGGATCATTCTTGGGTTGCTGCTTGTTTTTATTGTCCATAATAATAAACAAATGCTTAGTTTTGCGAATATCCTCAGGGAAAATTCATTACAAAGAAGGGAAGAGAGAGAGAGAGAGAGAGAGAGAGAGAGAGAGAGAGAGAGAGAGAGAGAGAGATGTAGACAGACAGACAGATAGACAGACAGACAGACAGATAAATGATAAAGAGGTGATAGGGAGAGAGAGAGAGAGAGAGAGAGAGAGAGAGATGTAGACAGACAGACAGATAGACAGACAGACAGACAGACAGATAAATGATAAAGAGGTGATAGGGGGGGAGAGAGAGAGAGAGAGAGAGAGAGAGAGCAGGAATGAAAATGCCAAGACAGGAAGGGTTATTACTACTTTGCGTTTTTGGCCAGATAATATGCAGAATTTAATTTGCCTGCATAACAGCACATGCAGACGGCGACACAAATGCACACACACACACACACACACACACACACACACAAATGTCCCAAAAAATAAAAAATAAAAATCAAAGCCAGAACTTGAAAGCCGGTCTCATTTGTAACAATAGTTCAATTATTATCGTTATAATTATTTTATTGAAGTTGTTTAGCCTTCATAACCTGGCCTTTGTTTCATTTCTTTCTTCTTTTCTTTCTTTTTTCTTTCTTTCTTTTTTTTTTTAACTTCTCCAGTGCAAATATGGAATTGAAGTTTGATTTTCTCATTTGTAAAGGGGGTGGGGGCGAGAGGAGGAAGGAAATCTAAAATACATTATTTATGCAGCCGCTGCAGCTGTGGACTCCTGCTGAGAA
>JAKSXO010000068.1:1584817-1612317 GCA_024509115.1 Crotalus helleri | reverse complement strand
CAATTAATCTTTCAGGATTTCACCTTCAAGTTTGTCCAAGACTTCTCTGTCCCTAATCGATATTAAATCCAAATGTGGAAAGTTCCTCTTTTACAAAATGGCGGTCCAAGGCCTGGACAGATCTGAGCGAAAGAGAACCTTTTACACAATTATTATCTCATTTTATGTCAGGAAAAATCACAAGATAAATCCCCACAAGAGGCAGAGACGGGATCAGAGTTGGTGGGAACAAAAAGGAGTATTGCCAGGAAGGTATTAATAGCGATAGTTTATGCCCCTTTAGACCTTTTTAAATGTTAATGAATCTGAACACAGCTGGAAGGGACCTTGGAGATCTTCTAGTCCAACCTATACCATTTCAGACAAGTGGCTGTCCAGTCTCTTCTTAAAAAGCTCCAGTGATGAAACACCCATAACATCTGAAAGTAAGCTGTTCCACTGGTTAATTGTTCTCACTGTCAGGAAGTTTCTCCTCAGTTCTAGATTTCTTCTCTCCTTGATTAGTTTCCATCCATTGCTTCTTGTCCTGCCTTCAGGTGCTTTGGAGAATAGCTTGACCCCCCCTTCTTTGTGGCAGTCCCTCAAATACTAGAATACTGCTATCATATCCCCGCTAGTTCTTATTTTTTCTAAACTGGCCAAACCCATTTCCTGCAATTTTTTTCATATCTTTTAGTCTCCAGACCTTTAATCGTCCTAGTTGCTCTTCTTTTCACTTTTTCCAAAATGCTTTTTTTTTTTTTTGTAATGTGGTGACTAAAACTGGATGCAGTATTCCAGGTGTGGCCTTACTAAGGCTTTATAAAGCGGTACTAATACTTCACGTGATTTTGATTCTATGCCTCCATTTATAGAATCAAGGATTGTATTAGGTGTTTTTGGCTGCTGCTACACATGGCTGGCTCATGTTTAAGTGAGGACTCCAAGGTCCCTCTCACAGTTACTGTTTTTGAACCAGGTTTCACCTAATCTGTACTTGTATCTTTGGTTTTCCCTTCCCAGGTGTAACACCTTGCTTTTTTCCACATTAAATTTTGTGTTGCTGGATAGGGCCCATTGTTCAAGTCTGTCAAGATCTTTTTGGATCCTGAGCTTGTTTTCTGGGGTGGTTTTTTTTTGGGGGGGGGGTATTTTGTTCATTGGAAATATTCATTGGAATGTTTATATGCATTTGTTTATTGATACACCATATTATTATTATTAAAATCTTGTCTCCTTAAAAGTTAGTTTTGCTTTGACATAATCATTCAGTGTATTCAATAAACAGTAAGATTTTCAGAGACAGAATGAACCTAGATTTTTATTTGTACCCTGGATGTTGACATTCACCTTTAGTTAGCTGAGCCTTCATATTAAAAAAAAAAATCTCTTAAATCTATCTCTATTTCTCTTCCAATTCTAAAATAGAATATTGGAAGGTTGAAAATGTCACTACCTTTGTCTTCTGCTTCAGAGAATCTTAGATTTGTTAATTGGTGTGTGATAAAAGAGGACGTGTTCAAGGTTGTTTGCTCCTTTCTTTGATCTTTCCTTTCTTTCTTTCTTTCTTTCTTTCTTTCTTTCTTTCTTTCTTTCTTTCTTTCTTTCTTTTTCTCTTTCTTTCTTTCTTTCTTTCCTTCCTTCCTTCCTTCCTTTCTTCCATCCATCCTTCTTTCTTTCTTGTCCTCCCTCCCTCTGTCCCTTCTTTCTTTCCTGTCCTCCCTCTCTCCCTCCCTCCTTCCCTCTCCCTCCCTCCCTCCCTCTTTCTTTCTTTCTTTCTTTCTTTCTTTCTTTCTTTCTTTCTTTCTTTCTTTCTTATGGTTTATATATTAAGCTTACCTCAGTGGGTCTATTGATGACTAATTCAGCAGAATGTGTCAGGCATGAAAAATCAGGACCACATGGTTAAGCTTCAGTTAATCTGCTTTATGGCAAAATCTGGTCAACTAACCATCAGCACTACATTGATGCCAGATATAAGACTATGCAATTCAAGAGGTAGAGAACTTGGACCATTTGTGAGAACATAACGATTCTAAGCTGATTACTCTCTTTACTCTGATCCCAGGGTCTGCCTCTCCTTGTCCTACATCATGCCAAGCATCTAGCAATTGTTTTGCATTCTTAGATCAAGTTCTCCCAATGAAAATATGGTTAAACTGGTTTCCTAACTCAGCTTGCCACTAGAAATCATGGGCGCTCCATCACTGGAGATTTTTAAGAAGAGACCAGACAGTCACTTGTCTGAAATGGTAAAAGTTCTCCTGCTCAAGCAGGGGGCTAGACTAGAAGACCTCCAAGGTCCCTTCCAGTTCTATTCTATTCTAAAGTTAAGGCATTATCAATCTGTCTTCTGACTGCCGATGGACCTTATGACCATATTCCGATAGGCTTCGATTCGTTTGTCCTACATAGTAGTTTTCACTTATATGGAATGTTGTGTATGTCTCCTATTTTCTCTTGTTTGACTATGAGATATCTGGGGATGTTTAAGATCCTTTGGAGGAATTTTGTAGTCTATAACAATGGCACAGGCTTATGAGAATTTGTTATTTGTTTCTAAATTGCTTGAATGTATGGAAGAGTTGTCCTCTTAGGTTTTGACAGTTGTAGTCTGGATGCGTGAATAGATACATTTTAATTTTTATAGGGATCCATTGCATTGAAAATGGTTTGTTTAGCGAGAGCATATCAGTGTCTGTTTGTCTTTCAAATGAGAACAGATTTTTTTTAGAGAATTTTCCATAGGTGGAATCTGGTACGAGTCAATTGTTAAGTGACAAGGTATCCAGTGTGTCGGTTCAATCATTTCTCTAGAGGTGTGTAATCTCCCTGGAATTTCACACTTCTATTCAGTTGCAAAGGGAGATATCCAGAGAGAGTCTATGGCAGTGGTTCTCAACCTGTGGGTAGGGACCCCATTTGGGGTCGAACGACCATTTCACGGGGGTCATCAAACAATGCAGTCCGCCATTTTTTCCCCCTTTTCCTTAGCTGTGCTACTCCCTTTTATTCTATTGGCTTTTGAAAGCCAATATAATAGACTCTTTTGAATAGAGTCTAATTCTATTGGCTTTCCAAAGCCAATAGGAATTGTCCAGGCTGTCTCTGCCCTGCTGAGCCCGCCAAAAGTCCCATTCTGCAAACGGTGCTGCACCAGTTGAGTAGTCCTCGACTTACGACCGGTTGAGTAGTCCTCGACTTACGACCAGTTGGGGGGGTCGCAGCATTAAAAAGGTTGAGAACCACTGGTCTATGGAGATTCTCAGTCCTCCAGTTCATGGTTGCCCCAAGGTGCCTTTTCAAAAAGTAACTGGGCTTTAGATATTTCAATGTATGGAGAAGATGGGTAGAATATGTTCAGAAGAAGTATGGAACTACAAAGTTTCATTTATTTTATGAGTAATGAATATGTTTATAAACTTATGATGTTAAAGTTTGAAGAGAGTTAAGGGTTAGTATGATTTTGGTTATTGTATAATTAGTAAACTTAAATAGATTATGTTTAATATGTTTGTATAACCCTGTACTTTGCTCTGGGAAGTCGGGGTGGGGGGAGGGGGGTGGGGGGAGGATGGGTTGAAGTTTAAGTAGCTCAGCTAAGTAGAACTAGTTTTATTGTGTATAATATTGAGGTTTCAATTTGGAGAGAGGAATTGCTCTGGCATTTCCCCTGGATCGCATCCGGAGTGAGAGAATAGAAGAAGGCGAGAAGTAAGTAGGAAGGTGGAGGAGAAGGGGTGAGTGAGGAAGAGAAAGAAGAGGGAAAGAGTTAAGTTGGTTAGAGAGTGGATGCGGTTTGGGGGGAAATGGGTGAGCAATATCAAAAATGGTGTGTATTAATTTGTTTTATTTTTTATCTGAAGTATTTTTAAGAATGTACCGTAAATGCCGGCGTATAAGACGACTTCCGCGAGCGCTGAAATCGGCGCCAAAGACGGGGGTCGTCTTATACGCCGAGTTGTCTTATATGCCGGAAATACTGGTAGTTTCCGGCGTATAAGACGACGTTCTAGGAATGCGGCCTGGCTATAAAGACGGGGGTCGTCTTATACACCGGGTCGCCTTGTACGCCGGCATTTACGGTAATGTATTGTAAAATTGAAAATAAAAACTTTTTACAAAAAAAAAAAAAAAATAACTGGGCTTCGTGTTTCCTTGAACCTGTTTCTTCCTTGAAGACGTTTGAAAGAGACCATTTACAGTACATAAGACTGAACAGCGCTCTCTCACCAGAGGGGTAGGGATACAACACCACCTATCTCCTGTTCATGACACAGTCCTTTCAGCAGTTCCAAGAAAGCTCCACACCTATTTAATAATAATAATAGTAGTAAAGTTGGAAGGGAACTTGGAGGTCATCTCGTCCAACCCCCTGCTCGGGCAGGAAACCCTACACCATTTCGGACAAGTGGCTGTCCAGTCTCTTCTTAAAAACTTCCAGTGTTGGAGCATTTACTGCTTCTGGAGGCAGGCTGTTCCACTGATTAATTGTTCTCACTGTCAGGAAGTTTCTCCTTAGTTCTAGGTTGCTTCTCTCCTTGATTAGTTTCCATCCATTGCTTCTTTTCCTGCCTTCAGGTTCTTTGGAGAATAGCTTGACTCTCTCTTTTTTGGGGCAGCCCCTGAGATATTGGAAGACTGCTCTCCTGTCCCCCCTTGTCCTTCTCTTCGTTAAACTAGACATACCCAATTCTAGCAACCGTTATTTGCACGATTCAGGTGACTCTGAGGGCATTGATAAACCTCCAGGTGGCCTCAACGCCTCTCAGAGGGAGTACCAATAACCAGATGACTGAAAGGAATATAAATCTTTCCATCCTGCACCATTCAGTCAGAACCGAAGAAGCTTCTTGGATGAGAAATGAAACATCTTCAAGGAAAAAACAAAGAAAGTCCAGTTGCCTTTTGAAAAAAAAAAAAACATCTTTGGACTTGAGCTGGTCAGGATCAAACTCCTGACTGTGGACAGAGTTAGCCTGCAGTGTTGCCTTTGAACCTCTGTGCCACCATGGCTCTTAGGATCTTTGACCCACTTTAAAACTATTGGTCCTCTCTGTCCAGAATGTGAACCTTACTATCTTCAGAACTGTGACCCTTGTCTTTCTGATGTAGGATCCTGTGATGTTGTTGCTAGGCCCTGCTGAGTTAGCGGTTGTTGTAACCACCTTTGATTTTCCAAGTTCAACCAGCCATCATCAATCACTTAAATAAGAGCCAGCCGTGTGCTGCAGCTGCCAAAAAAGTCAACACTGTGCTGGGCTGCATTAACAGAGGGATAGAATCAAGATCACGTGAAGGGTTAATACCATTTTACAATGCCTTGGAAGGCCACACTTGGAATACTGCATCCAATTTGGGTCAATACGATGTAAAAAAGATGTTGAGACTCTACAAAGAGTGCAGAGAAGAGCAACAAAGAGGATCAGGGAACTGGAGGCTAAAACATATAAGGAACAGTTGCTGGGACTGGGTATGTCTAGATTAATAAAGAGAAGGACGAGGGGAGACAGGATAGCAGTGTTCCAGTATCTCAAGGGCTGCCACAAACAAGAGGGAGTCAAGCTCTTCTCCAAAGCGCCTGAAGGCAGGACGAGAAGTAAAGGATGGAAACTGATCAAGGAGAGAAGCAACCTAGAACTAAGGAGAAACTTCCTGATAGTTAGAACAATCAACCAGTGGAACAACCTGCCTCCAGAAGCAGTGAATGCTCCAATACTGGAAGTTTTTAAGAAGAGACTGGACAGCCATTTGTCTGAAATGGTATAGGGTTTCCTGCCTGAGCAGGGGGTTGGACTAAATGACCTCCAAGGTCCCTTCCAACTTTCTTCTTCTTCTTCTTCTTCTTCTTCTTCTTCTTCTTCTTCTTCTTCTTCTTCTTCTTCTTCTTCTTCTTCTTCTTCTTCTTCTTCTTCTTCTTCTTCTTCTTATTATTATTATTATTATTATTATTATTATTATTATTATTATTATTATCATCATCATCTCATTATCACTACGATGACTAGACCCTTCTGGCAAGTTTTTGCCAAGACCCCAAGTTTTGATTTCCACCATTTGATGCTTTTCCGTTATCTCTTTCACCTCCACAGCTAAGAAAGTATGACTGTTAGAAGAAGCCTCCGCGGTAGTGTATGATTTAAGGTCAGGTAGTGTGTGATTTTAAGAATGAGTTAGCTGTACATTAAGTTACACCAAGCTGATAACAAGATGGATCTGGAAAGTGATGAGGAATGACAGAGAACACATGTACGTTAAAGCAGATGACAGGAAATTGAAAACATGACTGAGACTTATTAAAGATTGATTTTTTTTTCCCAGACACTCCTTGCTATTGTTTGACAAAAACAAATGTTAATAGTAACACGAATGGAAACAACCTAGAGGGATCAGAGTCTCAAAGTTGAGAAGCGAAGATGTCAATGCAGCATTCTTTGATCAATGGGGTGGCTGAGAGTTTGGCTGACCTTGAACCAAGATCCCGCAAGTCCTAAAGGATGCATCTTGAGCGTAGAGATTCTTGTAAATTTGTGGCCTCCTCCACAAATCAAATTATTAGCTTCCGGTTTTAACAAGTGCTCTCTGATTAAGAAATGGCATTTTTTTTTTTTCCAACAGGCAATTCAAGGTCTGATCTTCAAAAATGTCACCGAGTTAATAAGGGGCACATCTTCATTTGACCAGACACCCTTTTAGCAACATGAGAAAAGGATAATGTTCAGCAAAGTGGAACTCTTGTGATTTGAATATTGACTATGTGCATGTGTGTTGCAATTATAGATTTCAGGTGTGTGTGCGCCAATCAAGCATTTGAAAATCCGTGGAACTTTGCTCATTTCATCTATGATAGTCCATCACCTTAACAGAATAATAGAGTTGGAAGGGGCCTTGGAGGTCATCTAGCCCAACCCCCTACTCAGGCAGGAAACCCTATACCATTTCAGACAAATGGCTGTCCAGTCTCTTCTTAAAAACTTCCAGTGTTGGAGCATTCACTGCTTCTGGAGGCAGGTTGTTCCATTGTTAATTGTTCTAACTGTCAGGAAGTTTCTCCTTAGTTCTAGGTTGTTTCTCTCCTTGATCAGTTTCCATCCACTGCTTCTTCTCCTGCCTTCAGGCGCTTTGGAGAATAGTTTGACTCCCTCTTCTTTATGGCAGCCCCTGAGATATTGGAAGATGGTTATCATGTCACCTCTAGTCCTTCTTTTCACCAAAATAGACATACCCAACTGGCAATTGTTCTTCATATGTGTTAGCTTCAAGTTCCCCAAAGTCCACTTTCCATTTACGTTGCAAAATAGTAATTTTGCAATATAGGCCAATACCTCCCATCCAACTTAGTGTTAATAGAGAAAAAATAAACTTGCTTCTGGTTTATATTCTAGACCTAAAGCATATTCAACAGAGCCTACATCCGATTGTTGACGCATCACCAGCATTTGAAGCTTTTGAGCTTCTGAGCCATCAATCTGACACTGGGGGTCACACCATCTTTGACAGCTCTATACTTCCCATAACTATTTTATATTTGTGACGGGCCATAAAGCACTCCCCATAATTTATTTCATCGTATATCCAGAACTGGGAATGCAAAGATAGGAGGACATGATATTCATTAAAAGGTTTGGTGACTTCTCCACCATCAAAATGCCTTAAATCTTGTGACATCTTGGTTTCTCACCCCAAAATTTCAGGAGATTTAACGGGGGAAAAAAACAACAACACCCAAGGATCTTGCAAGAATATTTTGTGAAATGTTCTTCACTGGGGATGCCAGCATTCTTATGAGATCTTCCAACTTTTGGCCATTCAAACTACATTTATATTAATTTTATTTGGGTGAAAGCAATGGATAGTGTGATCGTCATAGCACTTAGACTTCTATACCGCTTCACAGTGCTTTACAGCCCTCTCTAAGCGGTTTACAGAGTCAACCTATTGGCTGCCAAGAATATGGATCCTCATTTTACCAACCTTGGAAGGATGGAAGGCCGAGTCAACCTTGAGCTGGTCAGGATCGAACTCCTAGGTATGGATAGAATTAGCCTGCAATTATCCATTCTAACCACTGGGAAAGAAAGAAGGGAAGGAAGGAAGGAAGGAAGGAAGGAAGGAAGGAAGGAAGGAAGGAAGGAAGGTAAGAAGGAAGGTAGGAAGGAAGGAAGGAAGGAAGGAAGGAAGGAAGGAAGGAAGGAAGGAAGGAAGGAAGCAATAGCACTTAGACTTCTATACTGCTTCACAGTGCTTTACAGCCCTCTCTAAGTAGTTTACAGAGCCAGCCTCTTGCCCCCAACAATCTGGGTCCTCAATTTACTGTCCTCGGAAGCATGGAAGGCTGAGTCAACCTTGAGCCGGTCAGGATCAAACTCTTGGCAGTGAGCAGTGAGTTAGTCTGCAGTATTGCATTATTCTATTCTATTCTATTCTATTCTATTCTATTCTATTCTATTCCATTCCATTCCATTCCATATATTCCATTCTATTCTATTCTATTCTATTCTATTTTATTCTATTCTATTCTATTCTATTCTATTCTATTCTATTCTGTTCTGTTCTGTTCTGTTCTGTTCTGTTCTGTTCTGTTCTGTTCCGTTCCGTTCCGTTCCGTTCCGTTCCATTCCCTTCCCTTCCCTTCCCTTCCCTTCCCTTCCATTCCATTCCATTCCATTCCATTCCATTCCATTCTATTCTATTCTATTCTATTCTATTCTATTCTATTCTATTCTATTCTATTCTATTCCATTCTATTCCATTCCATTCCATATTTTCTATTCTATTCTATTCTATTCTATTCTATTCTATTCTATTCTATTCTATTCTATTCTATTCTATTCTATATGGGTTGAGAGAAATGTCTATGGAGATTCTGAGTCATCCAGGTCATGGTTGTCCCAAAGGTGCTTTTTTAAGAGGCAACTGGACTTTTTTTGCTTTTTCTTTGAAGACATTTTGCTTCTCATCCAAGAAGCTTCTTCAACTCTACTGGATGGTGGGAATGGAAATAGTTATATTCCTTGCAGCCAGTTGGTCATTTTACAGAGTCACATGGAGATTTACCTGGGTCCTCAGGGTCACCTGAGTGGTGCAAACGGGCGATTGAGCCTTCTTGGAACTGCTGAAAGGACTGTGTGGTAGACTGGAGATAGATAATGTCGTGTCCCTCCCCCTCGGTTGAGAGAGGGCTGTTCAGTTTTGACCTAGATAGCCTCTTTGATACTGTCTTCAAAGAAAAAAACAAGAAAGTCCAGTTGCCTCTTGAAAAAGCACCTTTAGGTAGAGAGAAATGACTGGCCCAAAGTCATGAAATGGTTGTGTGAACACAACACACGAACCCTGTGTCAAGCCCTCCCGGGCTTGACATTCAAGAGGTGGAAGGTGGCAGGCCAGCACATGGAGGTGGAGGAAGAGCTAGCAACGGGTCCAGCACCGGGTCCAAGGCAGCTTACCGTCCAGACTCCGGCAGGGCATTGTTTGGGCTGCCAAACAGCTGATGGGAGGTTCCCTACAGCACGAGAAGCCACGCCTGCACAAACGGAGGTCCCAGGAAGCCATGCCTGCGTGGAAGGAGGCTGTGGGAAGCCGCACATGCGCAGAAGACGCTGGAGCCGCCAAACAGCTGATGGGCAGAGGCCTGCCAAACAGCTGACGGCCAGACACACCGGAGCGCATTTAGGAGAACGGACGGGAACAGATTGATACTTTGATTGCTGCTGGATGCTGGTTGGGTGATAGGAGGGTGGGGTGTCTGATAATTGCTGGGTGGGGTTGTGGTTTGTTGGGCGGGGATGGGATTGCTAATTAATGGGGTAGAGGATGGGGTACCGTTAGCTCAAATGTATCTAACCAATGCTGGGAGGCGGTTGCTCTCAGCGCGAACTTTGTATGGCACAGAGCCTTGTTGAGTCAATATTTTACCTTAAAGTAAACCGGAGCTGATTGAATCAAGGTGTCTTCCTGTCTTCTTTTATTCAAGATTCCGGTAGGAAAGTTGACACCCTGGTTACTGAACCAACAGATCCTTTGGCTTTTCACGATAGAGTTTGGTCATAAACTCACCAGATGAGTCATGTTTGCCCAGCATATGCTTCACAAAACAAATAAAAAAAGCAATAATTAAAAGAACAAAGTCAGCACTAATCAAATTGGGCATGATATGCAAAAACGTACGTATAGTCCAGGCCATGGTTTTCCCAGTTGCAATGTATGGCTGTGAAAGTTGGACCTTGAGAAAGGCTGAGCGCCAAAGAATTGAGGCCTTTGAACTTTGGTGCTGGAGAAGACTCCTGCGAGTCCCTTGGGCTGCAAGGCGATCAAACCGGTCAGTCCTAGAAGAGATCAACCCTGACTGCTCTTTAGAAGGCCAGATCCTGAAGCTGAAACTCAAATACTTTGGCCACCTAATGAGAAGGAAGGACTCACTGGAGGAGGGCCTAATGCTGGGAAAGATTGAGGGCAATAGAAGAAGGGGACGACAGAGAATGAGATGGCTGGATGGAGTCACTGAAGCAGTAGGTGCGAACTTAAATGGACTCCAGAAGATGGTAGAGGACAGGAAGACCTGGAGGAACATTGTCCATGGGGTTGCGATGGGTTGGACACGACTTCGCAATTAACAACAACAACATGCAAATTAATCTATTAGGTTTCTTCCTGGTATGGTTAAGTATGCTGTGTGAATGCCACCTTTACCCCACGTTGGATTTTAACTACCTAAGATCTAACACTGATTTTAAATTGAAGGGAATTTCTAGATTTCATAGTTTATAGTTTTGATGCTTAAGATCACCCAACTTGATCGGATGTTCTAGGTTTGTCTTCCACCTAAGAACTGGTTTCGGCATGGAGACTCTCCGGTGAAATTCTGAAATATTGTGATTGTTTTCAGAGGTCCCAAGAAGTAATAAGATATGTTCCCTGTTGTATCAAAAGTCTGTCATTAATCAGCATAACTAATGAAGACATGAGGCTATTTCTATGCTAATGCAATTGTATTATTAAACTGCAAAACACGTTCTAGACAAAGAAAGAGATTATACATCGGGAATTAATATGTCTCAAATATATTATTTTCACCTCTAGGGAACACTCTCTTGTGCTCCCAAAATTGCAGAGAAAGAATATTCTAATAGAAGAGACAATCTGTGTCTCAGGGTTGAACTGTGGGGTCTTTGGTGTTCTCTGAGCTTGGTTGTTTTCTTGCAGATGTTTCATTTCCCAACTCTAGAGACTCTAGAAAGAGAAGAGAAGAGCAACAAAGATGATCAGAGAAGAGCAACAAAGATGATCAGGGGACTGAAGCTAAAATGTATAAGGAACGGTTGCTGGAATTGGGTAGGTCTAATTTAATGGAGAGAAGGATGAGGGATGACATGATACCAGTGTTCCAATATCTCAGGGGCTGCCCCAAAGAAGAGGGAGTCAAGCTATTCTCCAAAGCGCAGGAAGGGAGGACAAGAAGCAATGAATGGAAACTAACCAAGGAGAGAAGCAACCTAGAACTAAGGATAAACTTCCTGACAGTTAGAAAAATTAACCAGTGGAACAACCTGCCTCCAGAAGCAGTGAATGCTCCAAAAATGGAAGTTTTTAAGAAGAGACTGGACAGCCATTTGTCTGAAATGGTATAGGGTTTCCTGCCTGAGCAGGGGGGTTGGACTAGATGACCTCCAAAGTCTCTTCCACTTGATGATGATGATGATGATGATGGTGGTGGTGGTAATGATGATGATGATGATGATGGTGATGGTGATGATGATGATGATGATGATGTAATATCATCAGAAGGGAGTGTGTTGGAGGAGGAGGAGGAGGAGAAGGAGGAGAAGGAGAAGGAGAAGAACTGTGAAGTCCTAGGTGCTCTCTGAGCTTGGTTGTTTTCTTGCAGACATTTCATTACCCAAATAGGGAAGGAGAGGAGGAGGAGGAGGAGGAGAAGGAGGAAGGAGAAGAACGGTGGGGTCCTTGGTGCTCTCTGAGCTTGGTTGTTTTCTTGCAGATATATCATTACCCAAATAGGGAAGGAGAGGAGGAGGAGGAGGAGGAGGAGGAGGAGGAGGAGGAGGAGGACTGAGGGATCCTTGGTACTCTCTGAGCTTGGTTGTTGTCTTGGAGACCCTCCATTTCCCAACTATGTATCATCATCATTGCTCCTCTCCAAAAATCCTCAGACATGAAAGAAGTGGATTTTAAGTTATGCTTAAAATAACTTCTAAAAAAAAGGAAAAATATCTTATAGTTGGCCGATCAGAAGTTACAATGTAATCCATAATTGAAAAACTTCAAGATTGTGAGTCTATAGCATTTGTGATATGAAAACAAGAATTCCCTTAGGTTTCTTTCACTTTCTTTATGGACCAAGCAGGCGACTAATCATCACTCTGAATTTCTGATCGTGTTTCATCAGCCTTGCTTTGTAACCGTCCCAGAAGTGTTCAACTTTGCGTTGTGTTGAAGGAAAAGCCTTCATCGTGGTCCAGCTAAGCTCGGGATAAACAACATGGTGACTGCTTTGGAAAGAAGGTTGCAGTTTATTGAAGAGCCAGACAGAAAGATGGTTCTAGCAGGAAAAAAGGAGAGAAAGGGGGGCTGAGCACATGTAGGGAGTGGGCTTTTATACCCTCTGGAGCCTTTGGTTTTGAGTTGCTTCCTGTTCCTGTGGCATGAACTTTGACCTGAGTCTGAGTGTGCTTTTCTGGTATTCTGATGGTGATAGGTTAATCCTATTATGACCAAAGGTCATATCCTGCTTCCCTGGGGCTGGGGCTGATGACTCTTAGAGTTTGGATGGGGTATGTAGATTTTAGGTCTTTGTCTTCTTAATCTCCTAGCTCACTGGATTTACATCTGCATCTCTATAAAGTTGGTTTCTGCTTGGGGAAGGGAGACCTGGAGCTATTAAGAAAAACTGGGCATGCTTTTCTGCCTCTTTAAGACCCTTTGAGGAAATATATTTTTCTGCCCTTTTAATATTTCCTTCTCTGGGGGAAGGACTTTCCACAGTTGAAAAAAAAATGCTACCCTGGATAGACAAATGAAACCAGCTGATGTCATCATAGTTAAAAGGGATATACATACTGAAGGAACGACCTAGATAACTTTCCTATATTGGACTTAAAAAAGAAAATTATTCAAGTTTTGAAGGCTTTTGCGAGAAGGAACAAAGAAAAAGAAAATGGAAAAAAAAATCAGAGTTCTAGGATATAATTTGCAGGTTTTAGAGATCAAGATTGTTAGCGTTAAAAGGAAGGAATAGAAAGTTGGAACTTTTGATCAAGGATATAATAGATATATATATATTGTTATTGTGCTCATTCTGGAGCCCAGGTGAATTCAGATGGATAGTCATTTTCATGGACCTTCACTTATGATGTGGAGGTTTAGCCTAAAGGCAGTTTGAGCCAAGTAGAGATCTGAAAATTTCTTTGATCCTTTGAATGACAGGTGAGTAGAAATCCATTGTCTTCGGGGTTGAGAATGGACATTTGTGCTTTGCTTGTCATTGTCTATGCATTGTTCTCCACTTCTCCACTCATCCTAAGCATGGCCTTGGAGAATCCCACCAGGAACATTACGATCTCCTTAGTCCACATAACTACTCCTCTAGGTAGTAAGCAGTGGGACAGAAACAGAAAAAAAATCTGGCTTAAATCACTTCCTTCTGAATTTCAGAGGAGCATCACCAAGCTCTTGTGTTGTAGTGTTTTCTGTCACTGCACATAAAGTAAGAGTGATTGTGCTGGTCTTAGCATGCTTTTCTCAGCCAATCTCCCAACAATCAGGGAGAAAATTTGGAAGACAAGAGTCCATCAACCTTGTCATTTTAAAAAAAGAGAGAGAAAGCCAGTTTGGTGTAGTGGTTAAGATGCTGGCCTAGAAACCAGGAGACAATGAGTTCTAGTCCTACCTTAGACATGAAAGCCAGTTGGGTAATCTGGGGCCAATTCTAGGAGACTGTGAATTCTAGTCCTCCCTTAGGCATGAAAGTCAGCTGGCTGATTTTGAGACAAATACCTAGTCCCACCTTAGCCATGAAAGGCAGCTGGGTGACTTTGGGCCAATCACCAGGAGACTGAGAGTTCTAGTCCCGCCTTAGCCATGAAAGGCAGCTGGGTGACTTTGGGCCAATCACCAGGAGACTGAGAGTTCTAGTCCCGCCTTAGCCATGAAAGGCAGCTGGGTGACTTTATCACCAGGAGACTGTGAGTTCTAGTCCACCTTAGGCATGAAAACCAACTGGGTGACTTTGGGCCAATCACCAGGAGACTGAGAGTTCTAGTCTGGCCTTAGCCATGAAAGGCAGCTGAGTGACTTTGGGCCAATCACCAGGAGACTGAGAGTTCTAGTCCCACCTTAGCCATGAAAGGCAGCTGGGTGACTTTGGGCCAATCACCAGGAGACTGAGAGTTCTAGTCCCACCTTAGTCATGAAAGGCAGCTGGGTGACTTTGGGCCAATCACTAGGAGACTGTGAGTTCTAGTCCACCTTAGGCATGAAAACCAACTGGGTGACTTTGGGCCAATCACCAGGAGACTGAGAGTTCTAGTCTGGCCTTAGCCATGAAAGGCAGCTGAGTGACTTTGGGCTAATCCCTCTCTCTCAGATTAATAGTAGATCACAGGGTTGTTGTTATGGGGTAAATAGGAGAATAAAGGAGCATTTGATATGTTCACCACCTTGAATTACTTATAAAGTAATAAAGGTGAGATAAAAGTCTACTAAATAAAATTTAAAAAAAAATCAAAATAAGATAAAATGTCAGTCTAAGAATTATTTCTATCTTCTTTGATAGACCTGTTGTCCACCAATGACATATTCACCCAAAGAAATGGACCTTGGTGTCTTAACAGAACAACAGAATTGGAAGGGACCTTGGAGGTCTTCTAGTCCAACCCCCTGCTCAGGCAGGAGACCCTATACCACTTCGGACAAATGGCTGTCCAGTCTCTTCTTAAAAACTTCCAGTATTGGAGCATTCACCGCTTCTGGAGGCAGGTTGTTCCACTGGTTAATTGTTCTAACTGTCAGGAAGTTTCTCCTTAGTTCCAGGTTGCTTCTCTCCTTGGTTAGGTTTCCATCTGTTGCTTCTTGTCCTGCCTTCAGGCGCTTTGGAGAATAGCTTGTTAACCTTCTTCTTTGCAGCAGGCCCTCAAATATTGGAACACTGGTGTCATATCAAAAATGTGATCATTTGATTTTTCTATTTTTCTGGTCTTCTGCAGAGGTTTTTTTTTTTTTCTCTTTTCTCCTTTCCTTTATTTCGGGTTTCAGCAATGCCACTGAGAACTTCCCAGATGTCTCCTTGACAGATCCAAACACGATTCCCTTTCAGTCTTCCATGAATGAAAATAAAATAAAAATAAAAAATCCAGCCTTGGAAGATTGCCATGATTCTAAACAAACTATCAGTGTGGGAATGCTGTTTCTATAAGGAAGCAAAGTACAAGGTTAAGTATTGGAAACTCATTAGCAAGTTCATCAACAACAGCTCTTTGATGGTTTGTACTATTTACATAAAGATAAGGCTATATTGTTGGTGGGGAAAAAAAAAAGAAATGATGGTTAAATCCCAGCCTGTGGTCTCACAAATAATTATTTCTTATTCACATGTAAATTCATCGGCATTGATAGGCTCGCGCAGACAGAGCCACAACAGGTTTGCTGATGGAGTTGCAATGTTCCTTTTTTGAGATGGAATCTCCAAGCAGGTTTTAGCAAAATATGGACCATTTTAAGTCTATTTTTTAGAACAGCATTTTGATCTGACCGTATTTAAAATGGATTAAAATCAAAAGATGAGTGGGGGGAGGGAAGGTCAGTGTTTTTGTCTGCAGTGTTCAAAGCATCCAGGGAAGGTTTTTTGGTGTGATTTTCCCTGTTGGATGCAGATTTAAATGTAAATTCCCAATATTTTTTATTTAAGGCAAATAAGCCTGATGCTGCATTTTCTTGAAAAAAAGAAAATCTTTTTTAAAATACAAATGTAATCTCTTTCTCTCTCTCTCTCTCCTTCTCTTTGTCTTTCTCTTCCTCTCTCATTTTCACTCTCATTCTCCCTTTGTTATTCTCTCATTTTTTTCTCTCTTTTTCTGTCTTTCTCTCTTTCTCTCTCTCTTTTGCTTTCTTGTTCTCTTTTTTCTCTTTCTCCCTCATTCTCTTTTTCTTTCTCTCTAATTCTCTCTCTCTCTTTCTTTCTTTCTTTCTTTCTTTCTTTCTTTCTTTCTTTCTTTCTTTCTTTCTTTCTTTCTTTCTTTCTTTCTTTCTTTCTTCTTTCTTTCTTTCTTTCTTTCTTTCTTTCTTTCTTTTTGTTTCTTATCTGATTTTAACTATATGTAAGAGTTATATGTAACTGTAAGCCACCCAGAGTTACCCTATGATAAGATGGGGGAA
Source organism: Crotalus helleri (assembly GCA_024509115.1). Taxonomy (NCBI): domain Eukaryota; kingdom Metazoa; phylum Chordata; class Lepidosauria; order Squamata; family Viperidae; genus Crotalus; species Crotalus helleri. The sequence goes on along the minus strand of JAKSXO010000068.1, from coordinate 1,595,952 downwards.
CCAATAAATTTTATATAGAAATGAATGAATGAATGAATAAACAAACAAACAAACAAATAAATGTTTCTTCTCCCCTTCTCCAAATTAACTTCAAGCATGAGAGCCAGTTTAATCTAGTGTTTAAGATATCAGGCAAGAAACTGGAAGACTGTTAATTCCAGTTCTGTCTTAAATATGAAAGCTGTCTGGGTGACTTTGGGCCAATCGCCAAGAGACTCTAAATTTTAGTCCCGCCTTAAGCATGAAAGCTGGTTTGGCCAATCACCAGGAGTCTGTGAGTTCTAGTTCTGTCTTAGACATGAAAGCCGGTTGGGTGACTTTAGCTCAGCCACTCACTCTCCACCTAACTCACCTCAAAGGATTGTTGTGGGAAAAATAATAATAAGAAGGAGTATTAGATATGTGTGGCACCTTGAGTTGTTGTTTTTTTTTTTTTACAAAAATTAGATGGGCTATAAATAAAATAAATTAAAAATAAACAACTCTAGTTACACATCTGTGCGCAGGTGATTTGGTGAAAACTTGTTAATTGCACAACACATGGACAGACTAAGATTAAAACCAAGCGGTAAATTATGCCCCAATCAAGGAACCGGCAACAGAGACAACCAAATAGTAAAAAAAAAAAAAAGCCTAATCAAGGGATCATCACTAACACTGATAGGCCAAGCCACCTGTATATAAACAAACCCCATCCCCACTAGCCCTGTTAAAGTTACCTAGTTGGGTAATGAAATGTCTGCAAGAAATCTGTTAAGCTCAGAGAGCAACTAAGATGATCCAAGGCCTGGAGACAAAAACATACGAAGAACGGCTGCAGGACTTGGGTTTGGCTAGTCTAAAGAAAAGAAGAAACAGGGGAGACATGATAGCAGTATTCCAGTATCTGAGGAGCTGCCACAAAGAAGAGGAGGGGGTCATGTTATTGTCCAAAGCACCAGAGGGCAGGACAAGAAACAATGTTTGGAAACTGACCAAAAAGAGGAGCAACCTGAAATTAAAGAGAAACTTCCTGACAGGGAGGACAATTAACCAGTGGAACAGCTTTGCCTCCAGAAATCGTGGGTGCTCCATCACTGGAGATTTTTAAGAAGAGACTGGACATTCACCTGTCAGAGACGGTATAGGTTCTCCTGCTTGAGCAGGGGGCTGGACTAGAAGACCTCCAAGGTCCCTTCCAGCTCTATTCTATTCTTAACATCAAAGACCTCACAGTTCAACCCTACAAACATTCTACTCTATATTTAGTTTACCTATTTCCTGTTGATGTTCTAGGTCATCCAATGAAAACTCTCATCTCCTTGAAGCAAGATCCATTTCCTTGTTACCATTATCCTGTTTCCTCCAAAATAAGACCGAGTCTTACATTAATTTTTGCTCCAAAAGACGCAATAGGGCTTATTTTTTTAATTAGGGCTTATATTTGGGGAAATACACATCTGTCTGGCTGACAATCTTAACTGGGGCTTATTTTTTGAGGTAGGGCTTATATTACGAGCATCCTGAAAAATCCTGCTAGGGCTTATTTTGCAATTGGGTCTTATTTTGGGGGAAAACACTGCATGTACCTTGATAAGTACAAAATTCTTACCTCCACGCATTGATGCCAAGTCGTCAAACCTATAGATTCTCCGGAAATATTTTTTTTTAATAATCTGATCTCTGATTCCAAGGATACCTTGGTTTTGAGTTTTTTTAAGACGTATGTCCCACAGAAATTAATAAGTGTATAGAAGAGATCAATCCCGACTGCTCTTTAGAAGCCCAGATCCTGAAGTTGAAACTCAGGTACTTTGGCCACCTAATGAGAAGGAAGGACTCACTGGAGAAGAGCCTGATGCTGGGAAAGATTGAGGGCAATAGAAGAAGGGGACGTCAGAGAATGAGGTGGCTGGATGGAGTCCCTGAAGCAGTAGGTGTGAACTTAAATGGACTCCAGAAGATGGTTGAGGACAGGAAGGCCTGGAGGAACATTGTCCATGGGGTCGCAATGGGTCAGACATGACTTCGCAGCTAACAACAAAAATACCTCTATCTTTCTTGACAGGTGGATGTTGACAGTTGATCTGACCAGCATGACAATTGAAAGAACAAGGGAATACACAGACAGACAGACATATGATCAATACTGGAAAATATAGTTAAAGAAAGAGTTAGGGTTTCTGTGGGGAACTGGAAGCCTAGGAAACATCTGGGCCAGATAGGTTTGACCTTAAATCTAGTCACTGCGGTTGTTATAAAGCACACACCTTTGCTTTTCTACAAAGGTGCTATGGATTGAATCTAGTTTTAATAAGGTTCCCGAGTCAATCCAAAAGGAAGGTCTTAATGAGCTCGTTTTTGCCACCTCATATAAGTTCATCACACTCCCCCCTCCTTCTTTTCTCTTATTTTTTTATGACCTGGTTCTTATTCCAGAGGGGGGAAAAAATAACAATTGACCTGCTTTGACCTTCCAGATTTCCACGAAGCTTTGTTAGTTTCTGTAATTGGCATGAGAGGGAGACATAATGCTGTTTCTAGCTTTAAAAATCACTGCTTCCGTGCACCATGGGTTTTAAAAATTATTTTATGAAAATTGGGAGAATGAAGGAGTGGGTAGTGTAAACCGCTTAGCTTGAAAATCAGAAAATTGAATAATGCCACAATAGGGCGCACACCTGTTACCTAGGAAAGAGGAGAAATGTGTGAAATGACAGATGGATGGATGGATGGATGGATGGATGGATGGATAGATGGATAGATAGATAGACAGAGACAGACCGATGGAATCAAGATCACTTTAAATGTTAATACAGCTTTATTCTGCCTTGGTAAGGCCACACTTGGAATACTGCATCCAGTTTTGGTCACCATGGTGTAAAAAAGATGTTGAGACTCTAGAAAGAGTGCAGAGAAGAGCAACAAAGATGATCAGGGGCCTGGAGGCTAAAACATACAAAACACGGTGGCAGGAATTGGGTATGTCTAGTTTAATGAAGAAAAGGACTAGGGGTAACATGATACCACTAATTCTTCCTAATATAATTGAACAGTTGCTGGTATTGGGTATGTCTAGTTTAACGAAGAGAAGGACGAGGGGGGACATGATAGCAGTCTTCCAATATCTCAGGGGCTGCCCCAAAGAAGAGAGAGTCAAGCTATTCTCCAATGAACCTGAAGGCAGGAGAAGAAGCAACGGATGGAAACTAATCAAGGAGAGAAGAAACCTGGAACTAAGGAGAAACTGACAGTGAGAACAATTAATCAGTGGAATAACCTACCTCCAGAAGCTATGAATGGTCCAACATTGGAAGTTTTGAAGAAGAGATTGGACAACCATTTGTCTGAAATGGTATAGAGCAGTGACAGCGAACCTTTTAGAGACCGAATGTCCAAAAACCACCCTCCACCCCTGTCCCTGCTCCACCGTGCCTACTGGACCACCCATCACCTCCATGGCCCGCCACAGATCACCCAGGCAGCCTAGCAGCGCCATAGTGGCCACGCCCTCCACCCGTACCCTGAAGCATTATCTGCATGCGATGGGGTGCAAGGGCGGAGTCTTGCCCCCGCTGCCCAGCTACCATGGCGACTCTCCTCTGGAGGGCTGATGGTGAGGAAGGTGCCATGGGAGGAGGTGGGGCTGGGGTGACAGTGCGTGTGCCCACAGAGAGGGCTCTGAATGCCGCCTCTGGGACGCATGCCATAGGTTCACCACCATTGGTATAGGGTTTCCTGCCTGAGCAGAGGGCTGGACTAGAAGACTTCCAAGGTCCCTTCCTACTTTTATTCTATTCTATTCTATTCTATTCTATTCTGTTCTGTTCTGTTCTGTTCTGTTCTGTTCTATTCTATTTCTACTCTACTCTACTCTATTCTATTCTGTTCTGTTCTTCAACTTTGTTATTCTGTTATCTTTATAAAGGTGAGTACTGAAGTCTTCTCGGACCTCTTTGCAACTATATTTAATTTGTAACATCAGTCAGTAATGAAACACTTTGTAAAATTATCATTAACAAGGTTGCTGGATTGATTATTTGCTATCAAGTCATTTTTGACTCCTAGCAACCATATGGATTGTCTCTGTTCTGTCCTTCAGCTCTTCCCACGTTGCAGCCATCATCCTTGTAACTGAGTCCATCCATCTTTGATGCTGGTTCTTCTTCTTTTTCTTTTATCCTTCCTCCATTTCCAGAACTAGGGCTTGCTCCAGAGAGCTAGGTCTTCCCATATTGTGTCTGAACTCGGATAATTTGTGCCTGATCATTTGCAACACCAGTGAGGACTCTGGCTTGATTTATTTGATGATCCACTGGTTTATTTTCTTCTCCGCTGAAGGTATTCTCCGGAGTTTTCCCCTACGCCAAAGTTCAAAAGTGCCAATTCTATTTGACTTCTTCAAATCTATCATCAAAGAGGCTGCTAGTTGATACCTTTGGGATGCTGTTCAAAGAGACAGCATACAAACCACAGCCACACAAATTTCTCAGGGGTAGGAAAAATGGCATGCCATCATTTTCTGTTTGTCAAAAAGTGAACAACATTTTCGGCATTCCGATGTGAGAAAAACTAAAAAAAAAAAAAAATACCAACGGGCCATTAGATTTTGGAATGTGGATGGAGGCAAAGTCAAGTAAATAGCACAATTTCCATTTCAAGATTTGTTTGTTCCACTCCTCGTTGAAAAAAAGGGGGGGGGGCTGTAAAGTCAGAACAGCCCATTATAATTTTAGGATGGGGTATTCTGGAATATGAGCGTTACTGCCTGAAAATGCTGTTTTTTTTCCTTCATAGTTCTACTTAACACCAAAATTTTACAGTGTGCTAACAAGAGTTTTCTTGTTTTTGTTTTTTCATAGGACTCCTTACTAGAGTTATGGTTGACTTCTCTTTGTTTGAGAGAACAAACTTTTAAGAAATCTGGATTACAGTCCAAACCATTAAAATGAGATCACAATATAAACATCCAGACTAGTGGTTCAAAAGGGGCAAAAATCAAAACAAAACTCAATTTAAAATTCCCCAGATAATATTCGTTGCGGGAAACAAACCATTAAACAACATTCTTTTTTAAAAAAAAAATCAGAATATTAAATCAATATTTAAGAAGCATTTGAAGAAGGGACCAAACACACAAGGCCAATCACCTTACCGCTTGTGTAGCCTTTTCTGGATAAAATTTCAAAATTAACTTAGATCCAAGTGAGTTTTACTAGTGAGAGATTGTGAATTTTACAGGAAGGCAGATGGATGGCTCTTTTGAGATATGAATTTCACCCCTCACCTGCAACAATTTTTTTTAAATTCTACAACTGCAAAAGAATGCTGGAATTCTTCATTTTTTTTATCCCATAAGCAGAAAGAAAAGTCAAAGTAATGAAGACACCACTGAAAACATTTTGTCTTTCACTCTCACCAATTTAACTTGTGTGGAGAATAGGTCTACCTTTCAGCCCCTTCTGATATAATTAGAATAGAATAGAATAGAATAGAATAGAATAGAATAGAATAGAATAGAATAGAATAGAATAGAATAGAATAGAATAGAATAGAATAGAATAGAATAGAATAGAATAGAATAGAATAGAATGGAAGGGTAGGGTAAGTATGGTAGGATAGAGTAGACTAGACTAGACTAGACTAGACTAGACTAGACTAGACTAGACTAGACTAGACTAGAATAGAATAGAATGGAATGGAAGGGTAGGGTAGGGTAGGGTAGGGTAGAGTAGGGTAGAATAGAATAGAATAGAATAGAATAGAATAGAATAGAATAGAATAGAATAGAATAGAATAGAATAGAATAGAATAGAATAGAATAGAATAGAATAGAATAGAATAGAGCTGGAAGGGACCTTGGAAGTCTTCTAGTCCAGCCCCCTGCTCAAGAAAGAAGGAAGGAAGGAAGGAAGGAAGGAAGGAAGGAAGGAAGGAAGGAAGGAAGGAAGGAAGGAAGGAAGGAAAGATAAAATAGAGAAAGTCATAGAAAATAAAAAAAGTACTCTGGGACTTTACAATTCAAACAGACCATGAGACTTTTGATTCTACTTGTTCCTTCAGAAACAGCACTGAATCTAAAATAATCCAGTTCCAATTTTGTGTTGGTGGTCTTCTCTTCTCCCCTTCCTCCCATCCTACTTCTCTTGCTCCTGCTCCTTCTCCTCCATCTAAAATCAGTCACACCTCTCCACCTAGATTACTTGTCTCTATCCACAGTCTGAAAGTTTAAATGAATAATTGGAAATGATACCCTAGATTTGTGGGATGTCTTCATATTTCATGAAAGGAGAAATGGTTTTTGATGCATTCCAAAATAACACAGGGTCGTTCTGGATCATTCCTACAAGGACCTGTTCTTACTGTCCCATCACCCAATCTCATCCAGTTGGAAGGAATCACAACAGGATCGTTGAGATATCAAAAACTAATTAGAAACCTCATCAAGATAATCTGTTGGATACAGGACCATCCAGAAATAAAGTTTATGGAGTACAGAAGCATTTCTCCATAACCCAAGAATTGAATGTTCATGCTGTTTGATTGGCAGCATCTAAATGTCTATAATTTATCAAGTGATAAATCATTGTTCCGCTGTCACACTGTTATCGTTCTATGTTTGAAGAAGCACCATTTCTGTTGTGTTCTTGGCAAAACGTTTTTCCTAAGTTTCTTTAACCAACTTTTTATTTTATTTTTTTAAAAAAAGAGAGAACTTAAAAAAACAACAACTTTTAATTTAGTTTTTTTAAAATGATTTTTATGCATCTGTAAAGTGTCGAGATGATTTTTTTCTTTTTTTGGTATGATTACAGAAGTGGCGCCTTAAGCATGTCAAGTTCCCATTGTCAGAAGAGAGCAAAAATCGCACCGCGCTTAATAATAGATTTCTTGTTTATGTTCATTGTTTTGTTACGTTTGGATGACAAAGATTGCTGCCAGCGGGACATTAAAATATATGATGAAAATGAGTTCAGCATCCATCATTTTTCTGGCACAGGTCATTTGTATCATTGACTCAAGACAATGAATAAATACCCTTCCCACTGAACAAGGAATCTTAATGATACCCCCTACCTCCGTTTCCCCTGCTGTGGTCAGTTAGATGTATCAATTATTTGTTTCTTTTTAATGACAGTGTTGTATAATCCTCACAGGAGGGTCATTTGAAAGCTGAGGTTTCCAGAAACATACATATATATTTATATTTAAAAATAAAAAGCTAACACAATCCTGGGTTGCATAAACAGAGGCACAGAATCAAGATCATGCAAAGTATTAGTACCGCTTTATAAAACCCTAGTGCAGTGGTTCTCAACCTGTGGGTCGGGACCCCATTTGGGGTCGAACGACCATTTCACGGGGGTCGCCAAACAATGCAGTCCGCCATTTTTTCACCTTTTCCTTAGCTGTGCTACTCCCTTTTATTCTATTGGCTTTTGAAAGCCAATAGAATAGACTCTCTTGAATAGAGTCTAATTCTATTGGCTTTCAAAAGCCAATAGGAATTGTCCAGGCTGTCTCTCCCTGCTGAGCCCGCCAAAAGTCCAATTCTGCAAATGGTGCTGCACCAGTTGAGTAGTCCCCGACTTACGACCGGTTGAGTAGTCCTCGACTTACGACCGGTTGGGGGTCACAGCATTAAAAAGGTTGAGAACCACTGCCCTAGTGAAACCACACCTGGAATACTGCAGCCAATTTTGGTCACCATATCAGAAAAATGATGTTGAGAGTTTGGACAAAATTCAGAGAAGAGCAACTAAGATGATCCGAGGCCTGGAGACTAAAACATATGAGGAATGGCTCCAGGACTTGGGCTTGGCTAGTCTAAAGAAAAGAAGAACTAGGGGAGACATGATAGCAGTGTTCCAGTATCTGAGGGGCTGCCATAAGGCACACGAGGTCAGGTGGGTCACCAAAGAACCAGAGGGAAGGACGAAAAATAATGGATGGAAATTGATCAAAGAGAGAAGCAACAAGGAATTAAGGAGAAACTTTCTGACAGTGAGGACAATTAACCAGTGGAACAGAAGTTACCTTCAGAAATTGTGGGTGCTCCATCACTGGAAATCTTTAAGAAGAGGGTGAACAATCACTGTCTGAGATGGTATAGATTCTCCTGCTTGAGCAGGGGGCTGGACTGGAAGACCTCCAAGATCCATTCCAGATATATTCTATTCTCTTCTATTCTCTTCTATTCTCTTCTCTTCTCTTCTCTTCTATTCTCTTCTGTTCTGTTCTGTTCTGTTCTGTTCTGTTCTGTTCCGTTCCGTTCCGTCCCGTCCCGTTCCGTTCCATTCTGTTCTGTTCTGTTCTATTCTATTCTATTCATATTTGCATGCTTTGAAATGGCTGGAGGGGAGCTGGAGCAAGAGACGGGAGCTCACCCTATTGTACAGAGCTGAGGTCTCAAATCCGGGCTTTGAGCTCTGCAGCTGATAAGCTCAGCGTCTTTAACCACTGAGCCATCTTGCTTCCTTTTCTGACAGTACCCATGTAGAAATAGTTCTCTGCTCCAAAACAGTATATAAAAAAGCATTGTGTTGGATGCATTTTTTTAAAAAAAAGCTGTATTAGGCATACCTGAAAATTTTAAAAAAGGGCTATTAGACTTAACTGCAAGAAAAAGAAATTGCATAGCACAGGTCAATTTAGGAAAAGAAACAAGCCACATGCATTTGCCAGTTCGATGGTTAGCAAATGTCAGGTATTGTTCTTTGCTGTGTTAATAATAATAATAATAATAATAATAATAATAATAATAATAATAATACCCCCCAGTGAGGCACTACCTTGACGTGGTTGTGGGGCTTGTGTACTCTGAGGAAGATGAGAGCTATGCCAGAGGTTTAACCATACTGGACAGGTCTCATCAGAGGAGTCAGACAAAGAGTGTCTCTCCCATAAAAAATATGGTGAGACGTAAATTTCAGAATGCCATACCGGCTCGGATGTCGCCCGGGTTAACAAAGTCCGCGCTAGATATTGGAGTTCCTGGATATCTGGTGAAAAATGGGTTACAGGACTCAGGACTGTTGGCTGAGCAACCAGGGCCAGCAGCTGCAGAACTACTGGAAGAAAAGGTGTTTACCCGTCGCAGATACACAGTGATGGAAAACAAAGAAATAATGATCTGTTACTACAGATCAAGTCCAACAAGACGAGGATATCTAAAACGAATGCACCAGTTCTGGAAAGAACAACATCCAGAATCAGAAATAACAGAACAGAGACTAGCAGATCAACGCCGATTTATAACATGAAATAAAGTATTTACAGAAACAGAATTGGACGAACTGCAAAGGTTTACCCAGGGCAAAGAAATCAAAGCCTTACAAGAAGTAATTCAGAATGTAGACGCAAACCAGGGGGAGTTGGCAGTGAAAGAATCCAGTAGAGATATACAACTGTTCTCATTTGGAAACCAGGCGCCTATTCCTCAGGAAGAACAAAACCTTCTAACTAAAGAAATAAAAGAATTGAAACAAAGAATAACTGAGCATCTAGAACAGCACAAAAACAACAGAATAAGGCTGCCTGCATTGAAGCTTGTTTCAAAGAAACAGCTAGCACAAGCATTAAAAGATGCAAATACTGCAATAGCAAGTATAAGCACCAATTCACTGCAAGAAACAAACCAACTAATGTACAGCACAGCTGCAGTTATAACTGAATACCTGGGATGCAAAATCAACAAAGAAGAAAAACAAACAAACAATGCACCACAAAAATGGAAGGTTAGACTAGAAAATAAGATCAGCAAGTTAAGATCACATGCAAGCAAGCTAGAACAGATGAAAGAAAAGAAGCTGAAGAACAAGAAGACCAAAGAATACCTAATCAAGAAATACCACTTAGAAACAAGGAAGATCAAGGAAGCATTGGAAATAATAAAGCAACAAATAACAGCTATAGCCAGGAAAATCAGTAGATATGAAGCTCGAATTGCAAACTATAGGCAAAACCTCCAATTTCAATCCAATCAGAAATGTTTCTACCAATCCATCAATGGAGAAACTGCAAGGAATCAGTCAGTACCTGACAAGGAAGAAACAGTGCAGTTCTGGAAGCAGATATGGGATAACCCAAAGAAATACAACAAGGATGCGGCTTGGTTAAAAGAGGTGGATGCAAATAAAACAGAAGTTGAAATGAAAGAACTAGTAATAACAACAAAAATGGTAGAAAAAAGAGCAAAGAAAATCAAAAATTGGTCAGCACCAGGTGAAGATGAACTGCATGGGTTTTGGTTGAAACATCTAACTGTTATACACCCACTCATTGCCAAGCAGTTCAACAATATACTACAGGGAGGAGAAATTGAAAAGTGGCTAACAACGGGGAAAACCTACCTAATAATGAAAAATCCAGCAAAAGGGGCAACACCAGGTAACTACAGGCCAATTACCTGCTTACCAACAACTTTCAAATTACTAACTGGTGTGGTAGCTGATGCAGTACAACAGCATCTAGTTGAAAACAATCTCTTTCCACCTGAGCAGAAAGGAAACCGCCCCAATAGCAGAGGAACAAAAGATCAACTCCTAATAGACAAAATGATCTTGGAAAACTGCAAGAAAAGGAAGACCAACCTGAATGTGGCATGGATTGACTACAAAAAGGCATTTGACTCTCTGCCACATGATTGGATAATAAAGTGCCTAGAAATAACAGGAGTCAGTAGAAACATCAGAAAATTTGTGCAAAGATCGATGGCACAATGGAAGACACAGTTGCAGATCAATGGTGAGAAGCTGGGAGAGGTTAATATCAAGAGAGGAATATTTCAAGGAGATTCATTATCACCATTACTATTTGTTATTGCACTGTTTCCTCTGTCAACAATACTGAATAACTCAGGACATGGCTATCAAACATCAAAAACATCTGCTAGACTATCCCACTTCCTCTACATGGATGATCTGAAGCTGTATGGAAAAACATCATCTGAAATAGAATCGCTGCTCAACACTGTCCGTATATATAGCCAAGATATTGTAATGGAGTTTGGCTTGGACAAATGTGCCACACTTACTATCAAACAAGGAAAAATAGTGAAAACTGAAGGAATCAAGATGCCCCACGAAAATAACATTAAGAGTCTGGATGAGGAAGAGTACTACAAATACTTGGGTATCCTTCAAGCTGACAACATC